>CM053602.1:44703673-44741695 GCA_028646575.1 Pseudocheirus occidentalis
AAAAAAAAAAAAGAATTTAAGTGGGACCATGGTAGATAGAGAGCCAGCCCGGGAGGCAGGAAAACTTGGGCTTAAATTCTAGCAGTGTAACACTGAGCAAATCTCTTCCCCTGCCTGATTCTGTTTCCCTCTCTGTAAAATGGGGCAAATGGACTAGATCTAGGCCCCTGAGGGCCAGCTCTAGATCTAGGATCCTACAAGTGACCTTGGACATATCCCTTCCCTTGCCTAACCTTCAGCTTCCCTCCTTGTAAAATGGGGGAATTGGACTAGATCTAGGCCCCTGAGAGCCTTCCAACCCTAGATCTGGGAGCCTAGGATCTAAGTCTATGATCCTGTGCTTTCAAATGCAGGGTGATTCAAATCTTCCTTCAGTATTTTGAGTGTCTGTAATGCAGTCACTGTGGTCCTAGGTGCTCCTTCTATCTCTGGAGCTCATAGCCCCTTTACTTAGGAGGTCTTGCTAGGACAAGAAGTCTTCACCCTGTAGGCCACCTCTCAGTGAGCCCCTGTGTTCTTCCTGAGGCCTGGCTGCTCTCCTAGGACAGTATGGGCCAAGATGGCTTGGGAGAAACTGACCAAACTTCTCCTCTGCTTTCATAACCTTCCTGAACTCAGAGTCGTCTCCATGCTACTATGTGGCATTGAAAATAGGCTATCATTATTGTTGTTGTAGTAACCTGTGTGCCCTTGGGCAAGTCCCTTCCCCTACCTGGGACTCAGTTTCCTCATCTGTAAAGTGATGGGGGTTGGACTCAGTGGTCTCTGAAATCCCTCTCAGTTCTAGATCTGCAATCTTATATGGGACCTTGGACAAGTCTCTTCCCCCCCCTGGGCCTCAGTTTCCCCCTTTCTAAAATGAGGGAGTGGGCCTAGGTGGCCTCCGAGGTCCCTTCCAGCTCCAGATCTGGGATTCATCAGTCATAGCCTTCCTAATCTTAGCTTATGTTTGCACAAAGTCCTCTCCACTGCCAGGATGAGGTTCCCAATGGCCGTTGTTTCTCTTGCCTTCGTAGGTTCCTATTGCTCTTCATGGATGACCTGGGTTATGTCTCCCAGTGGCATGCAATCATGGCTGGAAGTCTTGCTGGCATGGTGGCCACCATTGTCACCTACCCAACCGATGTCATCAAAACCCGGTTGATTATGCAGAACCTGCTGAAACCATCTTACACAGGAATTTTTCATGCCTTCTGCACTATTTATCACCAGGAAGGCTTTCTGGCTCTTTACCGAGGAATTTCCCTCACTGTTATAGGTAAGCTGGAAGAAAAAGTCTTAGACTCTTCTTATTAAGCAGAAGGCCCACCAGGAAGTAGTATTTTATAGAGGAAAGAAGCTGGGAGCATTGGGTTCTAATCCTGGCTCTAATTAGTTGTGTGGCCTTGGGCAGGCTCTTTCCCTTCTCTAGGCCTCAGTTTCTCATAAATTATAAAAATGTCTAAATATAAGGTGCCTTATAGATATAAGGCACCTTCTAACTCTGTTACTCCATGACACTGGGGAGGTAGCATGGTACAGTGGAAAAAAACCACTGTCTCTGGAGTCAGAAGAGCCAGATTCACATTCTACTTATTGCTTTTGTGACCTCAGACAAGTCACTTAACCTCCCAAGGCCTCAGGGGCTTGGGCCAGCTGGCCCTTGAGGTTCCTTCTCAATCAAGGATCCTTTGTTGCCAGTTGGTGATACAGTGGACAGAGTACTGGGCTTACAGTGGAGGAGCCCATAGTTCAAATCCAGCCTCATACTGACTAGCTCTCTGACAATGATCAAATCTCTCAGTCTGTTTCTTTATATGCAAAATAGAACCAATAGAACCACTTATCTCAGAGGATTGTTGTGAGGGCCAAATACACAAATATATGGGCAGCACTTGGCAAATCTTAAAGACCTGTAGAAATATGAGCTATTAGTAAGTTATTTCACCTCTGGGGCCTCAGTTTCCCTCTCTGTAAAATGAATGGGTTGGCCTGGATGGCACCTAAGGTCTCTTCTAGCCTTAGATCCATCATTGGGTGAAATTCCATTCTAGTGCCTAAGACAAGAGTAGAGAACTTGCAGCCTGGAGGCCACAACCTAGAGGGCCACATGTGAACCTTGGGGCCACAGGTTACCCACCCCTGATCTAAGATTTAGACACACACCCCCCAGCCATTATGGAAGCATGTGTCCCCTTCTTCATTTTAAAAGGCTGTGAACCTCAGATGTGACTGGTTTTCCTTACTTCTTCCTTACCTAGAGTAGATTAATTGTTTCCCACTGTTTTCAGGGGTCTTATGTGAATCCCACTCTAATCTCCTCCCCCAGAGCACTGTTTCTCTACCTGGCTTCCCCCAGGTAGTTTTTTTTTTATCGTTTTAAAAAAAATATTTATTTATTTTTAGTTTTCAACATTTACTTTAAAAAAAACATTCACTTTTATAAGATTTTAAGTTCTAAATTTTCTCCCCTCCCCAAGATGGCTTGCAGTCTGATATAGGTTATACATGTGTAATCATGTAAACATATTTCCACATTAGTCATTTTGTGAAAGAATAATCAGAACAAAATGGAAAAACCACAAGAAAGAAAGAACAAAAAACAAACAAAAAAAGAGCAAATAGTTTGCTTCTGTCTGCATTCAGACTCCATAGCTCTTTCTCTGCATGTGGATAGCATTTTAAACATCATGAGTCCTTTGGAACTGTCTTAGATCCTTGAGAATCAACTAAAAAACTACTTGAAATAATCAACAACTTTAGCAAAGTTGTAAGATACAAAGTAAACCCACATAAATCATCGGCATTTCTTATGACTGACAAAGCCCAGCAGCAAGAGATAGAACAATTCCTTGTAAAGTAACTCGTTTTCGATCTTTAAGCCGATTTGTGTTTGGTCCTCAGCTCACCCTCTTCTCTCCCTATCTTACCACCTAGGTGCTCTGCCATTTTCGGCCGGCTCTTTCCTAGTTTACGTGAACCTGAATCGCATCTGGAACGGGCCCCGAGATCGCTTTTCCCCACTCCAGAACTTTGCCAACAGCTGCCTTGCTGCTGGGGTTGCCCAAACAATCTCCTATCCTTTTGACACAGTGAAGAGGAAGATGCAGGTAAAAGGGTGGGGGGAGTCGCTGTGGGCAGTCTTAGTACAGGGGTTCCAACCCCTGAAGATGCTGGCTCCTGTCAGGCTTCCACTAGGAGAAAGAAAGACCTGGTGTCGATCCAAATGCTTTCAAAGTGGCTTGGGTCTAAATGGGTGGATTTTCTAGTGAGGTCCTCCTTACATTTTTTACACATTCTCTCTCCCAAAGTGTTTCTTACCCTGGCATCCTGGGACAGATTTGGGGGGTCTCTGAACTTGGATGGGAAAAGCATGACATCTTTATTTTCACTGATCTCAAACTGAAATGTAGCATTTCCAAGTATGAACGTGGTCATTGGACCCGCTGCTAGATAGAACATGACTGCAATCTTTCCATCTGTGGTCTGTACTTCAAATTAATTGTTTTCTCTGTAAGCCTATATATTTAAAGCCTTTAAAACATTGTTCTGAGAAGGAGTCCACAGGCTTTGTCATAGAGATCCAGGTTACAAAAAGAGGGTAAGAACTCCAGGTCTCCAAGCGAGAGGTTGGCAGAAAGGGGTCTCCTTGAGCCACTGGCCCAGGGTAAAAGAGGAGAGGGCAGATCAGAAACGTCTGCTTCATTTCCACACAGCCCTCTGTCTCCTGGCCTACTTCACCCCTGACTGGAGTTGGGGCCACCAGGTGGCAGAGAGGGGATTGGACCACTGGACATTGTGAGGCTTCTGAGCTGCCATTGGGGACACAGGGCTGCTGCTACCACCTGGAAAAGAAATGTCCCTCCACGATACAATGGCTGTTCTTGAAATTGGTGCACTGGTGGCCCTGGTTCAGTTACCTCACTGCCTTAGTGTGCAGTCTTAGGTCACTGTGCCCCCCCCCGAAAATTCATCAGCCTGTTTTCAGCTTTCTGGTGGTAACAGACACAGGGTCAGTTGTCTGACTGTATACAAGGATGTGATAGATAAAGGACTAGATTTGAAATCAGGACCTTGGTTCAAATCTCAGCTCTTCAGCTTGCTACCTATGAGACCTTAGACAAGTCCTCTCACCTCTCTGTGCCTCAGTTTCTTCCTCTGCAAAGTAAGGGGGTTAGATTAGAGGACCTCTGAGGGCCCTTCCATCTCTGGATCTAGGATTCTACGTGTTATCCTTTGGTAAATCACTTCCCATCCCTAGGCCTCAATTTCCTCCTCTGTACCTTCCCGCTTTAAATCTAGGACCCTATGTGTATGACCTTGGACAAGTCACCTTACTTTCCCCTGGGCAGCTGGGTGGAATGGATAGAGTACTGGACCTGGAGTCAGGAAGTCCTGAGTTCAGATCCTACCTCAGACACTTAGTAGCTATGTGAACCTCAGCAAGTTTCTTAACCTCCCTCAGTTTTCTCATCTAATAATCGATCCTACCTCATGGGGTTGTTCTTGAAGTTCAAATGAAATTACATGGGAAATCCTTTGCAAACCTTAAAGCTCTATTATAAAATCCTCCATTTTTTCCTCTGTAAAATGAGGGGGTTGCACTCATTGGCCTCTGAGGGCCCTCCCAGCTCTAAGATCCTATGTGTGGCCTTGGGCAGGTCACTTCCCCTCCCTAGGCATCAGCTTCCTCCTCTGTGAAAAGAGGACCTTGGAGGAGAGAGCCTCCAAGGTTCCTTTTAGCTCTGAGTCTCTAGAACTTCCCAGCTTGGCAAGGCCTAGCATAGTTGGCAATGGCTTGGCGTAGCCTTGGAGAAGGCCAGTGGGCACAGAGGAGGACTCCAGTGGAGGTCACTGAAAAGTGCAAACCCAATTGGAATTGAAGTGCAGTAGGGGAATTCACTCTATGCAGAGGAGCCCTCCCATAAAGGAAAGAAGCCTTTGGGAGTATGAATCATCATTTCCTGATGTTTTCAAAGTTTGAGTTTCCATAGTGGGCAGAAACAGGCAGAAATATTTGCAGACTGGTGGAGTTATTAAGCACTAGCTGAGAGGAAATTCAGGTCATGGGAAAACCCTGCCACAGCTAAAGGTATTTTGCCTCAGTTTCCCATTGTTGATGTTTTCTTCAGGGTTCTGAGCTTGAGCTAAATTAACCAAATGGGAACTGTTGTTATTTGAGATGGGGCTATACCTGTGATTTCATGGAATGGGGAACCCCTAGGTAAGGACACTTCCTCTATCAATTTGTAACTTAGGATCTTAAAGAGTTTTCCCAGGACATTGAAGGGGACTGAGGGGGGCAGTTAACACAACCAGTAGTGGCAGACAGGACTTGAATTCAGTTCTTTGTGGTTCCTAGGCTGGCTCTCTATACACCAGCCTCTCCATCATTTTCTTTTTTATTTTTATTTTTATTTTTTGCTTTTTTGCAGGGGGGAGGGCAGGGCAATTGGGGTAAAGTGACTTGCCCAAGGTCATACAGCTAGTACGTGTTAAGTGTCCGAGGCCGTATTTGAGCTCAGGTCCTCCTGACTCCAGGGCTAGTACTCTATTCACTGCGCCACCTAGCTGCCCCTCTCTCATTTTCTTTACGGTCTTTTCTCAATGGTCCAGTTTCCCACCTCATAATTAAGTCCACACTGCCCTCTCTGAAGTTACCAATGACCCTTCACTGTCCAATCGAATGGCCTTTCCTCATTCTTCTTCCTTCTTGACCTCCCTGCTAATCGCCCTCATCTCTCTAGGGTTTTGTGTCCTATATCCTGGTTCTCTTCCTCCCTACCTGACTGTTCCTTCTCCAGCTCCTTATTGCTGGATCTCCATCTAGGTCACATCCAATGCTGGCTCTGTCCTGGGCCCTCTGCTCTTCTCCCTCCATACTATCAATCTTGATGATGCCATCAGTTTCCATGGATTCAATGATCATCTCTATCTACTTATCCAGCCCTAAGCTCTTGACTAAACTCCAGTCTCAAATCTCCAACTGCCTATTGGAGATCTCAGATCAGATGACCCACAGACATCTTAAAGTCATCGTCCAAAAACAAACTCATTGTCTCACCTCCCTCCCAACCTCCCCCACTTCATACTTCCCTATCATTGACAAGGGTACCGCCGTCCTCCCCAGGCTCCCAACCAAGACATCATCCCTGACTCCTTCCTGTCTCTTACTCCTATATCCAATCCGTTACCAAATCCTATGAATTCCACCTTCCTAATATCTTTCAAAAATTCCCCCTTTTCTTCTCTGCCTCATCACCTCACATCTGGCCTGTCATCTTCCCCAGCCTGCCCCAGTCCACCACCTTTTCAATCTTCTTACATCTTACTCCCCTATAAGAACTCTTCCATTCAGTGACCCCAGCCTCCAGACCCTTCCTCACATTGGACAGTCTATCCCCTGCCTGGGCCTTTTCACTGGCTGCCTCCTGTGCCCAGGATACTCTCCCTCCTCACCTCTGCCTCCCAGCTACCCTGGTTTCCTTCAAGACCCAGCCAAAATCCCACCTTCTGCAGGAAGACCTCTCCAATCCCTCTTAGTTCTATTGCTTATGTCCAATTTATCACACAGATGTACATTATATATGCATATATGCATGTGTATATATAGAGATACATATCGTGTCTGTATGTTTCCCCCCCATTAGGCTGTGAGCTCCTCAAGAATAGAGATTGTCTTTAGCCTTTCTTTACATCCTCAGCACTAAGTACAGTGCCTGGCACATAGTAGGCATTTAATATCCATTAAATGTAATGTCTACTTCTCTCCATATTTAAAGAAGCAAAATTCACTTGACAAAGCAATTATTCTTTGGCCATCTCAATGATCCCATTATTTATTCATTTGTTTGGTGGGTTCTGTTTTGTTTGTTTTCCTGTTTTTTAGAAAGATACAATAGGTCTCCAGGGATGGCCCTAAAGTCTCTTTAGAGGACACATCTGGAATGCATTAAAACTGAGGTCACCAAGTAGAGAAGCTAGTAGGGAAAAGAGGAGGCATTAGGAAGCCTGAAGGTGTCTGTCCTCTCTTCCTTCAGATGGCCTAGGGTCAGCTGGGAGTCACTATCCTCACCCTCCACCCCCCCCCCCTCAACACTTCTATCACCCTGGCCACCTGACCCAGAGAATGCCCTGTGGACAGTGGAAAGACACTGTCTATGGGAAATAGCACTTGCTAGACTGTACTGTCTTACTGCTCTGACACGGTCCAGCTGCTGCTTGCTGGAAAGCTGTGAAGGAGCTTATCTCAGCCCAGAGCAGCCTTGCCTTTTTTGTAGAACAAAGGTAGAGTGTGGTATTATATTATTATGGCTTTTATTCAATCTTGTCAATTCTGGTCCAAATAGTTTTGCTTATTCGTCAAGTGTGGGTGTCAGCTCTCAGTAAATACTTGTTAAATGGGGAGAAAATTGCATTAATCCGTGCAGTCTTCCTCAGGGACTTAACCGGTTTTTTCATTGTTTTTATTCCCAACTAAAATCCCTTCTTTTACTTCTTTTGCCTCCTTTTGTATCCCCAGTGTCTGACACATAGTAAGGGCTTAGTCAATGTTTATTGATTCATCCAAAGACATCATTCCCCTTTCCTCTCCCCAGAGTTTCCTGAATTTGTCATTTAGGGGTATGGGGGGGCGGGCACCAGGATTACGCTAACTAAATGAGATGGCTTTGCTTTTTAGATCCATGTAACCCCATCAGAAGGGCAAGATGGCAAAGTAGAGTGGAAGCTTTCTAGGGAGTTACAGGGAGATTCCAAGGAATTATTTACATTTCATGGGGTAGTCCTCTTCCCTCTCCATCACAGACAGCCATCTCTTATAGCAAAAAATTAAAAAGAGGGGGAAAACAGTTGCGTAAAACTAATCAACACATCAAAAACATCTATAGTGTTCCTTACCCATAGCCCTCCACCCCTGCAAAGAAGGGAGAGAGGTGCCTTCTCATACATCTTCCTTGGGACCAAATTTGGTCAATACAATTTCCCAGCATTGAGTTTCAATTGTTTGATCTTTGTCCTTTCCATTGACATTCTTGTAGTCATTGTGTATGATGTTTTTCTGGTCCTGCTGACTTTACTCTGTATCAGTTCATAGAAATCTCTCAGCGCTTCTCTATTTTTTATAGTCATTGTTTTTTAGAACACATTTGTGGATCACAATTTGTTTAGCCATTCCCCCCAAAGAGTAAGTCTTAACATCCCCTAGGTTACTACCATTACTTTGATACATTGTCCTATAACTGGAATAAAAAAGTACTAGTTACTAGTAGGTACAATGGTTAGAGCACAGAACTTGAAATAAGGAAGATCTTAGTTCAGATCCTGCCTCAGAAATTTAATAGCTGTGTTGACCTTGAGCAAGTCACTCAGTCTCTGTTTGCCTAAATTTCCTCATCTGTAAAATGGGGCTAATAATAGCACTTACCTCCCAGAGTTGTTGTAAGGATAAAATGAAAGAATATTTATAAAAAAAAAACTTTGTAAATCTTAAGCTCCTATTTAAATGCTAGCTATTATTATTATTATTATTATTATTTCTGGAGAGGGAGCTGTTTCTAAAGAATGTAAACAAAACAATCACCTTTAAACATAGGTATTCAAATAAATACCAAATTATGATAGTGCTTTAAATCACCTCATTCCAGTTTTTTCATGCCCAAGGGAGAATTCCATTGTACCCACAGAATATGACCTCATCAAATAGCATTAGGAACAATATAGATCCTGTGATTTACTATTTTTTTTTGTCTTTTTAGAGGGGGGAAGGCAGGGCAATTGGGGTAAAGTGACTTGCCCAAGGTCACATAGCTAGTAAGTGTTAAGTGTCTGAGGCCAGATTTAAACTCAAGTCCTCCTGACTCCAGGGCTGGTGCTCTATTCACTGCGCCACCTAGCTGCCTGTGATTGACTCTTAATAGGTATCTTGGCATGGTAGATAAAGAGCTGGCTTAGGAATTGGGAAGACCTGGATTTGAGACCTACTTCTAATATGTATTGACTGTATGACCTTTGGTAAGTCACCTAACCTCTTAGTGCCCTAGGCCAGTGGTGTCCAACTCAAAGAGAAACAGAACCACTAAATTGTGCCTAAGGATCCCAGGACACATATTGACTTCGAATACCATGTACAAACATCATCTATGTTTCATTTTTATTTATTTGGTTAAATATTGCCAAGTTATATTTTAATCTGGTTCTGGATACACTTGGGAGAGTTCTAAGGTCATGAATTCGACGCCTCTGCTCTGGGCAACTAAGACCAAAAATTGCAGAGAAGGTGCCAGCCTGCCTTGGTGGAAGGAGTTTCCTCCATAAAATTGTTTTTCTTATGATAAATGGAAATGTCTCCTGCACAAATAGGCAGTGTATTCTTAGGACATTAGCCAAGGCCTTATTCTCAGTGGTTAATAAATTTAATTCATTTTTGTATAGCAGCTTAAGGTTCAGAGTCAAATCTAGGCTCTCTCACTATGTAACCCTGGAAAGCATTTTTTTTCAATTCAAAGCATTTAATTAAAATACACTAACAAGTCAACATTAATCACCTGCTGTATTCAAGGAATCCACATTTCATCAAGCATCTATAATACGTATCCAAGTAAGTGCCTATAAAGTCATTTTAGAGCAATGCAAAAGAATTTTAGGAGGGATAAAAATTGTAGACTTGGAGAATTAGTAAAGGCTCTGTACAGAAGGACACTAGGGCCTTCCCCCAAGGCTGAAATGAAGAGGGATGCTCGATCCCTAAACACCATTAAAGATGGAATATTGTATAGGAAAGACCCAACAAGCCAACCTAAGGGACACTCATTTAACTCTCTTGGCCTTAGTTTCCTTTACTAACCAGTTCAGGATTTGGATTAGATAACATCAAAGTCCTCTTCCAATTTGAAATCTATGAGCCTATGAGCAGAACCACCCAGGAGATAAAAAGGTGCTTTAAAATTTGGCCAATGCATTGTTCTTTTTGGTCACTAGATGGCACTGATGTAAACGCATAAGAAGTCAGGGTGGAAATGTGATTTTCTAGAAAGATCTCAACTTGTGAGAGGATGGGCCCTTTAACTAGTTCCCAGTAAACCAACAAGCATTTATTAAACATGAATTGTGTGCCAAAACTCACATAACCTGTTTGAGCCTTCTGGTGAGGAGGATAAAACACTGCAGTAAGATCTAGGAAGAAGAAACCTGTGTGACCTTGGCTTTTCTGGGCCACAGTTTGCCTATCTGTAAAAAGATGGGGTTGGGCCAGACTGTTTCTCAGGTCTCTCCCAGCTACATGAAAAGCTATGAAAGAAAGGGTTGTGTGAGCTCTTTGTAAATCTTTGACTCTAAAAAGGCAGTGTGGTTCAGTGGGACAAGCCCTGCATTGGGAGGCCAGCTCTACCCCTTACTACTTGTGTGACCTTGAGCAAGTCACTTCCCCTCTCTGGACCTCAGTTTCCCTCTCTGTAAAATGAGTCAGGGTTGACCTAGAGGGCCTATGAGGACCCTTCTAGCTCTAGATCTATGATTCTCAGTATGACCCTGGGCAGATCTTTTCTCTCCCTGGGCCTCAGTTTCCCCCTCTGTAAAATGAAAGGTTGGGCTGAGTGGCTTCTAAAGTCCTCAGAAGCTTCAGATCTTGTGTTCTTGTACGGTTATGTTCTGGGCAGGGGACAATGATTTTTGGTTTGCTTTTCAGGGTATGCAGTTTTCAGAGTACTTACAGCATCAGGAGGTCCATCATCCAGGAGCCCCTTAGCTTCTAGCAGCTAATGATGGGAAGGGATTGCTCTTCGAAGTCCAGTTTCCATTGACTTTGAAGAGTGGATCCATCTCATTTATGAAGCCCTAAGTGTACAGTGTATCTGTTGTAACATGTGAACTCCCTCCATCTTCCCCCTTGCCTAAGCCTGGTTCTGTTTCCAACCATGGGCTTTAAGCAGCCACAAAAATCGAGGAAAGCTGGTCCAGGTCATGCCAAAGCCAGCTGGAAGCATTCCAAGCAATCACGACAATAACCCTAGGCCTGGCTTTGGTGCTCCCAAGCTTCCCTTTGTCTTCCTCTCTGCCCCTCCCCAGCCACTTCTGCTGGAGAGCCGAGGCTTGAAGTGCGCCTGCGTGTGCTCCTGCTTTTTGGCAGCCTCTCGGGAAGCTAGGGGAGGAAGACAGCTCAGCCCCCAAGGTTGCTCAGGGTGGGCCCTTGGAGAAAGGAGGAGGAGCGGACCTGCCCGGTGCCATAGGAGGCTCCCACGAACCCAAACAAGGCCCTCAGGGGCCTCCCGCCTGCACCTGGAATTCTTATTATTAAAGGCCTTTTGGTGATAGCTGCATTTCAAATGAAAACGTTGGAGCCCTGAGAGAAGGAAGCAACCCCTAGGGGGAATGGGGCTTCAAAGACAGTACAATGCCATATAGTGCACACAGTGCAATCAGGAGGACCTAGGTGCACAGGATCAGAGCTTTAGACTTGGGAGTTGACCCCTTCATTGAATAAATAAGGAAACAGGCCTGGGGAATAGAAGTGACTTGCCCAGGGTCACATACTGGATCGCTGCAAGAGGCCTCAGAAGCCATCTAACCTAACTTCCACATTTTACAGAGGAGTCCAAGGCAAGCTGCCTCTCCCAGGACCGCACAGCTAGGAAGTATCCAAGCTGGCATTTGAACAGTCTTTGTGACTCCAGGTCCAGTGCCCTATCCATTATGCCATGCTGCCTCTAATCCTAGCTGTGTGGCCTTGGGCAAATTGCTTAACCTCCCTGGGTCTCTGTTTCCACATCTGTCAAATGTGGAATAAATGGTCATCCTTTCCAACTTTAAATTTTAGAATTAAGATACAGGACTGGGCAGTTTGGGGCTAGGGATCTTTTTGGTGGGCAATAGAGGTTCTAGAACACAGTCCCATTAGTCCCAAAGTAGGTGTTTCTGGGAATCAGCCCTTGATCACTGAGTATCTGAGTGCTGAGAATGCTGAGAGGCAGTGAGAGGTGTTGAAAACAGTGGCTGCGCTGGACCAGGGCCAGACTTGGCTTGCAGTTTTGTCTAAAATCAGCTGTGGTCACCCATATCAGGCCATGGAGTTTCATATAATACAGGTGAAATGACACATCATCTCATTGACTGCTTTAGAGGATCTGAGATCTGGAGCAAGAAGGGGCCCAAGATGAGTCCAAGTCCCACATTTTACCGAGGAGGAAACTGAGGCAGACAGGTTTGTTTGTTGTTTAAGTAAGTGACTTGCCCAGAGTCACAGAGCTAAGAAGTGTTTAAAGTCAAATTTGAACCCAGGCCTTCCTGGCTCCAAGTCCAGTGCTCTATCCATTACACCACACTGCCTGGTTCCATTAAAATTCCCAGGCTAAATGCAGTCAAAGTCAGTGTTTGAACTGAGGGCAAAAAACCCGAAAGCCTGAAGGCAGTGTTCCAAGTGGTGCCAGTGACTGAATACAAAGGAAATTCTTTGTGAATCAGGACTGAACAAAGGGCCTAGTGTGTTCTGAATGGGGATGCCCAGCCTGGCCCAGTGTAGACTGGCTGCAGCTCCTGGCTCATCTTGCTGAATGAATAATAATCCCTCTCTTTGGGGTATAGTGTCTTGCCATCTCCAAAATGCTTCGAATACACTGTCTCATTTTTAGCCTTGCCAAAATCCCATGAGGTAGACAGGGAAGGGACTCTTCTCCCTAGTTTACAGATGAGGAGTCTGGCACCTAGAAGGGTGGGGAGTGTCAGACCCTGAACACTCCTGGTGAATGGCTAATAGAGTTGTGGCAAGGATACAGGCCTCCTCATTCCCAGCCTGCCCTTCTTTCCCCTGATCCTCCATGAGCCTCAATTCTTATGCTCTCAGAGGGCTCAGCCACTGCTCCCCTGGCAGTCCTGTTTGCAAAGGCAAGGTCTTCCTCGATTTTTTTTTGTTAGTCTTACAGTTTCTCTCCACTCTCTTTGATTGTTCCTTGGACATGATTCTAGTGACCTATAGTGTTCAGACTCACACTTATACTCCTTCCTCATCTTGGGCTTCTTAAGACCAGGGATTTTTGCTTTGTCTTTGGAGCCACAGTGCTTGGCACATAGTAGGTGCTTATTAAACAAACACTGATTGGTTGATTCTCCTTATTTCTATCAATAGCACAACCAGAGTCCCAGTTGCCCATGTTTAAAACCCTCTCTTACACCCACCACACCCTGGGCTCTGTTGTGTGGCACCTGACTATATGAAGCCGGTTCATCCATGTTTCATTACTTTGTAGTTCTATTGCATAACTGACCAGGTTTGGAAGATCAGAGGATCCTTGATCTCAGGCTGAGAGAAGCCTTAAGAGCCTAGATTGTGTCCAACCCCTGCATTATATAGAGGAGGAAACAGAGATCCAGGACAGAGAAGTGACTTACCCAAGGTCACACATATTGGATCCTACACCTAAAACCAGAAGGTATCTTAGAAACTGAGGGGTAATGACTCACCCAGGATCCCACCTAGGCTCTTAGATCTAGAGCTGGAAGGTAGCTCAGAACCCATCAAGTCCTTTCAGCCCTCATTTTACAGAGAGAGAAACTGAGGCCCAGGAAGGGAAAGAGACCTGCCAAGGGTCACACAGCTGGTGTCTAAGGCAGGATTTGAAATCAGTCCCTTCCTTGTCCAGTCCCATAAGGAACAAGATCCATGCAGTGACTTTATTAAGCCACTAAAGGGTATCATTCATTCATATATTCATTTATTCATCCATTTCATGAGCACTGATTACAAGAATGCCACCTTTTTATCAACTAAGGTTAAAAAGTTTACATCTTTTTTTTTTGTCCACTGCTCCAAAATTCTATTTTTCCTTTGGGGAACAAACCTGTGAATCCATTGGTATGTGGCAGTCCCTCCTCTGATGCAAGTTTCCATCTGCTGGACCACTTTTCCTAGACTGCATCTCTGAGTTGACTAAGTACTGTAGTTGATTCTGCCAGCATCCCCATCTCAGCATCTTCCGCCCAAAGCCTCCCCTCTTCCTCCCTTCCTCATTACCGTGGAGGGCATGAGAAGTCTTTCAGTTACCCAGGCTGGACACCTAAGTGTCAGCCTTGACTCGCCCCATAGCCGAGTCATTTGCCAGTTCCTGACATTTTTACCTAGCCCTTCCTTCCTCTGATACTGCCCCCACTCTGCTGCAGACCCTTATCACCCCTCACTTGGGTTATTACAGTAGCCTGATGTGGGGTAGGGGGGGCCTGCCTGCCTGCCTGCTTCAAGTATCTCCCTACTCTAATCTACCCTCTACTCAGCTGTCAGACTACTCCTCTAACTCTCAGGTCTGACCATGTAACCCTCTCCACCTTCAATAAACTCCAGTGGCTCACTATCACTTTCAAAAGGAACTTAAGAATCTTCTATATAGGGGGTGGGTAGGTGGTGCAGTGAATAGAGCACCAGCCCTGGAGTCAGGAGGACCTGAGTTCAAATCTGGCCTCAGACACTAAACACTTATTAGCTGTGAGACCTTGGGCAAGTCACTTAACCCCAATTGCCCTCCAAAAAAAAGCAAAAAAAAAAAAGAATCTTCTGTATAGCTTGCAAAGTCCCTCATAATCTGGCCCCCTCCTACCTTCCAGGCCTTCTTACTCCTTACTTCCCTCCATGTACTCAGAGATCCAGAGACACTAGTCCCCTTGTTATTCCTTACACAACATGCTCCTTCTCCGAACTCTGGGCATTTACCCTGGTTGTGCCCCATGCTTGGAACTCTCTTTACTTCTTGGCTTCCTTCAAGTCTCAGCTAGAATCCCACCTTTTTCCATAAGCCTTTCCCAGGCTTCCTTAACCTTGGTGCCTTTCTTCCTAGACTACCTCCTGTTTCTTGTCTGTAGCTTATTTTGACACATAATATCTCACCCATGAGACTGGGAGCTCCTTAAGAGCTGGGACTTTTTGCCTTTCTTTGTATCTCCAGCACTTGGCACACTGCCTGGTACACAGCAGGTACTTAATAAATGCCTGTTGACTTGACATCGGCAGGGTATTATTGTCCCCATTTTACAGATAAGCAGATTGAGACTCAGAGAAATCAACTTGTTGGAGGCCCCAGAGTGACTAGGCTTACATTTGAACTCTTTATCTTCTATCAGTCCATCCTTCTACACTCTCTTCCCTCCAAATGCTCCATATATGCCTACCTTAGTGCCTTTGCTTAACCTGGTCCCCCTTAGAATGCTCCCAGTCTTAACCTGTTGAAATCCTATTAAGTGTAACTGCCTCTTCCTCCAGGAAGCCTTCCCTGAATACCCCTGTCCCTTCCCTACCAGCTCTCCCTTGTATCCCCCTAGAAACTGCTTTTCTTGAGTCACTTATCACATTCTGCCTCACAGTAGATTGTTTGTACACATGCTTTATTTAGTGCCATTACTAGACGGATAGCAGTAGTAGAATGCAGAGACTCAGATTGGCCACTTGTGCTCCATTTATCTTCCGAAAATGTTATGGCTGGCAAGCCACTCTGACGTCTGTCATCTCCTGCTCCCAGAACCCAGACTAGCCAACAGGACGTTTCCAGCTGAGATAACCACAGAAATGGAAAATACATTGGTGGGGGGAAAGGAGCAATGGACTGGAACTTCATAGAATCCTCCATCTGGAGTTGACAGGACCTCTGAGGCCATGGAGTCCAACCCCCTTCCTGTTACCAAAGGGGAGACTGAGGACTCTGACCTCCTCCTGTTACTGAGGGGGAAACTGAGGCCTACAAAACTGAAGTCACTGGTGTGAGATCACTTATAGGTGCCTAAGCATAGAGCTGGCAGAGGCCATGGAGTCCAACCCCTTCCTGTTACTGAGCAGAGAAAACTGAAGCCTCACGGGAAGGGAAGTGACTTGTCCAAGGTCACACAGATATAGAACTGAAAAGGACCTCAGAGATCACTTAATCTTACCGTGTCACTTAACAGAGAAGAAACCTGAGGCCAGGGAGGTAAGGCAGCTCATACAGAGTTAGACAGATATCGAGCATCATAGGCAGGTTTTGAAGCCAGATTCTCTTTTGGTTTTTTTTTTGTTTTGGGGGGTTTTTTTGTTTGTTGCTTTTTGGAGAGGGGAGGGCAGGGCAATTTGGGTTAAGTGACTTGCCCAAGGTCACACAGCTAGTAAGTGTTAAGTGTTTGAGGCTGGATTTGAACTCAGGTCTTCCTGACTCCAGGGTCGGTGCTCTATTCACCTAGCCATCCCTGAAGCCAGATTCTCTTGACTCCAGAGGCAGGATATTGTGTGGCATCACAGAGAACATGGGTGAAAGGAAGCTAAAATCATGGGAACTGGCAGTTAAGTGCTGGAGGACTTTCCTAATATGATCCCTCTGCACGCAGGGGCCTGCTTTTGGCTAGGAAATAGTTAAAGGACTGTCTAAGTGGAGGTAGAACAGAGCTTGCTGTGTTGGCAAGCACACAGTAGAAGGCTGTATTGGCAGCTTCAGGTTGGGGCCCCCGGATGGGAGGAGGAGCACTGAACCACAAGTCAATGCTTTTTCAGCCCCCAAACCTGTGGCCAACAGAGCCCAGGAGCAGAGTGGAGAGAGGATGACCTTCCTGGGGCCTCCCAAGCTCCTGCAGGGGAGTCCAGCCCAATGAGTGAGAGCAAATTCAAATGTGGAAGTGTGTTTGCCAGGGTAGGTTAAACAGAGCCCCTAGTTTTTGGCTCAGCTCGAAACATCAGGGCAGCCAAAGACTTTTTCTTTCTTTAAAAAAGAAATGGCTCAATACATTTTATTTTCACACAAACCCCAAGTAAAGCCCTGGGCTTGGAGCAAATGGAATTGCTTTTCCCAGCTGAATCATTCTCATTCTCTTGAGCAGTGAAAGCAGCAATGGCTATTGATCACACTGATAGATGACTGAGTCAAACACTCGGCAGATGTAAATTCAGCCTTTCATGTGGGCCCTTTGGCTCAAGTTAGTATATCAAATGAGCTTCGCCAAGGAGAGGCCCAGCTGCACAACTTCTCTGAGCTTAGGAACAGATTTATCATCTGTGGTGTCTTCATTTCTCACTGGTATGTTCCTCTCTCTTCATGTTTGGGCTCCTGGTAAGCAACACAATTGTTGAGCGAGACATAAGCAACAAGCACCATAGAAACTAGACTAACATGGCCTGTCTTCACGTCAGTGTGCTTTTTATAATCCCTAGCCTAACTTCCATGAAAGGCTCCCATAATTCCACAGGGGAGTGGAGGGGATCTTCACTTCTTTATCCAGGCTCTCTCTTCTTGCTCTGATTTGACATCAAGGAGCTTCTAAGTGGTAGTGAACCTATGGTTTCAAATGGTGCATTTGGTGCCATCTTGCCTCATGGGGAGCCCAGAGAACATCTTTCAAATTGGAAACTTGGCCCTGTACTGTTGAGGGGGGGAGGGAGAGGGAGAGGGAGGAAGAGAGGAAGAAGGAGGGGGAGACAGAGAGGGGGGAGGGAGGGAGTTGAGAAAGAGAGAGACAGAGAGAGAGACAGAGACAGAGAAAGACAGAGAGAGAAACAGAGAGAGACAGAGAGAGAGAGACAGAGAGAGGGAGAGCATAAGCGAGGAGCCCTGGGCACAACTGGGACCTGATATTTGGGCACCACTGCTCTGAGGCACTCTCAGGGTAATGGAAAAACAGGGCAACCTTGAACCCAAAGCTGAGTTTCTAAAAGGAAGCCTCAGCTTCCTTTCCTCTACATAGAACCATTTTCATTGTGGAAGAAAGGGAAAGTACTTTCCCAGGCAAGCTATTCCTGGGGGACCTGGGGCTGACCTCTTGGCTCAGTGAGTCAGGAACAATTGGAGTCATGATAGAAGATGCCTGTTCAACAGCAAGGCAAGAGTACCTTCATAGAAAAGAAAAAATGAATAAACAATGCTCTGGGCTGGGTCTCTGTCGCTGCAGATCTGATTCTTCCTTCCTGCAGCCTGAGGAGCACAGAATTACTGTTGGAAAGCACTCTCATTTTTGTCTTCAGATTCCCAGAATTCCTGGGACATGGTTAAGTATGGAGATTGGAGATGGAGGATCATATGTGAGAAAAAGAGAAGGTCTAGAAAGAGGGAATGAGAGAAATAGCGAACAACCAACTCCAGCAGCTCCCTGTTGCCTATAGGACTAAATATCAACTCCTCTGTTTAGCTTTCAAACCCCTTCACAACCTGGCCCCAGCCTATCTTTCCAGCTTCACTGGACATTATTCCTCTGACTCTAACACACACTAAGATTCAGTCACACTGACCTTGCTGCACTGGGGAAGTCTATTGACAATCTTAAAACATGAGATGTAACATCACCCACAGAGCTGGCTTGGTTAACTTCATCTCCTGATCTGGATGTATTGTCCTAAAAGACATCTTAAGACCATCCCAGATAAAAACGTCTTCTAGACTTTTGCCACTCTATAGCTTAGGACCTCCAGGCTTTGACTCCATTCTACTCCCTGACAGCCCGCTTTGTATTAGGTCTGCCAAACACTCAAGATTTCTCCTGTTTTAGACCTTTTCATGGTCATTGTCTCATCTGCTACCTTTGCATTCTCAGGATATTCCCATCATTCCATTTGGACAATAGGATGTCCAATTCCAGCCCCTTGAAAAAAATCCCACCAGTGGGGATGGAACGGAGCCTTCTCTTCTTGGGCAATGTGAATCTGTTTGCCTTTTCTACTAGGATCCTATGTGTGACCTTGAACAAGTTCCGTCCTCTGCCTGGGCCTCAGTTTTCCCCTCTGTAAAGTCAGGGGGTTAGATTCAGTGGCCTCCAAGGACCCTGCCAGCTCTAGAGCTATTCTTTGAGCCTATGAGTAAGGCACAGTTGCAGTGGGGGCACATGTGATGTCCCCAAAGGAGAAAAGGCAGTATCACATCAAGCATGGTATTAGTCAGGGCTCCCTGCAGATCTCAGCTCATATAAACATGAACTTGTCTTCAGCATTCTCCCTATTCAGGTTGTTTTGGATTCTCACATCTTCTGCTGGCCCTCATCAGTAAACACCACCAGTAAAGTGATGGGCTGCCTCATTGGAAATTCCACTAAATGGATTCCATCATGCCTGTAGGTGTCCAGTCACCCTATCTCTGGGCCCAGGGAAAGGAAGCAACAGGCCAAGATTGAGGGGGAGCCAAGAGGTCAAAGGGTTCCTTTGATTTACTCTTCTCTAGAACATTGTGTAATGTTAGATAGCCAAAGACAAAGGGCTCCTACTCTCCAAATGCTGGGGGTGTCAGGTCAGGTTGCTATGAAGGGGGGCCTGGCAATCATTCTTACTATTTATCTCTCCCATTCTCTACCCACTGGGGAGCATGAGATCAGACCTCTAATTTCATCGGTATAAGGAATTCTGAGTGACAAAGCACCATCCACCAGTGTAGATAGCACCCAAGTCATTGCTTTGCAATTTAGAGTCTTTGAGAGCTGTCTAGGGCACTGAGAAGGTCATGGACTTACCCAGAGCAATACAGTTAATATATGTCAGAAGCAGGATTTGAACCCAACTTGAAGGACAGATTGCCATCCACTGGGCTTCTCCATTCTCTACCCGTTTGCCACTAAATTATTTTTGCTGGTTAGATTCCTCAGGGATTTAGGACTGCCCCTTTCATGCCCCTTTCCTCAGGCCGCATCAATATTGACAGGGGGCAATGGGGAGCTGGCAGGCCCTCTTTGCAAGGCAAGTTCATGGTCTTTTCTGTTTTTTCTCCCAGGCCTTTAAGTAGACAATTTGGTCATTCAAGATAGAGGATTAAAAAGCCCCCAAACGTTCCAGTTTTAATAGATAGGGCCATTTACAATGCCGCTGTGCCTCATGCAAACATCACTCAGTAAATTGGGTGTTTTGTATTGCTTCTTCCTTCCTGGACCTTCTTTGAAATGTTTTGGGGACTCAACTCAAAGTCTTCCATGGTCAAGGTAGAAGAGGCATCCAGTAATCAAAGACAAGCACCTCCCCACTCCCAGTAGTCCAAGTCACCCTGGCCCCTGGCTCCTGGGTGCTGTAGCAGCCAGAAGTGTTTGAGGCAGAATTTGAACTCAAGTCTTCCTAACTCCAATTCCAGAACTCTATCATGCCACGTAGCAATAATAGCTAACACATGCACAATGACACAGGCAGCTAGGTGGCACTGCAGTGGATAGAGTCTTGAGCCTGGAATCAGGAGGACTCATCTTCCTGAGTTCAAATCTGGATTCAGAAACTTACTAGCTGTGTGACCTGGACAAGTCATTTCACCATGCCTGCCTCAGTTTCCTCATCTGTAAAATGAACTGGAAAAGAAAATGGCAAATCACTCCAACATCCTTGGCAAGAAACCCCCAAATGGGGTCACAGAGAGTTGGACACAACTGAAAAATGGCTCAACAACAATTAAAACATATAGTACTTAAGGATCCCCAAGGAGTTTTGCAAATATTATCTCATTTTATCCTCACAACAACCCTGTGATCTGATGTTAATGGCATGATGGATAAAATTCTTGACTTGGCATCAGAAAGACCTGGGTCTGAACTCTGCCTCAGGCACTTACTAGCTGTGTAACCCTAGGGAAATCACTTAAGTTAGCCTCAGTTTCCTCATCAGTAAAATGGAGGTAATACTAACCCATCTGTCCCTGGGCTATTGTGAGAGCCCAATGCACTTTGCAAACTTTTTAAAGCACCATAAAATGTCAGCTCTGTTATGTTATATATATGCTATATATTGTCCCATATTAGAAAGGATCGTTCTTTCTCTCCTTTTGTATCCCTCTGTATACTTCTTTTTTTTTTTGGAGGGCAGTTGGGGTTAAGTGACTTGCCCAAGGTCACACGGCTAGATTTTTGTGTTACATGTCTGAGGCCGGATTTGAACTCAGGTCCTCCTGACTCCAGGGCCAGTGCTCTATTCACTGCGCCACCTAGCCGCCCCCCTCTGTATACTTCTTATCCTACTTTTTACTGCCATTACTGTATGATACTAACTCACATTTGTGTTGCACTTTGAATGATTTCCTCACAACAACCCTGTGAGGCAGGTAGCGTAAGTCTCACCCCCATTTTATAGATGAGGAAACTGAGGTTCAGGGTGACTAAGTGACTTGCCAATAGTCCTACAGCCAGCACATGTCAACATAGGGATTTGAACCCAGGCCTTCTTTCCACTGTACCATGCTGCCTTCCTTCATTGGATGCTAAGCTTCCTAAGGGGAGGGACCAAATCTTCATCATCTCTCTCTTTCCCACTGGCTAGCTCAAAGCTGGCACTTAGTAATGGCTGAATGTGTGGATTATGATCTATGTTCCTTTTCCATTCCAACCTCCCCAATCCCAGAGCAGCAGTTGTAGCAGGGTGTATGGGGCCCCCTCGCTGTTGCTAGATGCTGTTGGAGTGTGACTAATTCTGGGAAGCATAGCATACAGCTGGTGGGAATGCCTCCCCTGCTGAGGAAAACTGCTTACTTGGAGCAACCATGTACTAATAACCCCATTCCAAGCCATGTTTTTACCAGCTGACAATAAGACAATTCTTTGGGGCCTAATTGGATCCAAAAACCTCAGAGACCATATGCTTCACATGACATGGGGAAGGAGCCTTTACTCCCAGCAAATAAGTAAACCTGGCATTTCAGGGAATTTGCCTGCAAGTAAAAAGCTTTAATTCCTCACATGCATCCATCCATACTCACCAGTCAAACACTCAATGAAGCCATTTGCTTCTGCATCAGAAATATAGCAGCCTATCCATGACTGCCCATTTATGCTACTATAGTCCATGTCTATCAAAATATCTGCCACAGGAAGGCTTTTGGACCACCTTCCTTGAATTCTCCTAACATGCAGAGGGTGCCAGTGGACCATGCTAGCCATTAACCCATCATCCCTTGCCTTTGCCACACATGCAGCCCACTTTTCTTCTTATATATTTTCCTTCAGAGGTCTCATTGGGTATGAGTTCTAGCCTACACACACACACGAACATGCACACGCACGAACATGCACATGCACACGCACACACATGCCTCTCCATTGCCCTCTGTGGGAGATTCATTTTCACTTCACAGACTCTTGTGTTCTATGTCTCCCAGCTGTATAAGCAGCAGTGGTAGAATGCTGCAGCTGTTTGGACATGTCTAACCAGAGTGCAGCTGAACCATGGCTAACCAATAGCATCATGGAATCCTAGAGATCACCATTTCCAACCTCTGTATTTTACAGAGAAGGAAGCTGAGGCCCAGGGAAGGGTCCTAGATCTAGAACTGGAAGAGATCTCAGAGAACATGCAGTCCATCCCCATATCTTATAGAGAAGGAAACTGAGGCCCAGAGAAGGGACATGAGTTGTCCAAGGTCACACAGCTAATAGCTCAGATAAGTTTCAAACTCAGGTCTTCCTGACTCCAAGTCCAGCACTCTACTACATCAGAGGTTCTAGTAGATACCAGCAAACATGTGGCTCAGGGGCAGCTAGGTGGCACAGTGAATAGAGCACTGACCCTGGAGTCAGGAGGACCTGAGTTCAAATATGACCTCAGATACTTAACACAAAACTAGCTGTGTGACCTTAGGCAAGTCATTTAACCCCAATTGCCGTACCTTCCCCCCTCCAAAAAGCAAAAACAAACAAAAAAACCATGTGGCTCAAATCATGTTAAAATGTAATTGAAAAACATTTAACAAAACCACTAAAAACAAAATACAACATAGATATGTTATCTTGTGGTTTTCTAAGTCAGTATACAGCCCACAGGGCTCTGTTTCTATTTGGATTTGATGCAACTGCAGTAGACAATGCTGCCTATAGGATACCATAGTCTTCAAGATTTATCCCCACATGAGACAAGACAAGTACCTGATGGGGAGAATCTTGCAGCTTTTACATATCTACTCCAAGAAACCCTGAAGTTCACAGCAAACTAAATAATGACCAAGAAATACAGTTAAGAAACTATAGTAAATTACTTCTTACACCCCAGAATTGCACAAAAAAGGCTGCCAGGACATCACAGACAATAGGAAAAAGGGCCTCTCCAACAAGTCAATGTCAGCCAGACTAGGGACAGGATATGTGTGGCCTAGAACTCTGAGTGTGGAAATAGCAGGAGTGGAGGACTTCCCCAAGAAAGCTCAAGGATGCAGAAATGAACAGCAATCAGCCTTAAAGATCCAGCTGCCTGAACCTCAAAGACCCAAGAGGTGGAGGTCCTGTCAATAACCTAGGAGACTCACAAAACCAAGGAAAGTTGATCACCCCTTCCCCCAAAATTGAAGCAGATGGCAGAGCCTGGCCCAGCAGAAATCCCCAATTCAAGAACTAAGGCTAGAGAGATGAGTAAATTAAAGACAACACTAATGGCTATCAAAAATTATTGCAATAAATGCTGGAGAAGATGTGGGAAATTTGGAACACTAATGCATTGTTGGTGGAGTTGTAAACTGATCCAACCATTCCAGAGAGCAATTTGGAACTATGCCCAAAGGGCTATAAAAAGGTGCATGCCCTTTGACCCAGCAATACCACTTCCAGGACTGTATCCCAAAGAGATTATACAAGTGGGAGGAGGACCCATATGTACAAAAATATTTATAGCAGCTCTTTTTGTGGTGGCAAAGAACTGGAAATCAAGGGGATGCCCTTCAACTAGGGAATGGCTGAACAAGTTGTGGTATATGAATGTAATGGAATACTATTGTGCTATAAGAAATGAGGAACAGATAAGATTCATAATAACCTGGAAAGACATGTAAATAGATGCCGAGTGAGGTAGAACCAGGAGAACATTGTACACAATTACAGACACAGTGTATCTGTGATGACTAACTTTGACAGATTGGGCTCTTCTCAGCAATACAAAGTTATTAGACAACTCTAAAGGACTCATGATGGAAAAGGCTATCCACATCCAGAGAAAGAATTATAGTCTGAATGAAGACTGAAGCAAACTACTTGCTCTCTCTCTTTTTCATTTTGTTTTGTTTTTTCTTCTTTCTCATTGTTCATTCCATTGGTTATAATTCTTCTTTACAACTTGACTAATGTTTAATGTGAAGGTATTTGTAGATCCTATATCAGATTGCATGCCACCATGGAGGGGAAGAAGGGGAGAAAATTTGGAACTCAAAAACTTATGGAACTGAATGTTGTAAACTAAAAGTAAATAACATTTTTAAAATTACTTTAAAAATTATTGCAAAAAAATTATTGCAAATCTAACTCCATGATAACTGCAGACAGACACATAAAGAAAAAGGGGGAGTTGTCTTTGATTACATTACATACCTAGAAGAAATAAAATGAGAGATTTTTTTAATGAACTGAAAGTTGAGAAGAGAATTGGAAGGAGAATGAGTAATTTTTAAAAAGAAAATGGTAAATCTTACCCAAGAAACAGACTCCCTGAGAGCTAGACTAAACCAAGCAGGCACCAATGACTCCATGAAACAGTAAGAAATAATAGAACAAAATTAAAAGATTGAAAAAATAGTAGAAATATATGTCATGTTATATCAAAAACAATTCATCTTGAAAATAAGTCAGAGAGAGATCATTTGAGAATCACTGGACTTGCTGAAAACCATGGTCCAAAAAAGCCTGGAAGCTATATTTCAAGAAATCATAAATGAAAACTGCTCAGATCAATTAGAACAAGAGGTCAAAAAAAGATAGAAAGAATCCACCAATCATCTCCTGAAAAGGAAAGTCCCAAGGATACTGTAGCCACAATCCAGAGGTCCCACATCAAAGAAAAAAAATGCTACAAACATCCAGAAAGAAGCAATTCAAGTACCAAGGAACTACAGTCAAGATCACACATTACCTGATAGCTTCTACTATAAACAAGAGATCTTGGAATGCAATATTCCATATGGCAAAAGAGATAGGCTTACAATCAAGAATAACTTACCCTGCAAAGGTGAGCATAGTCATAAAGGGGAGAAAGTTGATTTTTAATGGAATAGAGCAATTGAAAGAAGCAATGTGATAATTCAGTGCTGTTGGGCAGGTAGGTGGCGCTGTAATAAATAGAACACTGGGCTTGGAACCAGAAAGACTTACCATCTTCCTCAGTTCAAATCCAGCCTCAGACACTTACTAGCTATGTGACCCTGGGCAAATCACTTAACCTTGCTTGCCTTAGTTTTGTCATCTATCAAATGAGCTGGAGAAGGAAATGGCAAACTCCAGCAAACTTTGCCAAGAAAAACAGGGTCACAGAGAGTTGGGGCCAACTCAAAAATGACTCATCAATAAATATTCCAATGGGGGAGAAGAAACAAATGTACTAAAGATATTGGGATAGTTAAGAAAAACAGAGGTCCTAGTGATGGAATGGGAGGGGAGGAAGAGATTTGTTCTGTTGAAAGAGACAATTTGATAGAGTCTTGAGAAGTTTGAATTGAAACAGAATGAAGTGAGCAGAAGCAGAATAATTTCTACAAAGTCATCAACATTGTAAAGATAGACAATTTTGACTTAAGAACTCTGATCAGTACAATGACTTGTTACAATAGCCTTCTTTTTTTGGTATCACAACTGGCCATACCCCTCCCCCACATTTAAGAGAAAAAACCACTTGCAATACATAAGTATTGTCTTTGCACCTTGTGTCTATACACTGTCTGTGAGAAGATGGGTAACACACTTTCTCACTGGTCCTGCATTTCTCTAATCAATGGGATTTAGAGCATTTTTTCCATATGACTATGGATAGTTTTTTGTTTTCAGAAAACTGCCTGTTTAAGTTCAGAACTCTGCAGAAAGGGGAAAGATAAGCCCTGTACTTACTAGAGACAGAAGTCACTAGTAAGTAACAAGAAGAAGAATCATCAGGCATTTATTAAGCACCTATTATGTGCCAAGCATTGTTCTGTGCTGAGGATATAGGTACAAAAAATGAAATAGTCCCTTTCTAAAAGGAGCTGACATTCACCTACTATGTCTCCTTGCTTGAGGTAGTATGGGGTAGGAGATAGGAAACTAGCCTTGGAGCTGAAGAAAACCTAAATTTAATTTTTGCTTATGAACCATATTAGCTGTATGACCCTGGATATATCATTTAACTTTTCAGGGTTCCTAACAGCTCTCTAAGACCATATGTTGTTCAAAAAGTTCAGATCTGCTTTGGTAGAGGGAGTTTCCCCATCTGGGAGTTCCCTACACCAAGGAAATCACTGGTCCAGGCCCTATCCCTATGTATCCTTATTCATTACAGTAAACTCAGTAGGCACATCAAGTCATTGCTGCCTTAAGACCTGTGTGAGGAAGAATGAAGAACCAAAACTTTATCTATGTTTATGTATCCTTGCACTGATTTATCACAGTAACAGCTGATTGTTGGCTTTTCAGCATTGTTTTTCTACCATTATAATTCCATTGCAATGCCCTGAGAAGGTTAGATTTTTCCTGAGAAGGTCAAATTTTTTTCTGGAGTTAGGTAATACAATTACAGAACCTCAGAAGTGGAAGGGACCTTGGGAACTGTCCAGGCAACCCCACTCCTTTTTTCCCCTCATCATTCTTCAGAGCAGGATATGAGGCCTAAAGAGCTGAAGTGATTGGCCCAAGGTCACAAAAGGAGCTAGTGGCAGAACCAGAGTCAGAACTCTGTGTTCCCAACTCCACATCCATTTTTTTCCCACTAGCTCTGGCTTCACAATCTAACCCAATCTGAATGAATGTATGGAAAAAAGCACTTGGTAAGAACTGACTTGGACTAAGCATAGTGCTAAGGGCTGGGGATAAAAATAGAAAATTGAGACAATCCTTACCCTCAAGGGACTTACATTCTAATAGGAAGAGACAGCCCAAATAGGAGGGCAAAATGCAAGTTATGAAACCGACATCAGCCATTCAGGGACAACAGCACAAATCCAGCCAATATCTGAAACTCAGGCCCACAAAACCAAGAGCCAAACATAATTGTTTCCAAATTCTGAATGGATTCTGCTTCAATAATTTTCATCTAAGTTCACTGTTTGAAACTCGGCATGCATGGCCCCATCGATGCAATGTTATATTTGGTCTGTGTCAGTCATACAATGATCATCACACCATCAATGGACTCTAATCCTAGAGAATCAATAACTCATGAGCGTCCCATGGCATACATATCCAATGAATGTTTTGTTGTAAAGATAACAAAAAGCTAATTGATGGTATTATGTCCAGTTTCATAAAATTATGATACATTTCTCACCTGATTGTATAGATTCTACCTGTCCAATGGTTTGGAATGAATGGTTTGCTGGTTGTTATGACAGGAACTGTAGCTGAAGAAAGGCATTGTGGTATAGTGGAAACACTGGAGATGGGAGTTCTCATTCCTAAAACTGCCACTCACTCCAGTACCTTGGACAGTGTTTTGCATACAGTTGGTATTTGATAAGTGTTTGCTGAATTGAATTTCTGAGGACCACACACAATTAACTCCTCCCTGGGCCTTGGTTTCCTCATTTGTAAACTGAAAGGGTTGGACTCTTTGAGATCCTTTCCAGTTCTCAATTGGTGATCTTTTAACAATCCGATTTGGGGTTGCCATGTTTCAGAGCAAACTAATGATCTAGGAGCCAGCTAGACAGCAAAGTAGGAATCAGGATTTGAATCATAGCAAGTTTTGGAAGGCCTCCATCCTCAATAATTGGACTGGGAAAAGTAAGAACTATTTTATCTCTGTGATTAGCCATGTGACGCTGGTACTTAACTTTCCTCTGCTGATGCTTAATAAAATGGGATGATTCCTGTCCCCTAAATATCTGCTGCAGAAAGACTCGGAATGCAAGTGAACACATAAGCAGAAAACCAAAAGTACCATTTTTGTTCCATGGCCTGAATTTCTGATTTGATTCTCAGCTCTCCTGAACCAGTGTCTAAACTCTAAAAGCATATTCTCTTTGTGAGTGCAGGAAACAGTCTGACCTTCATTACCTTGGATGTGGGGGGCGGGGGGAGGGTTGTAATCTTGCTTGCACCTTTGAGATAGATCAGCTAGTCAATTCAAGGGGACCCAAAAATGCTGCTGCTACATGCTATGGTATCAGGTAAAACCTGCGCCTGGTTGGCCCTTTCTTATATATAATCTTGGCAACAAGTACAGCATTCAGAGCTCCAACATGAGCTCTCATCTCTACTCATTGGTTCCTATGTCTCCAATTACTGTCCCTTTCTTCCCTCCCAGGCCCAGAGTCACTGCCTCCCTCATTGTGGTAGAGTAGACACCAATTTCTCAGGGGCAGTGGACTGCTTCCGACAGGTAGTGAAGGCCCAGGGTGTGCTGGCCCTCTGGAATGGACTGACTGCCAACTTGCTAAAGGTGAGAAGGTTAGGTACCCCATCCCATTTTCACAAGACTCTCTCCCCTGCCCTCTCACAAACCTTCAACTCTTGGCCCCACAGTGGGATTTCATGGAAGCATTCACGCTGAGTGCTCAAGTCTCTACAGTAAGAGCAGTTGTCCCAGAGCACAAGGAGTACTGTGGGAAAAGAAGACAAGCAGCCTTGCAGGGCAAAAGTACCCACGTGGAGTAGCAGAAAGTCTAGGAGGCAGAAGGCCTGGGTTTGGGTCCCAAATCTGACACTTCCTGGTTGAGAGAACGTGAGAGTCACCTAACATCTCTCCAGTGTCAATCTTCTCATCTTGTTAACCTATAATATGGCTAATAATGCCTGCCCTCTACAGGGCTGTTAGGAGGAAAGGGTTTTGGAAGCTAGAGGGCTCTACAAACATGAACCATTGTTGGGACTGAATGACATTCAAGAGATTTGAGAAATTAAAGTCTCTCTTGATGATGGTCAATGGAACAAAACTTACTGTGATTAGATTCATCTGCACACAAATCAACAACAGACATAGTATTTCTGCCATTGGCTTCCTGTCTGTTCTGTACTATGAATCACTTCTTTCTCCTCCCCTCCTCTCTATGCCAGATCCCATGATGCCACTTTCCCAGATCAATCAATCTCTAAGCATTTGTTAAGCACCTACTAAATACCAGGCATTATGCTTGGCCCTGGGGAGAGGAGACAAATATGAACCAGTTCTTGCCTTCAAGGAGCTTACATTCTATGGAGGAGAAACAAAATCTATCACTCAATCAACAAACATTTACTAAATGCTTAGTATGTACCAGTCCCCACTCTCAAGGAGTATTATAGCAGCTACTGCTTTGGCCTCCACTGGCACAGAGAGATTAGCCTACGGTTGTGTCATAGCTTTAAAAGCATTATTTTACAATTTTTCATTCTCTTAACTGGATTCTTAACCTGATTTTTTGTGTTGTTTTTTATTTGTTTTTTACAGATAGTGCCATATTTTGGAGTCATGTTTAGCACCTTTGAGTTTTGCAAAAGAATCTACCTTTATCAAAATGGCTACACCGTGTCCCCTTTGGGCTATAAGCTTACCCCAGGTGTAGATCAGAGTTTACAGCCACAAGAGTTACGGGAATTACAGAAGTTGCTCAAAAACAGTGATTTTAAGACAAGAAAACCCACTCTGTGAAACTGAACAAGGCTGAAAGGTGTGTTAAAAGCATACATATATATGTGTATATATATATATATATATACACATATATATATATGTATGTATGTATGTACACACACGCAGCCTCATGACCTTGTGTGATCAGAAGAGGCTGCCTCTCCACTGTCCTGGAAAAATGAGAAACTTGGACCTTTCACCACCTGATCTGTGGTCTCCTGCCCTTGCTCATGCCTGCACCACTGCAGACTTGGCGGCCCACTTTGATTAAAGTGCCTGGAGCTCTCCATCACTATCTTATGAATTCTACCTAGTGTCCCAGGGATGGGACTGGGCAGTCAGTCCCAGCTCGAAACTTTCCAAGGTCAGCTTGCCAAAGCAAGAATGAGACTCATATCCACAGTAACCATAGCAAAGACCCAAAGAAACAGGTTTGCCATGTTATAAACCCTCTTAAAAGAAGGGCAGAACGCAGGTCAGAGTGTACATTAGCAGACCAGACATCACACTGTCTCTTCCTTTGCTTCCCAGTATCTGAAGTGTGCACCAGCTAGCAAAGACTACAAAATTCCTGCAAACCAACATGGACCCATTTTGAATAGTTTGGCCCAAAGCTCATGGCTTCATCCTCACTCTTTTTAAATACTTCATACTAGGTTGTATTTTCAAAGGAAAAGGGATGAAAATATGTTTCCGCAATTTTTTATTTCAGGTTTAGGAAGCCTTGGTCATTCATGAAGTAAAATGGTTTTGTTCATGTCCTTTCCATGTTGCCACAAAACCCCAGATCATCCTCAGCAGCTGCTACAGATAGGTTCACTGAAGTAACTCGCCAATACCTTTGATTCTACTCTTGACTAACAAAGCCAAGAATTTGCTGGTAATTTCAATAGCTCCTATTCATTTGATATCATGGCCCAGTTGCAAAGAAGTAAGGTAAGAGAGTCTCAGATTGGTCCTAGAAGGTCATTGAGTCTCAGATGAAGTGTGAATTTCTCTCCACACAACACACACACAAAAAAAAACAGAACAGAAAAGTACTTTGAACTAATCTCTTCAACTGACTGGAGAAATCACCTTTCAGGAGCAAAATACCTTGGATCTACACTAAGGGCATATAACCATACCTTTCAAATAACTCTTACTTAAATACTTCCAAAAATAACTAATGCCTAATTGTTAAATCAATACTCATGTCTTTGTAAAACTGGATTATTTTTTCTCTTTTTTCAGTATTTTGAAGGTATATTGTATATTAAACTAGTTTCTCATACTTGTTGGTTTGTTTCTTTATAAGACCTCATGTGTTTAGTGTGCAATAATGTAGATAGTTGATTATTGAGCTAAGGGGTACGGCACTGAGGTTATATATTACCAGAGAATCCTAGAATCTAGGGCTGGAAGAGTCATGGAATCCAACACCCCCATTTTAAACAGGAGGAAACTGAGACCCAGGGAGGGGAGCTAATTTATTCAAGGTCCCACATAGGATCCTAAATCTAGAACTGGAAAGGAACTGAGAGGCCAGCTAGTCCAACCACCTAACTGTAAATATGGGGAAACTGAGGCCCAGGGAAGGGAAGAAACTCATCTAGGGTCACATATAGGCCATAGATCTAAAACTAGGAAGGCCCTCAGAGGCCATCTAGTCAAGTACCCTTATTGTACAGCTGAGAAAACAGGCCCAAACAAGTGAATTAATTTACCCATGATCTCCTAGGTAGAAAGTTGCAGAGCCAGGATACAAACTCAGGTCTCATGACTCCAAGTTCAGCACTGGACTGCTTCCCACTGGCCTCATTCTTTCTTGAGTATCAGAATAGTCAATGTGCATTTATTAAAGTGTCTGCTAAGTGCCAAGTACTATGCTAAATGTTAAGAACACAAAGAAAGGCAAAAAAGCAGTCCCTACTCTCAAGGGGCTCATCATCTAATGGGGAAGAAAATAGGTAAACAATTCTGTGCATGTAAGCTACAGACAGACCAGACTGGAGATAAGAGAGGGAAGGCACAAGCATGAAGGTAGAGGGTTTAGCTGGGGTTTGGGAGAAACCAGAAGAAGGAGGTGGGAAAGGAGAGAATTCCAGGCACAGGAGACAAGCAGGGGAAATGCTAGGTTTGAAGATGGAGTGTCTTGTGCAAGGATCAGTAGAAAGACTAGTTCACTGAATTGCAGAGTATATGGAGCAGAGTAAGATATGACTGGAAAGATAGGAAGGAGGCAGGTTCTGGAGGGTTTTATAAGAAAAATGAGGGACCTGATATTTGATTCTGGAAGAAATAGGGAGTTTATTGAGCAAAGGGATGCTGTGGGCAAACTTGTGCTTTAGGAAGACCACTGGTGGCTGAATGGAGAATGGACTGGAGTGGGGAGAGACCTGTTGCAAGTGGAGCCACTAGCACGCTACTGCAATAGTCCTGGCATGAGTTGATGAGGGCTTACAAAAGTGGTAGCCATGGCAGAGGAGAAAGGGGGGCGTACATGAGAGGTGTTCCAAAGGTAGAATTGGCAAGACCTGGAGACTGATTGGATATGGAAATGAGAAAGAGTAAGGAACTAGGGAGGACACCTGGGTTGGGAACCTGAGGGACTGAGAGGAAGTTGGCAAGATGGAAGAGTTTGGGGAGGGGGGAAGATAATGAGTTCAGTTTTGGAAATGATGAATTTAAGATATCTATGGAACATCCAGTTCAAAATTTCTCAAAGGAGGGGTGGCTACATGGCACAGTGAATAGAGCACCAGCCCTGGAGTCAGGAGGACCTGAGTTCAAATCTAGCTTCAGACACTTAACACAAAAACTAGCCATGTGGCCTTGGGCAAGTCACTTAACCCCAACTGCCCTCCAAAAAGCAAAAAAAAAAGTTTAAAAAATGAGTGAGAGAGGAGGATATCATAGAAGAGAATCTGCTGGAGAAGATGGGATGGAAACCCTAGTTTTGTTCGTGAATCAGATTCAACTATATTATTTTACTGGAGGCACCAGAGTTTTCTGTTTCATCCCTGATAACTGTTTATTCAACAAGAATTTATTGTGTGAAGTTAATTTTTTTAATTAAAAAAAAGAATTTATTGTGTGCCATTGTACTTTACAACATGAAAGACCGTTTTTAAAAAGAAAAGTAGAAGAAACAGTATCTGGCCTTAAGGAACTTGGAATTGATTTAGGTGGGGAAATGAAACAGAAACATGTCATAACTAGAGACTAATTAAAAAGCACATACTAGCAAGGTGAGACTTAATCAGGAGGAATGGAATGTCCTGTCTTGTGAGTTTGCTTGGGTGCTGTGTTATATTCCCAGCTCACTGAGTTTACAGTCCAGTCAAACCTCATCTTCCATATGAGTTGCCTTTGTTTCAGGTGTAATCTTTTATTTTTATTCCTATGATCAGAATGACAAGGAGAGAGCATTAGGAAACAGCTTCAAATCCTGCCTCAGAAACAAGCAAGTTCTGTAATCATGGGCAAATCATTTCATCTTGTTTTACCCTCAGTTTCCTCATCTGCAAAATGGGCATAATAACATTTGCACTGCCTACTTCACAAGGTGATTGTGAAGCAAAGACTTTACTGACCTTACAACAATATAAAGGTGAGTTCTTATTAAATTTGGTTTGAATTGACTCAGGTCATTGTTCCAACCTCTTGACACCTTTTTAGATCTCAGTTCTGGAATCTAACATTGTGAATTTCCCTTCCAGATTTGTGTCATCAGCAAATGTGATGAGCATTCCATGTATGACTTTGTCAAAGTCCTTCATAAACCTGTTTTTTAAAACTTGAGCTGGGGGGTAGATGATGGTGCAGTGAATAGCACACCAGCCCTGGAGTCAGGAAGGACCTGAGTTCAAATGTGGCCTCAGACACTTAACACTTACTAGCTGTATGACCTTGGGCAAGTCACTTAACCCCAATTGCCCTGCCTTTCCCCCTCCAAAAAGCAAAAACAAAAACTAAAACCTAGAACTATGGATAAATACCTTCAGCAGACTACTAGAAGCCTTCCTCTAGTTCAGGGGTTCTTAAACCTTTTCCACTCGTGACCCCTTCAGTACTTCTGAAACTGTGGATTGTGACCCCATATGGGGGTTTAAGAAGCGCTGTCTGGATTAATACTGATCTAGTACTGGCATGCCTTGCTTTATGGTACTTCACAGACATTGCGTTTTTGCAATGGTTTGTGACAACCCTCCATGGAGTGACTCTACTGGTGCCATTTTTCTACCAGCGTATACTCACCTCATGTCTCCATGTCACATTTTGGTAATTCTTGTAATATTTCAAACTTTTTCATTATCATATCTGTTACAGTGATCTATGATCAATGATTTTTTTTTGAGGGCAGTTGGGGTTAAGTGACTTGCCCAAGGTCACATGGCTAGTTTTTGTGTTAAGTGTCTGAGGCCGGATTTGAACTCAGGTCCTCCCGACTCCAGGGCCGGTGCTCTACTCACTGTGCCACCTAGCCGCCCCGATCAATGATCTTTGATGTTACTATTGTAGTTGTGTTGTGGGGTGTCATGAACTGCACCCTTATAAGAAGGTGCACTTAATCGATAAACGGTGTGTGTTCTGACTGCTCCACTGACCAGCCATTCCCTCAACTCTCTCCCTCTCCTCGGGCTTCCCTATTCCCTGAGACACAATAATATAGAAATCAGGCCAATTAATAACCCCACAATGGCCTCTAAGCGTTCAAGAGAAAGGAAGAGTCAAGTGGTGGAGCAAACTTCATTGTTGTTCTATTTTAAGAAATTGCCACAGCTGCCCCAACCTTCAAGAATCATCACCCTGACCCGTCAGCAGCCATCAACATCGAGGCAAGACCCTCCATCAGCAGAAAGATTATAACCCACTGAAGGCTCAGATAAGGATGAACATCTTTTAGCAATAAAGTATTTTTAAATTAAGGTAGGGACATTTTTGATGTAATATTATTGCACACTTAATAGACTACAGTATAATGTAAACATATCTTTTATATGCCCTGGGAAACCAAAAAATTCACGTGACACTCTATTGTGCTATTTGCTTTTACTGCAGCAACCTAGAACCAAACCCACAATATCTCTGCCATATACTCTTTGGTACTATTGTTCAACTAGCTTGGAATCTAAGTAACTGTACCCAGTCAGGCTTTGCTGACTGGCTCTTCATAACACTGCTTTAGTCTACCAGTCCAGTAACCACTGCAAAAGTGGAAACGAAGCTAATATGGCATCACTTGTTCTTACTAAATTGTTTCCCCGACATCATCCCTCCCTTTTGAAGGCCTCATGAACCAGCTGCATCCTGTCCTAGAATTTTGCCAGAGATCAGCATCATCCCCTAGCATACACTGGTTGAGTTTCCTCACCTGGGAGTTCCCTATAACAGTGAAATTACAGGTTCAGTCCCTATCCCTCTTTCTCTCACTCCTAACTTTCCCTTGTAACAAAGAAAATCAGTCAGGCAACACCAACCAATACTCCATCTGTTTCTCTATCTGCCATATTTGATATCTATAGTTATCTGACCTTTGGATTCAATGCCGATCATCTATTCTGAGATCGGTTGGTTTTTTAAAGTTGTTTTTATGTACATTATTGTAGTCACCATGGGTATTGTTCTCCTATCTCTGCTTTGCTCAGCCTCAGTTCATCCACGTCTGCCTACGTTGCTCTGAATTCATCACATCTGCTTTTCTTTGGGGACGATAATATTCCATTATATTCCTATATGACAACTCGTTCAACCATTCACCCATCAGTGGGAGTTGTCCATTTTGTTTTCAGTTGGTGTTCGTCATTGTCATTGGCTGGCACAAAAAGCGATTCTGGGAATAGTTTGAGATTCTGGCTGACATCTTTGGCATCCATTCCCATTGGTGTGATTGCCAGGTGAGAATTCAGGGGGATGGGACTGGAGCCTCCTATCTCTTCCCTTCTAGAATTTCTGGTCAAAGGGAAATCTTTATCTGAGCTCTTTAAATCAGTGTTAAAGTTTAGTACACAAATCAGACTTTACCTGACCTGGAGAGCTATAGGATGACATGGTCACTTTCTCTCACAATTCCCAATCCTTCCTCTTCATGGAAAGGGTTTTATTTTGTTGGTTAGAATGAAGGCTAGAACAGCAGTGCACCTTCATTCTGTCTGCTTTCTTTAAAATTAATTATTAGCAAGGCAAGGATTAGTCAGATACTCCACTCTTAGAAGAATGGGCTTATTCCAAATGTGCCTAAAGTCACCTCCCACTTTACACACACACACACACACACACACACACACACACACACACAAAACTGTAGCTACTTCTATGTCAGTTATATTCTATGCATTAGGAAAACATCAACCATATCCTCTGCTGTCCTGGTTCATAACTAAATATCCATAACAATAATATTTTGTTTCTCTCTCCTTTTAGCCCCTCCCAAAGGTCCTACAGGAAACTTACCCCTGCCCACCATCTTTTCCTGTGGCATATTGTACTTCCCATACCATATTCTAATGATAAGTAATCCCCTTCCTGCAGTATGGGTGAGATATTGCGATCATATTTACATCTTTGGTTAAACATTTCAGCTCAGTTTTATTACCCATGCCCTGTGTACTGGCTCATCAGCTAAAATGTAGTTAAAGCTCTAAGACTTACAAAGTACTTTTATCTACCTATCTCATTAGATCCTAGGGGAACCGTGTGTCATAAGTACCACCAGTGTTGTTATGCCCATTTTGCAGATTAGAAAGGCAACAGTGACATAGTAGATAGAGAACTGACTTTGGAGTCAAAAAGACCTGGGTTCAAGTCCTGCCTCTGACGGATACTGGCTATATGATCCTGGGTTTAATTTCTCAATGCCCCCTCCAAAAAAATTCTCCAAGATTATAAATTTCAGACCTGCATTAATAGAGTTGTTTCCTCACTGGGTATTCCTTACAATAATGAAACTGAAGGCCTAGTTCCTATCCCTATTTTACAGATTAGGAAACCAAGGATCAGAAAGGATTTGATTTGCCCATGGATTACAATGAGCATAGATATCAATAAACATGAATTGCCACACTTGTTCAGTCATTTCAGTCATGTATGACTCTTTGTGACTCCATTTAGGGTTTTCTCAGCAAAGATACTGGAAGGTTCATCATTTCCTTCTCCAGCTCCTTTTACAGATGAGGAAACTGAGGCAAACAGGGTTAAATGACTTGCCCAAGGTCACACGGCTAGGACTTATTGACACAGTGAAATCACAGGTCCAGCCTCTATCCTTCTAGAAATCATAGTCTCAAAACTCTAAATACTTCTCTTTTTTCCTTCTTGTGGACATTTATTACATCATTATATCCTTTGTCAGGATATCAAGCATTTATTTTTTCCCTCACCTCACTGGGAAAAAAACTATGCAAATTCACCCTTTAAAAGCATCATCTAGCTCAACTCTAATTTTTAAAGATAATAGTTAATGATAATACCTAATACTTGCATAGCACTAATTTATTATGTACCAAGCACTACACTGAGCGCTTAACAAATATTATCTTAGGTGATCCTCACAACAACCCTGGCAAGGTAGGTGCTATTATTATCCCTACTTTGAACATGGGGAAACTGAGGCAGTCAGAGGTTAAAAGACTTGCCCAGGGTTACACATCTGGTATCTGAAGCCATATTTCCACTCAAGTCTTCCTGACTCCAGACCTGGGGCTCTATTGTCACACCTACCTGCCCTGAATAAGGAAAAGAGTTGGACATGATTAGGCTAAAAACCAATAGAACTTTTTAGGGGGGAAAAAAAGGAGAAAGAGGTTGCCTTTCTAATTCTCTGGAATGCTTCCAGACCCTAAAAATATATACTTTACCATCAGCTGAATGATTGCCCAGACTGTTACTAATGTTGCTACTTTGACAACTTCTCTATTTGAAACTGTCCACCATATGATGCTGTAATCAGGGGATATCAAAGCACCATTTCCTCATTCTCTTCTGGTTTAAAAAATAAATAAAAATTAAATTTAAAAAAAGATTTTGGCTGTGCAAGAGATGACAGCAGGGTTGGGTTGGTTTTTTTTCGGGGGGGGGTGCTTTTTTCCCTCTAGCACACTATATTGGAGAGCTAGCCTTGGGTCCAATAGCATTTTATCCTTTTCATATCAATAGCTAATGTTACCTAAAAACATTGGCAGTCTTCAATTCTCTATTTTGCTGTTCTCTCTTCTACAATGGTTTTAGTATTATCTAGGTCAGTGGTTCTCAACTTGTGGGTTGCGACCCCTTTGGGGGTCGCCTAAGACCACTGGAAAACACATGTTTCTTTTTTTTTTTGGAGGGCAGTTGGGGTTAAGTGACTTGCCCAAGGTCACATGGCTAGTTTTTGTGTTAAGTGTCTGAGACCAGATTTGAACTCAGGTCCTCCTGACTCCAGGGCCTGTGCTCTATTCACTGCACCACCTAGCCAATGCAATGGTTGGAAGGTTAACATATGATGCTTCAGTCAGAGGCTGGTGATCTGCCCGAGGATCAGTGACCACCAAGAGAGGAGGCTCCCTGAAAGCTGCCTGAATCTGGTTAGTGAAGGTACCCGGTGTGAAACGTCCAGCAATAGGTGTGGCGCCAGTGGCAGCCACAAATTTCAGAAC
>CM053602.1:44742195-44757230 GCA_028646575.1 Pseudocheirus occidentalis
TGGGAAAGGGTCCCATATGTACAAAAGTATTTATTGTAGCTCTCTTTGTGGTGGCAAAAAAACTGGAAATTTAAGGGATGCCCATCAATTGGGGAATGGCCGAACAAGTTATGGTATATGAATGTGATGGAATATTATTGTGCTATAAGAAATGGGAAGGAGATGGACTTCATAATTACCTGGAGAGGCTTATACAAATTGATGCTGAGTTAGAAGAGCAGAACCAGGAAAAATTTGTACACAGTCACAGATACATCATATGTGTGACGACCAGTTTTGAAAAACTGGACTCTTCTCAGCATCGCATAGTTAAAAGACAACTCTACAAGTCTCACGATGGAAGGAGATGTTTACATTCAGAGAAAGATCTAGAAAGACCAGACTTTAAAAGGAGACTGAAGCAATGCATGCTATCATTCTTTTCTATGTTTGGCTTTTGTTGCTCTTTTCTCACTGTTCACTCCATTGGCTATAATACCTATACAACCAGACTACTGTACAATATGAAAGAGTTTGCAGATCCTATACATGATTGTATGCCACCATGGCGAGGGTGGGGGTGGGGAGGAAGTAACTCTGGAACTGAATCTTGTAATCTAAAAGTAAACAAACAAGTCAATAAAATAAATTTTTAAAAAAGAGATAAAAACTAAAAAAAAAAGAAAACAAAAAGGGAAAGGGACTATGTGTAAAAAAAAAATTTATAGCAGCTCTTTTTGTGGTGGCAAAGAACTGGAAATTGAGGAAATGTCCATTGACTAGGGAATGACTGAAAAGTTGTTGTATATGATTGTGATGGAATACTATTGTGCTTTAAGAAATGATGAGCAAGATGCTCTCAGAAAAACATGGAAAGAGCTACATGAACTGATGCAAAGTGATGTGATCAGAACCAGGAGAACATTGTACAGAGTAACAGCAACATTGTATGATTTTCTATGAATAATTTAACTATCTTCAGCAATACAATGATCCAAGACAATAATTCTGTAGGACTTAGGATGACAGATGCTGTGCATCTCCAGAGAAGGAACTGGTAGAGCCTGAATGCAGATCAAAGATACTTTTTCTTTATTTTCTTTATCTTTCTTCAGGCTTTTGGTCTGTTTTCTTTCACAGAATGATTTACATGGAAATGTGCTTTGCATGACTGCACATGTATGACCTATGTCAAACTGCTTGCCTTCTCAATGAGTGGTGGAAGGGAGAGTGGGAAAGAATTTGGAACTCAAAATTTTTTTTAAAAAGGAATGTTAAAATTGCTTTGACATGTACTTGGGAAAAATAAAACATTAAGTAAAATTTTAGAAAAACAAAGTTTTAAGAAAACATGTAATTATTGATATTATTTTTATTTAATTGTTATTTATTTATTAATATATTAAGATTATTAAACTTGAGGACCTAGAGGGCTATATGTGGTCTCAAGGCCACAAGTTCCCCACTCCTGCTCTAAGTTATAGAACCATGGACTTGTATGTGTTAGGACATTAACTTTGAACTTGGGTTCCTGGGTTTTTTTGTTGGCATCCCTAACGATGGGCATGCTTCTTCAATGGAGGAGTCTAATGTGAAAATAGACAGTTAAAATAAAGGGCTGGAGCAGTCTTCAGATACACTTAAACAGTTGGAGCAGGGGAGGAGATATCCATCATAAATCTGGATAGGGGAAGAATCCTTGATCAAACAAGGTATAGGATGTATCTCAGAAGATGAAATAAACAATGATGATTTCCTAAAATGGAAATAGTTTCACATAAACAGAATCAATGCAGTTTGGATTGGAAGACAAACAGTTACCTTGGGGGGGGGGGGGAAGGAGGGAGGGAGAGAGGAAAGAAACCCTTTGAAGCAATTTATCTGATAAAGCTTTAGTATCCAAGATATGTAGGGAAGTGATACAAATACTGAGGGCAAGAGTCATTCTCCAAAAGATATAAAAGAGGTGAACAGGAAAATCTCAGAAAATACAAGAGATAAAGAGCCATCTGAAAAAAATGCTCCAGGTCACTAATAATAAGAAAGGTACAAATGAAAATAACTCTGATGTTTCACCTCATAACCCATCAGATTGGCAAAGATGACAAAAAATGGAAAATGACCATTATTGAAACAGCTATGAAAGGATAGACACATTAACACAATGTTAGAGATGCTGGGAAGTAGTCCAGCCATTTTGGACAGCTGTTTGGAACTAAGCTCCAGTAACCAAATGGCAGCTAGGCATAGAGTGCCAGACCTGGAGGCAGGAAGACCTGAGTTCAGATTTGACCTCAGATGCTCACTAGCTGTGTGACTCTGGGCAAGTCACTTAACCTGTGCTTGCCTCAGTTTCCTCATCTGTAAAATGAACTAGAGAAGGAAATATCTCCAATATTTTCACCAAGAAAACCCCAAATGGGGTCACAAACAGTCAGACACAACTGAACAACAACAACACAGTGGTGTATGCCCTTTGACCCAGCAATACCACTACTAGGAATACCCCCAAAGAAATCAAAGAAAGAAGGAAAATAATCATATGTACAAAAATGTTTTAGCAGTACCTGGAAATAGGTCATAGCAAAGACCTGGAAACAAGGTGACTACCCATCTCATCAACTGAGGAATAGCTGAACAAATTTTGGTACATGGATGTAACAGAATATTATTGTGCTTTAAAAAACAATGAAAGGGGTGGTTTCAGAAAACTCTGGGAAGATTTCTATGAACTAATGCCAGGAAACCAAATTATAAAATGAATACATTGTAAAGGAAAATAACTGTGACAGACTAGAGATCTATAATCAATAAAGTGGTCAGTCTTACCTCCAGAAGACCAGTGATGGAATATGCTTCTCACCTCTTGTCAAAGATGCTATGGACTAGAGGTAAAGAATGAGATATCAGTTTTCAGATATGGCCAAGTAGGGTTTGTTTTGCCCAGCTGTACTTACCATGGAGGACTTTTATTCGGGGAGAAGGGAGAGTTGGGGAAAGGAAAAGTGAGGAAAGACAGATACTTAAGAAAAAGAAGAAAGAAAAGAGTGTGCATGAGTCATTTTAAAATACAAAAAAGAGAGATGAAGGATGTTCAGAAAGGCCCACAGAGAAGCGGGGCACTGGTAGAACTACATTTGAAATACACCTCCCACCAAAGCTGTATGTATCAAGGACTCCCAGCTTTAGACAATCCTTTTTTCTATCCTTTATACAGGAAAGTGTTTGTGTTTATCCATGTTGATCAAATTTATAAAGAATTAAAAAGATGTTTTTTAAAAAAAAAATAATTCTGTTAACAAGTTTCATGAAGAAATTGGATGTTGTACCATCCTCCTTATGTAGGAAATTTGAGTCCATTTATACAATTGCAAAGGGCCTAATAAAATAGCCCCTGATGATTCACTGAGAAAATTGGAAGAAGAATGACTCAGAGCTAATCTAATAACCCTGTATTTGCTTTATCTGCCTAAGATCTAATATAAAAAAAGACTTAAGAGGCAAGGTGAGAGGCAGAACTCTTTAAAACTGGTTGCCCAAGAAACATAAGCTAATTCCTTACACAATCAGTCTACTTAATGGGCTCACCTCAGGATAATGTGTTTTTTTAAAATAATTGAAGGAAATGTTAAATGTCAGTTAGAGGTCAGAAGAAGTAAAGAAGTAAGTTTTTTTCCCATCCATGTTCGCAGATGACCTGAACTCTATCCACAGACCCCTTGTTGGTGGACCCCACTTCTCATTAAGAACTCAGTTAAGAACCTCTGTTCTTTAAGAAAGCCAAAAAATATTTTAAAAAATAAAAATCTACCTCTGTTCTTGTCCATGTCTCAGAGAAAGGAATTCATATACTTTAGATAACTGAAGTTCACAGAAGAGGTAAGAGTAGAACCCAGATCTCCTGGGTCTCATTCCAGCACTCATGCCATAAGATCTAAGTCAAGGGTGGGGAACCTGTGACCTCAAGGCCACATGTGGCCCTGGAGGCTGAAGGTTCCCTACCAAGGGCCACACTTGAGGACCTAGAGGGCCGCATGGGGCCTTGAGGCCGTAGGTTCTCCACCCTTACTCTAAGGTGTAGAACTATGGGCTTGTAAGTGTTAGGACGTTAACTTTTAACTTGGGTTCCTGGGGTTTTTTGTTGGTATCCCTAACAATGGGTGTGCTTCTTCAGTGGAAGAGTCCAGGCAGCTTTTGTTCCCCTCACAAACAGAAACCTGAGGAAGTAAGTGGCTGCTAGAAAATGGAGGGTAGTGTAGCGAGAAGAGTCTTGGATTTAAAGACCCAGGATAAGAGTCCCAGTTCCCCAAGTTATTAGCAGTCACAGAAACCCATAGATGGAAGGGACCCCAGGAGCCAATAGCTGAAAAAGAAAGCTCACCTCAACATCTCTTCTGTGTGGTCAGTCAGCTTCCACTTCTAGACTTAACCCTCTTTTACTCACTGAGCCATCCCTTGTGACAAAGAAGAAGAAAAAGAAGGAGGAGGAGGAGCAGGAAGAGAAAGAGGAGGAGGAGGAGGAGAAAACAAGAAGAGGAAGAGGAGGAGGAAGAGGGTGAGGAAGAAGGAGGAGAAGAAGATGAAGGAAAAGGAAAAGAAGGAGAAGGAGGAGGAAGAAGAGGAGGAGGAGGAAGAGGAGGAGGAGGAAGAGGAGGAGAAGGAGAAAGAGGAGAAGGAGAAGGAGGAGGAGGAGGAGGAGAAGAAGAAGAAGAAGAAGAAGAAGAAGAAGAAGAAAGTCAAGTAAAGTCAACCTACATCTCAAATTAATTTGCTAGTATATATGATGTTTCTTAGCCCCTGTCACCCCCCCCCCGCCTCCAATAAAGGGAGACAGATCCAGATTATCTTTCTAAAACATGGTCCAGAGCTGATATATAAGCTCTAGATTTTGTCTGAGAATCTTAGACTGATTTGGTGTTGTTGCTTTCTTTATAAAATCTTCATTTTGCTCATGACAAAAATAAATGGCATTTATTGCACTTTCTATAAAGTAGAAATAGAATTTACTTATTCAATGAGATAAAGTGTATATGGAGTATTTTACAAACTTGAATTGCTATATAATTGTTAGTTATTGTTACTATTTTTAATCCAAATAATGTCTAAATAATCACCAAAGGTATGAAAGTTTTAATATGAATGATAGAAGTTACTTTAAGATAATTACTCAAAGTCAAAGTTAGCTATATTAAATATTAAAATAATTTAAATTACAAATATTATCCTTTTTTTCTGAATGCAGCCTATTTAACTATCTACTCTTTTATCCTCTTTAGCTTACTAATTGAATGCATCACTCACATCTAAAAAAGCTAGATGCCTAAGGAGTTAAGGTCCACAAAGTTATATATTCATCATTATAAGAAGGGAACTAGCATTTATTAAGTGCCTACTATGGAACAGGCCTTGTTCTAAGGGATTTACAAATATTATCTCAGTTGATTCTCACAACTCTGCGAGGTAGGTGCTTTGATATCCATTCTACAGTTGGGAAACTGAGGCTTGCTCAGGGTCACACAACTAGTAGGTGTCTTAAGGCTGAATTTGAAGTCAGGTCTTCCTGATTCTATCTATTGTGCCACCTACCTGCCTCAAGAGACAAAGGAAATCCCAGATGCAGTCCCTGCCTTTAAATAACTGAGGATTTAATAACAAGATAGGACAAAGCCAAATAGCAAAGAATAAAGAATACATTAAAGGAAATGTATAGATAAATAATAATGAACGAGGCAGCTAGGTGGCCCAATGGGTAGCGTTCCGGGGCTTGGAGTCAGGAAGACTCGTCTTCCAGAGTTCAAATCTGGTCTCAGACACTTACTAGCTGTGTGATCCTAAGTAAGCCACTTAACCCTGGTTACCTCAGTTTTCTCATCTGTAAAATGAACTGAAGGAGGAAATGGCAAACCACTCTAGTATCTTTGCCAAGAAAACCACAGTGGGGTCATGGAGGGGTGAACATGACTGAAAAATGACTGAACAACAGCAACAATGAATAGATGAATCGCTGTGACATGATAGAGTTGGAAAGATAAAGATCTGGGAGCCCAAGCAGAAAAAAAATTGATTTGTTATGGTTAGGCTTAATCTACAAAAATTTTTGTTTGTTTGTTTGTTTTTAATTTTTTGGAGGGCAATTGGAGTTAAGTGACTTGCCCAAGGTCACACGGCTAGTTTTTTTTTTGGAGGGGGGGTAGAATGTCTGAGAACTCAGGTCCTTCTGACTCTAAGGCCGGTGCTCTATTGACTGAGCCACGTAGCCGCCCCAATCTACAAAGATTTTAAGGGTTAGGGTGGGCTGTTTGAAAAAATCCTAAACTTACTAAATAGGAAGCCGGTAGCCTGGGGTTCTAGTCCTGACCCTTCCTCTAACTCATCATGACATTGGATCAGTCACTGAAACTCTTATGGGAGAATCATAGAGGGTTAGAGCTGGAAGCTAGAAATCATCTATTTTGATTCCCTCATTTTATAGAGGATTATTCTCACCTGTACAATGAGGATAGTATTATTTGAACTACACTTATGGGACTTTTGTGTTGACCAAATTAAGAAGGCATTTGGAAGTGCCATTGTATATCATTGCAATCTATCATACTGATGTGCCTATCTAGACTGTCTCTTTTGAATCTACAGATACCTAAATTTCCCTAAGGCCCTGACTACCTGTTAAAAGTAAATAATCAAAATGCAATCCTAGGGGCCTCAGAGGTAGTCTTTTAATGGGAAAGGAAAAAATGAGAAAGAGGAAACTAACAAAAACCCAAAGCCTAGGTCAACAACCAAGAATGTTGGAAACCTGACCTGCTGTATCTTGCTTCAACCCACCTTGTTCAAGAGTAAATTTAATTAAGAACTTGGTAAGTTAATGAATTCCTAAGAGCTAAAGGTAAGCTTGGGGATAAAAGCAGACTTGATTGTGGGCCTGAAAACCCACCAGCTTCTTACTGTGTACCCATGTTTTTCTACCCACAAATGTGCTTCCTAGAACAAGTCCTATATTTGATTTCAGGAAGGCCAAGGTTGTGCCTCAGACCATGGGTTCTTAACCCTTTTTTGGGGTCATAGACCACATTGGTTGTCTGGAGAAATATATGGATCCCTTCTCAGAATAATGTTTTTAAATGTATTAAGTAAAATCCACAGGATTTTAAAGGAAACCAAAGGTCAGCAAAAAATTTTTAAATAATAATTCTTTTCCCATACAAGTTCATGTACACCCTGAAATCTATCTAAGGTCATCTTGGGTATCTGTGAATTCCAGATCAAGAACCACTCATTGCCTCAATTTATAAGATCATAAGTATTAGGCAAACTTCCTCACTTCTACTACCTTCTTATTTGTAAAGAAAAAGGTGATAGCAAAGAGATGAAAAAGTACAAGAGGACAGAATGGAGAGAAATACACCATTTGCGACTATAACTATGAACATGAAGGGCTGTGAACTTACCTATGAAACACACAAATGGACATAGAATTAAAATTAGGGGCTGGAGCAAAATCTGATGTTCTAGCTGAATTTATAAAAAGAGATAAGCAGGAAAACTACATTATGCTTAAAGGCAACATAAGTAATAAATCAATAACAATACTTAATATACATTAATCTAACAGCATAGCAAAAAGTTCCTTTGAATTGGAGGAAGAAATCGATAGTTAAACTAATAGTGAGGGGATTTAATACATCACTTTCAGAATAAGACAAATCTAACCAAAAGATAATCAAGAAAGAAGTCAAGGACCATAATAGAACATTAGAAAATTAGCAATGATGACATTCCAGTGATTGGTGAAAGGGAATAGAAAGGAATTTACCTTCTAGGCTGTATATGGCCACCGTCACAATAACTGATCAAAAGAGCATAAAGACCTCACTAAAAAAAAATATGTAGAAAAGGAGAAATACTAAACACAACATTTCATGATCACAGTACAATAAAATAATATTAATTAAGAAGCCCTTGAAGAAAGAATTAAAAAGTAATTAGAGACTAACTATTCTAGAGAACTAAAACGTCAAAGAGCAAATTATAAAAACAAAAGAAAATTTCATCAAAGAATATGACAATAATGAGACAACATACCAAACTTATGAGATATAGTTAAAGCAGGTTGGGGGGAGAGAATTTCTCTATATAGAAGCTTTTATTTAAAAAAAGAGAGAGAAAGAACAAATCAATGAATTGGGTACTCCATTAAAAAGTAGAAAAACCATGAATAGCAATAAGTTGAAAGCCTTCAGCTAAATAACAAAGTAAAAAACTGATAAAGAGATTAATGAAAATGAAAGCAAAAGGATTGCTAAGTCAATAAATAAAACTAGAAGCTGAGTTTTTGAGGGGAAAATTAAAAAATAAACAAATTTTAAAAGGGAAAGAGAAAAGTCAAATGATTTGTATCAAACAGGAAAATTCATAACAATTGAGGAGAAAACAAAAGAGATTAACAGAAATTATTTTGCTCAATTGCATGCTAACAAAACTGATAACTTTGAAGAAGTAGATGAATAACTACAAAAATATAAAATACCCAGATTAACAAAAGAAGAAATATGCTGTTTAAATAGCTCAGTATCAGAAAAGGAAATTAAACAAGTCGTATATTAGCTCCCAAAGAAAACACCTTCAGAACCAGATAGATTTACAAACAATTCTATCAAACATTCAAAGAACAATTAATCTTAATACTACACAACACTGTAACCATCTCTTTCTATAATATGAATTTATGTTTGATGCCTAAGTCAGAGACAAGACAAAGAAAACTATAAATAAATATCTCCAGTGAAAACTGATGCAAAGATTTTAAATAAAATATTAGGAAGCAGGCTACAACAAAATATTAGAAAGAGTTCTAGGTTGAATTTATACCAGAAATGCACAGTTGGTTCTACATAAGAAATATATAAATATACCATGTTAACAATATAAAAATTAGATTGAATAGAGGAGATAAAGGGAATAAACATTTACTAAGTGCCCACAGTGTGCCGGGCACTATGCTAAGTACTTTACAAATATTAGCTCATTTATATTATACAATATAATTTATCAATCAATTGTGCTTTTGACAAAATCTAACACCCTATTTCTGTGGAAAACTCTTGAAATCCTAGGAACAAGTGCATATTTTCTTAGCATAGTAAATAATAGTTATCTTAATCCAAGAGTAAACATTAAATGTAATAAATAAAAATTAGAGACCTCCCCAATAAGATCAGGAGAAAAGCAAGGACTGTTATCCTCACTATAGCAATAAGAAAAGAAAAGGAAAACCAAGGAACAAACAAAGGCAAAGGGGAAACAATGTAGCACTTTATAGATATGATGACATACTTAGAGAATTCTAGATAGTTAACTAAAAATGAACTAAAATAAGCTTTAGCAAACTGCAGACTACAAAATAAATCATCAGCAAGCCCATATGTAATCAATAAAAACCAGCAGGGAAAGCTAAAAAGAGAAATTCTATTCAAAACAACTATAGAGGCTACAACATATTTGGGAATACATCTACAAAGATTCCCCCAGAGAGCATATTAATTCAATTATAAGACATTCTTTGCAGAAATAAAGGCAAACATAGATAATTGGAGAAATACTAACCATTCATGAGTAGATTTAGCCAGTGTAATAAAAATGATAATACTATTTAAATTAATTTATTTTTTCAAGGATATACCAATCAAGCTCCCAAACAATATCTTATGGACCCATAAGAAATCCATATGTAGGAGCAGTTAGGTGGCACAGTGAATAAAATACCAGCCTTGAAGTCAGGAAGACCTGACTTCAAATCCCACCTCAGACACTTGACACTTAACTCACTGTGTGACCTTGGGCAAGTCACTTAACCCCAAGTGCCTCACCTTACCCCCTCCAAAAAAATTCATATGTTGGAACAAAAGGCCAAAATCATAAGAGTAATAATGGAAAAAGTAGAAAAGAAGTATGTCTATCAGCACTAAATCTCAAACTATATTACAAAGCAGTAATCATTAAGATGATTTGGCACTTTTTTTAAAAAAATAGAGGGGATGTCAATCAGTGGAATGGAATTAGGTAGAGAGCATATAGAAGCAGAGTAACATAATATTTGATAAACCCAAAGACCCAGTTACTTGAGGAAAGACTCATTATTTACTTTTATTTTAATTTTTTTCTTTATGGAAGGGCAACTGGGGTTAAGTGACTTACCCAAGATCACACGGCTAGTTTTTGTGTTAAGTGTCTGAGGCCAAATTTGAACTTAGGTCCTCCTGACTCCAGGGCTGGTGCTCTATTCACTGTGCCATCTAGCCACCCCCAAGACTCATTATTTAACAAAAAGAGGTGGGAAAACTGGAAAATTGTGACAGAAATTATGTTTTGATCAACATCTCACATGATACACATGAGATCTAAATGTATTCATGACCCAGATATAAGCAAAATAAAAGAGAAAGAAGATATTACCTTTCAGATCTATCAATAGGGGGAAAGTTCATTACTCAATAAGTGATAGAGAGGATCCCATAAGATAAAAATGGACAATTTTGATGATATAAAATATGAAAGGTTTTGCAAGAACAAAGCTAACATAGTAAAAATTATAATAGAAATAGAAAACTGGGGGGAAATATTTGGAACCAATTTTTTTCTGATAAAGATCTCATATTCATGATATATAAGGAACTGACTCAAATTTATAAAGACTATGAGTCATTCCCTAAGTAATAAATGGTCAAAGGATATGAACAAGGAGTTTTCAAAAGGAGAAATCCAATCTATCAATAAACAAATGAAAAAAAATGTTCCAAATCACTGATAAATCAGACTGACTAAAAGGACAAAAGAGGAAAATGACAGCTTTTTCTTTTTTGAAAAGACTGTGGAAAAACAGGTGAATTGTTGGTAGACCTGAAAATTGGTCCAGTCATTGTGGAAAACAAATTGAAACAATGTCCAGAAAGTTATCAAAAGCCATACTAAATGTATACCCCAAAGAGATTTTTCAAAACAAGAAAAAGAATCTATATAATAATTGCTACATTTATATTGCCCTTTAAGAATTTGCAAAGCACTTTACAAATATTATCTCATTTCATCCTTACAACAATCTTGGGAAGTAGGTGCTAGCATTACACCCATTTTATGTTTTTTTCATTACATTCATTTTATAGATAAGGAAACTAAAGTTAAGTGACTTGCCTGGGGTCACATAGCTAGTAAGTATGTGAGGTGGGATCTGAACTCTCAGTGTTTTCCTAACCCTAGGTGTAGAGTTCTATCCACTATGGCACAAAGCTGCCTATATGTACAAAAATATTTACAGTGACTCTTTCTATAGTAGTAAAAAATTGGAAAGTAAGGGTGTGTCCTCCTACTGAGTAATGGCTAAACAAATTATAATGTCTGAATTTAATGGGATGCTATTGTTCCATAAAAAAATGATGAAATGGATGGTTTCAGAGGAAAGTGAGAAGACTTTTATAAACTGATACAGAGAGAAATGAGCAGAAATAAGAAAACAATTTATACACTGACAACATTCTAGAGAAAAACACCTTTGAAAGACTTTGGAACTCAGATCAACAGATTAATGCTAAGCCACAAGTCCAAAAGAATGAAGCTGAAACATACTACTCACCTTCTGATAGGTAGCTGTTTCACAGAAGTCACAGAAGGAGATAGATATTTTTGGACATGGTCAATGTGGGAATGTGTTTTGCTGTATGTTGAGGCCATCTTTTGCCTCAGTTCTTACCTAGCCTTAAATCAGTGAATGGGTGCTGCCTCAGACAAACTGAGGCCTGAGAAAGACCTTATTTTTCATTTTTTAAAAAAATGTGTTCAAGACAAGGAATAGTAGGAAGGACAGATTAATTTTAAAAACAACAAAGGGAAAAATCCATTAAAATAAAGATGTGAAAGAAAAAAAAACCCTGCCTTGGAGGAAAATTATTATTTTATTTCCCTGACAATGGTACCTCACCCTTAGGACCCTTCCCCACTTCCAATTTCTCTTCTCCTTGAATGTAACTAGGTCTTGGATGCCCATAATTATAAGGTTTGCCAGTGAAATCATTAGTCATCCCTTGGGATAATAACATGATAACTACACTCATCTTTCCTAAGCTGGACAGCTTTTCTGAGTTGAAGAAACTCCTGAGATTATTAACATGTATCCCTCTGCTCTGACTCATTTTCCTACCTACAATTAAATGAACAGATTCTCACCTGATATGATTGAATTCCTTCTACCCTATGACTCCTTATAGCTATGTTCCAGGAGCACCAAACATCTTTTTTCTGCATCCAGATCTCCAAAACCAAAAAGAACCCAGGTTCATCCAGATTCTAATAAGTAAGGTTTCTTCAAGGTATTGGTTATCTCCCAGTCTCTCAATTTGAATTCCCTTCATTTCCTCTCCTCTCCCGTCTTGTCTCCCTCTCTGCCTCCTTATTGACAGAATTCTTAGCCTAATACTTTATCTAATCAGTAGTTAATTTTACTGGGCTTTTTTCTCTTTTTTTGTTTTTTGTTATAAGGGATGGCTTTCTCAGAAGGAGAGGGTCTGAGGGAGGGAGAGATTGGGAAATATTGGTGATAAAAAGATAGCAAGAGCAATTTTAAGAAGAAAAAAAGCTACTTTGCCAAAATGTAAAAAAAAATAGACATTTTAAAAATGGAAATAATTTGTCCAACTAGAAACGGGGGACATTGAATTTGAACATGGTACATTTTCTGAAAATTAAGAGGAATTGTCACCTCCTATCACGGACCTCCAGATAATATTTGCAAAAGGATTACCATAAAAACGGTTGCAGCTTGTGCACCAGCATTGTTTGTAAAAGAGGAGGAGATAGAGAAATTCTATATCAAACTCGAAAAGATCCTCCAAAGGAAGTCAATACATATATGGTACAGCAGTAATGTCAATGCAAAGATGAGGGTAAGCAAAGGAAAAACTTGCCTTCACATGTTAAGAAAGGAGGCCAGATTCCTCTCAGCCAGAATTTGTCTTCAAATAATGACATCTTTTTCCAGGTAAATCATGGGTCTTATTATGCAGAGCTAGGCAGCAGAGAGGAGAAGCAAATTGTTTTTCTCTTCCAGTTTTATCTCTAGAAATTTGTCTTTAGTACCAGTACAAACACCTAAGAATCTATGTAGTGTGGTTTATCTGGGTGAAGGAACAAGAGATGCTTTGTAGATTTCCTCGGCATACAGCAAAGAGATGTCAGGATGTGAAGTGAGAGGAGAGAGTGAAACTGTCTAGGTTCTACTCTCTACATTTGCCAAAAAAAAATCAGGCTAAAATTAGCCCATATTCACCAGGGAATAGCTATTTAACTTCTGCTCTTGTTTCTCTAGCAATCAGTCCTGAACAATTAAGCAATCCATAATAAATAGATGGGTAAATGTTAGTACCTTTGTACTGAAAAACCTGAAAACTTATTATTCCCCACCCACTAATGATGGTAATTTTCTTGTCCCCAAAGTAGGAAGGGAGCTAGGATAACTATTAGAAGGTTCGAAAAAAAGACATTGTGAATTCACAGAAGAATGTTGGAACTTTTGAGACCATCGGGTAATCTATGTCAATTACTTTTCAATTCCAGGGGACAGAACAATGCTCCCTAACACTTAGAACAAACAGCCCCAGTGTAGACAATGTTAGAGTGAGATGAAGATATGTATTGGATGGCGGGGGGGAGGGGGGGAAGTACACCAATCAATCAAAACACGTAAACTCAGCTGAGAATAAAATGAAAGGATCACCTTTGGAAATCTGCTATTTGGAGTGGAAGGTGAGATTCAATCAATGTCAGCCAACAAGCATTTATTAAGTCCTTACTATGTGTTAGGCAGTGTTCTAAGTTCTGGGATTACAAAGAAAGGTAAAAACAAGGTCTCTGCCCTCAAGGAGAATACAGTTTTATGGGAGAGACAACATGTCAATAACTATGTGCATACAAGTTATCAATAGAGTGAATGGAAGGAAGTCTCAGAGGTAAGGCACTAGTGGAGGCTGAAACAGGAAAGTTCTTCTAGAGAAGGTGGGATCTGAGCAAGTCAGGACGGAATCCTGAGAAGCCAGGAGGCAGAGATAAACAAGGAGAGCATTCCAGACAAGGGGGACAGCCAGCGAAACGGCACAGATTTAGGAGAGGGTTTGGTGGGAGGAACCAAAAACAGGCCAGTGTTTTGGAATCATAGAGCATGTGGAACCAAATGGAGTGTAAGAAGACTGGAAAGATAAGGAAGGGACCAGGTTCTAAAGAGCTTGAAATGCTAGAAAGAAGACTTTATATATGAGTCTTAAGAAGTGACAGGGCGGGGCGGCTAGGTGGCACAGTGAATAGAGCACCGGCCCTGGAGTCAGGAGGACCTGAGTTCAAATCCAGCCTCAGACACTTAACACAAAAACTAGCTGTGTGACCTTGGGCAAGTCACTTAACCCCCAACGGTCCTCCAAAAAAAAAAAAAAGAAATGACAGGGAACCACTGGATTTTACTGAGTAGGAGAGTAACATGGTCAGACTTATGCTTTAGGAAGGCCACTTTGGCAATTGAGTGGAGTATAGACTGCAATGGGAAGAGACCAGAGGCAGAGGAAATCAACCAGAAGGCAAGAAGTGGTAAGTCTGAACTAGGGTGGTAGGTGTATGAAAGGAAAGAAGGGGATATATAGGAGAAATATTGTGAAGGCCAAGCCAACTAGATTTAGCAATGAATTGTATAAGTGAGGTGAGTGTGAAGGCGGAATTGAAGATGATGATGAAAGAGTAAGCCAAAGTGATTGGTGGTGCTCTCAACAGTGGTAGAATAGTTGGGAAAGGGAAAAGATAATGAGTTCAGTTTTGGACATGTTAAGCTTGGGGAGCCTATGGGATATCCAGTTTGAGATATACAAAAGGCAATTGGTGATTCGGGACTGTAGGTCAAAGGAGAGACTAGGACTGGATATATAGATCTGTGAGTCATCTGCATAGAGGTGGTCATTGAACCGATGGGGCTTGAGGAAAAAAGAAGGAAGGAAGGAGGGGAAGAGGAGGAAAGGAAGGAAGGAAGG
>CM053602.1:44757730-44779464 GCA_028646575.1 Pseudocheirus occidentalis
CCCCCCCCAAAAAAAAGCAAAAAAAAAGACTATAGTGTGATGAATATAATAGCCTCAGTCTTTCATCTCTACTTAATCTTTTTGCTTTTTTTTTTTTTGGAGGGCAGTTGGGGTTAAGTGACTTGCCCAAAGTCACACGGCTAGTTAGTGTGTCAAGTGTCTGAAGCCGGATTTGAACTCAGGTCCTCCTGACTCCAAGGCCGGTGCTCGACTCACTGTGCCACCTAGCCACCCCCCCATCTCTACTTAATCTTAGAGTAACCAGGAAGATGAAACATTATATTTCCCTCTTGTTTCACTCTGTCCAGGTCATGTTCAGTACAGCTAAGGGGCTCAAGGTTCACCTGATAAGAACTGAAGGAAGGGCAGCCTTATCAGTGAATGGGTCCAAGGCTCTAGGGTAACATTGCTCCCTTCCCCTGCTCTGGCCTTCAAGCTCTCAACGATTCCTGCAGGCCACTTCCCAGAACTGTCTGGCCCTTCTGTTGGAAAAACAGATTATTCTCTTGTTCCCCATCAATTCTCTTTCCTGGGCTTTGGTAGGAACATAATGTATACAACTCTCCTTTAAGTAGTTCCCTTCCTCTCCCCCAACACACACACACACACATACACACACACACACACACACACACACACACACACACCATCCCCCACCAAGATGGTAGAGGGAAGATGTTTCCAGGGATGGTGAAAGATAGCTTTTGTAAAATCATGTCCTAGCCTGAAGACAAGATCAATAAATCAATATTTTGCTCATTTTCTTGTTATGTGCCTCTTTCACCTTAAAAGGGAGGGGAAATTCTCATTAATTGGGGGGTTAGGATTAAGCAATTCAGCACGACCTACCAGATAGGAAGTCAGGAAAAAGGAAGTTCAATTTCTGCTTTGGACACATCCTGGATGTGTGACTTAACTCCTCAGGGCTGAAGGCAATTTTCTGACACTATTATCTGCAAAGCAGGTACAGACCTGCACTGACACAGAGAAAGCCGGCTCACTAGTAGCTCCAATGAAATCACTGGTCCAGTCTGAAAAAATAAAATGATTAAGCTGGGTTCCATTAAATCAATACTTTCCTGTTTTATAAGACACTAGACTGAATCATCAGTGGTCCCTGGATATGACGACTATTCCTGGCTCCAGCCCCATTGTTCCAGGATGGTCCTGCTTTTTTAAAAAAGCAAATTTTTCATTAGAATACAAATTCCTTGTGGGCAGGGTCTTGTTTTGGTTTTTCTTTGTATTCCCAGCACTTAGCATGACACCTGACACACACAGTAAGAGTTTAATAAATGCATATTGGTTGACTGAGGCTTTGCAAAAGAACTATCCTTTTGTTAGCCCATGTGTGCTGATTCCTGGTTAGGAAAATCAGGCCATTTTATCTCTGGGACATGCTGGATTGTGGGCCAGCACATTATTTGTTGGTTTGGCTCTGAGGAAGAGGATGTTCAAGACAGGCTACCAAGTATCAGGGCTAAAGGGACATGCTGGATTCCATTGACAATCCTTCTGATATCATTCATGGCCTTGATGGAGTCTCTGATGAATGAGAACATCATTCTTCCCTTACATGGGGGAATCAATGCCCATATGTCAGTTGTCTTACTGACACAGTGGAAAGTAGCACTGATGTCCCCCTAAACAATGGCCACCTGGCATTACCCCTTTCTCAATTTTATTCTGTTCACAAAACTTCGGAGGGCAGAGTACCCCCTAGTCTCATTGTTTTGAAGTAAAGAAGAAGCAACCAGAGAGGCTCCAGAATGAGGCCCACCGGCTGTGACAGCTTGAGCTAGGAACCTGAGGCAGGAGGAAGAAAAGGCATCTTGGGAGAGGTTGAAGGGTCAGAGGAGACAGAGACCCCAAGCACTGGGATGGAACTCACCACTACAGATCAACAGTTAGCTTCCAATGCAGGAAGTATGGATTAGGCCCCTACTGTATGCAAGGCACTAGGGGTACAATGACAAAATAAAAAACAGTCCTTGCCCTCAAGACACTTGGGAAAGAAAGAGTATGGGAAAGAGGAGAAATAAGGACTCCAATTATGAGGCTCTTGCAACAGTCCAGGCAAAAAATGATAAGGAGAAGGAAATGGGCTCATACCTAGACACTGATGGGGGTCACACGACTCTATGAGAATACACTCCTGTCTGTCATCCCCTCCCTCTAGCCTCTTACCCATAGTTTGGTGGTCATGTCAATGAAGAGAAGAGAGAGACTGGACAGATACCAAAGAAACAGATATTACAAGACTTGATGGAATGTGAGGAATGAAGGTGACTCCCAATGGGGAAATTGGGAGAAATGAGGTGGGGTGCTAAGGAAGGAAGATAATGAGTTTTGGTTTTGGCATGTTGAATTTGAGATGCCTACAAGACACCTAGCTAGAAAGGTCCAGCCACAGGCAATTGTCCATATAGAAGATGGAGCCCAGGAGAGGAACAAGGCTGGATTTATATCTCCAAGAAGGTGAAGTGACCCCACAGGAGGTGAGAAGATCCTCTCGAGTCAGGGTATGGATCTAGAGAGGAGGAAGGACTAGGGCAAAGCCTTGGGGGACACCCATAGTTAGTGGGTGGGTCAAGGATAATGATGCAGTTACCAAGACTGAGGTGAACTATGAGAGAGAAATGTCACCAAAACCAAAGGAGAAAGGGTCTAGGAAGAGGGGTGTGGTCAACAGTGTCAACATCTCCAGAGAAGTCAAGAAGGATGAGAACTGAGAAAAGACCACAGGATCAATCATTAAGAAATACTTGGTGATCTCAAGGACATCAGGTCCAGTTGAGTGATAATGGTGGTAAAAGGTTGAGAATGGAGAAGAACAGAAAGTGGTGGCATTTTCTGGGAGTTTGGCTGTGAAAGGGGATAGAAGGCAGAATTCCTTTTAGCTAATTATTAAGGCTAACTAGGTACTAGTCAGGTCAGGTGTGGGAGGGAGGGTGGTCCTACATCTTTCTCTGTCTATTTGTCTCTCTTCCCTCTATCACCTTGTCAAGGTATAACTCAGCTCTCGCTCTCGCTCTTTGAGCAGACGGAAAGGAAAGGAATAAGCACTTATTAAGCACCTACTACATATGAGGCATTGTGCAAAGCACTTTACAAATGTTATCTTGCTGATCCTCACAACCCTGAGAGGTAGGTGCTATCTCTATTTTACAATTGATGAAACTGAGGCAGGCAAAAGTGACTTGCCCAGCATATCTGAGGGCCAGATTTGATCTGACATTTTCCTGATTCCAGGCCCTCTACACTGTGCCATCTAGCTGCCTAAGTAAGGTCTGGCTCCAGGTCAGAGTCATAAAGGCCAGGACCTTCTGATCAGATGGGGAAGTGGTATGAGTAGGAGATTAATCACTTACCAAAGTTATAGGTATGAGAAGAGGAAGACGCCAGAGGGAGGGGATGGTAGATAGGAGAGTATTCTCATAGAGATGTGTGACACCTCCCTTCTCCCCCCCCCACTTCAGTGTCTAGGTATGAATCCATTTCCTTCTTCTTTTCTTAGGGAGACAGGACCCAGGTGGAAAAGATTGGAAAGGGTGGCAGTTAATGGCTGTAGCCTCTCTCCCTTAAAGAGGAATTCCCCATTGCCAAACCCTTTAGCAGACAGACCTCATCTACAGTTGTTCCAAGGGTTCTAGTCTTGGCCCCTCCAGGTCTGAACTACAGGATGGGTTCTCAATCAGACATGGCTAGCCAAGGCCCCACTTTCAAGACCTATGTCTGGTGGCTAACTCTCCCTTATCCTGTCCTGCCTTAGCTGGGAGGCAGCTAGAGTGCTGGAACTACCCCAACCCCTGGGAAGAGAAGATAGCCAGGCTCCAATTACTCCAGGCTCTGATTTTTTAGGGAGAGGGATTGTGGAAGATGAACCATATTCACCAGAGTAATCCAGGGGACTAATGATCCTAAGGCCCCCTCCCATCAATGTCCCCAGGGTTACTTTGCTATCTTCTGAGTTCTGCTACTCTCTAGTCAAAGACCTACTTGCCCCATCCAAGTTACACTTCAAACAGTAAACAGCTTTCTGCAAGTAAACGACCTCAGCTCTAACCACACATGTAGCTCAGTCCTTAAGCATCCTAGGAAGCAGCAGAGCTATTGGACTCCTTCCCAATTTTGCTGAGTGTCAATAGATTGGGACCCCATAGGGCTGAAGTCAGAGGGGAGGGAAGAAATCACCCACACTAAAAGTATAGACACTAAACTTGGAGTCACGGAACCTGGGGTTCAAATCTTGACTCAGACACTAGTTTTGTGAGCCTGGACAAGTCTCTTAACCTCTATATGCCTTAGTTTCCCCATCTGAAAACTCAGTAGACTCTAAAGGCAGAATTGGATGATCCCACAATCCTTCTTGCTGTGCTAGTTTGGCCAAAAAGGGGAGGGAAGGATTACAATTAATCTTCTAGAGATATCTCAAGGCAATTGGCAGGAAATAGGGAAAGGACAGTCACTGGTGGTCTTGGACAGTTGGAGGTGGTCTTGAAACAGTATGGGGTCCTACTGGCAAAAAATATGGAAGCTGCAATTCCTGTTATGGGGCACTGTGGAGTAACTGGTAAAAGAACAGAGGGAATGTGTTGTGGATGGGGACATCTGGGAAATGGCCCTAGCAGCTGAGTGCTGAAGCTCCCAGGCCTCCATTCCAGAGGGCTTGCTGTGGAAGTTGGGCCAGATGGGCATGGTGCCACAGCGTGGGTGTCCAGCAGAAGGTTTAGTGGCCTGGTTTTCAGTTCAGCCCTGCCCCTCTCTCCCCACCTGCACCCCGGCCCCAACCCCCAGCATTTGCCAGTGTAGACCAAGCAATGAGAATGAGAAGCTCCTGGATGTTGTATAACATAACCTATTCCAAAGGTGGGGAAACCATAAGCCTAGAGGCCACATGTGGTCCTCAAATGCAGCCCTTCACTTCTGTGAACTTTGGATTCAGTTAAAGCGTCACACTTGAGGATCTAGAGGGTCACACATGGCCTCGAGGCTGCAGGTTCCCTACTTCCCTACCTATCCAAATCAGAAAAACAGCAGGACTCAAATCTTGGTGGACAAAGGGGTGGAATAGGAACCTTACTCTGGGGAATAACAACAAGAACAGTGTATAGGAGTAGCTAGGTGGCACAGTGAATAGGACACCAGCCCTGAAGTCAGGAGGGCCTGAGTTCAAATCTGGCCTCAGACACTTAACACTTACTAGCCATGTGATCTTGAGCAAGTCACTTAACCCCCATTGCCCTGCCCTCCAAAAAGCCCAGTGTATAAAGAGGAGAACCTGGAGTAGGGAAGTCCTGAATTTGAATCCTGCCTCCCACACTTACTAAGTGTGTGGTCCTATTTATACACAATCACTGACACAATGTACGTGTGACAACTATCCTCAATAGACTGGGCTCCTGTCAGCAATACCAGGTTATAGGACAACTCCAAAAGACTCATGACTGAAGGAGAAATCCACATCCAGAGAAGGAGATTCTGCTCTGTTTCTTTTTCTTGTTTTGTTTTGTTTCCTCTTTCCCAATGATCATTCCATCAGTTATAATCCCTCTTTACAACCTGACTAACGATTAATGGGAAGATATTTGTAGATCCTGTATCTGAGTGCATGCTGCCATGATGGGGGGGAGAGGGGAAGGGAGAGGGAGGAGGAGAAAAACTGAAACTCAAGGGACTGTGGAACTCAATGTTGTAAACTAAAAATAAATAAACCAAAATTTAAAGAGTTAAAAAAAAAGTGTGTGGTCCTGAGCAAGTCTTTCTCGGTCTCAGTTTCCCTCAACTATAAAATGGGTATGTAATCCTAGCAGCTAACTCCCAGGGTTCCTATGAGGATCAAATGGAATGACATTTGGAAAGCACTTTGCAAACCTTAAGGAACTATATAAATGTAAGCTGTGATTAATATTAATAACACATTATTGGTATTCAGAACACACATAGCACCTGAAGGTTTGTAAAGCCATCTAGCTATATACATGTGAATCAAATAGCAATACCCACATGCCTGGGTCCTATTACTATACTATGGGACAGAGGAGGAAACTGACATAAACAGAGTGAAAGTGCCTTGCCGGGGTCGCAGTCAGAATTCAAAGTCTCCTAGCCCAGTGGCCCTTGTTCTGCTTGCTCCCAAGAAGAGCAAGTGGGGGCCTCTCTCTGGCAGTTCCCATGGGACCAGGCATCCTGGTATGTGATATCTAAAGATTTGGAAAAGAAAGTTTTCGACACCAAAGTCCTTGGCACCAAATGATTTGGCATGAAAAATATATTTTATCAGTGGGCATGACATTCAAGGAGATTCATTAGCATCTGGTGCTGCACCCCAAGGACCATGGGGCCTTTCTAGCTGCTCCCCAGCTGACTTCTCCTATATGTATTGTCTCCCTTATTAGAATTCGAGAGCCTTGGGAAAAGAAACTGGCTCTGCTTCCCTAACTGCAGCCTGAGCACTTAGTACATAGCATGCATTTAAATAAATTCGTTCATTCTTCCCTTGCAGCTTCTGGTAGTTGGTCCAAACCTACTCTTTCTTGAGAGTATGTGTTTCCCTCGGAATTCATTTAAAATCAGAGCTCCTTCAAGGCAGAGACTGTGGATCTGCCTTTGTTTAACATGGGGGCTGGGAAGTAGGCATCAGCATCATTTGCTGATACAATGTCCCTAGAGAAAAGGCTGAGGAGCCTGCTCCTAGAAAGGCATGAAAATGTTTGATGGAAGTGCCTTGGGGACACCCAGAGCATAGGCAGACATTCTCTAACTGGTTCTGCTCTGCTAACTCCATGGTGGAGGGGCCTTTTCAACTGTGTTGCCAGAACTGTGGCATATTCCAAAGACACTAACTAGTCCACCATATCCAGCCCTTTCTTTCTGGCTCCTGCCTACTTTCCTGGGTAGCTAGGCAGCTCTGCAGTGGAGAGAGTGTCAGGCCTGGAGTCAGAAAAACTTGAGTTCAAATCTGATCTCAGACAATTACTAGCTATGTGACTCTGGACAAGTCACTTAACTCTGGTTGCCTCCGTTTCCTCATCTGTCAAATGAGCTGGAGAAAGAAATGGCAAACCACTCTATCATCTTTGGCAAGAAAACCCCAAAATAGGATCACAAAGGGTCAGACACAAGCGAAACAACTCAGCACCACCTGAGGCTGACACGTGGCCCAGGAATACAAGCCTTTGCCCTTTATCTTTTTATGCTTATTCTTCCTGCTTTTAGGTGAAGTATTGTACCCTGACATCCATGACAGCTTTGTAGAAAGCCACTCCAGTAGTGATGCCCTAAGGTAAAAAAAACATCCTTTGAGATTCATGGAACACAGACTCTTCCAGCTATCATTTGGAAGTGAACTTGTTGGGAGTGAATGCTATGTCAAAAATGCCTTAAGTCTGAGCACAGGGACTAAGGTGGTATGGGATAGAGTGTGCTACTCAGATGTGGGCAGGGAAAATGCTTATACTTTTGCTTCTATGCTCCTTTAAAAATAGATTCCCATTTGTAAAAAAAAAAAAACACAAATAACTAATTTATGTTCACTGGTTAAATAGAAATGGGGAGTTAATCACTAGTGGCTAATAGTCAGGGGAATTAGACCAGAGTAGGGACTTGAGACTATAGCATTAGAAAAAAGAGACACACCCTTCCCATAGATGATGCAGAATTTTTTTCATGACTTCATATTTATAATGGGTATTGCATTTCTTGTTTTCTCAATGGGTTGGGACAGGGGAAGAGAATTTGGAAATGAAAATGAAATTGTAAAAAAAAAGAGAGAGAGAGAGACCCCTCCCAATTCTTCAGGAGCACTCCCTAGAACCGTGAGGGGGAGATGCAGCCAGCCTTGCTCTGGAAGAGAGGGGTTAGAGAATTTCTCACAAGGATTGCCAGCACTTAGTACAGAGGAAGAGCTTAGAAGTGGTTGTTGACTAACTCAGCGCATCAGTCATTTGTCCAATGGAGATGGAAACCCAAGGGGGCGTGTCTTAGGAACTGCCAGACAGTACACTGAGAAAAACCTCTGTCTTCCCATGGCAGGACTTTGTCAGTCTGTGGATTTGTGTGGGTTGGAGGGGCAAGCTTTGGTGTGTAGAGGGGAGGATGTGTGTGTGTGTGTGTGTGTGTGTGTATATGTGTGTATGAACTGGTTAGGTTATCATGGGTATAGGCCCCAGTGAGAATTGGCCCTGGACTAGCCAGATTCACGCCTGAGAGTGTGGTTGTGAGATCTTTCTGCCTCTAATAGCAAATGACAGCTACTGAAGAAAAAGAAGCAGCTTCACACATAGAGAGGACCCACAGATCTGATCACATCTACATGCTATATTTTGCCTCTTTGCCTTTTTATTACATGCCATTATTTTTTTCTTTTTGGAGGGGGGAAGGAAGGGCAGTTGGGGTTAAGTGACTTGCCCAAGGTCACATGGCTAGTAAGTGTGTCAAGTATCTGAGGTCAAATTTGAACTCAGGTCCTCCTGACTCCAGGGCCTGTGCTCTATTCATTGTGCCACCTAGCTGCCCCCCCATACCATTATTTTTAAGCAAGATTAACAATGTACAGTCAACAGGACTGGCCTTATACATAGCTTATTAAGTACCTACTAAGTACCAGGCGCTAAGTCAGGTGCTAAGAATACAAAGTAAAAACACCCCCAAACAGTTCCTGCCTTCAAGGAACAAACATTCTACCGAGAGTAAACAGCATTGATCAATAAAGGACAAGCACATTAAGCATCTTCTGTGCCAGGTTTCTGGGTTTCTGGCAATAGAGAAAAAACCGAAAGAGTTCATCATATTCAAACAAAGAACACAACATGCAAGGCACATACAAGATATATAGAGTAGACTGTAGGTAGCCTTAGAGGGAAAAATACTAGTAACTGGGTGGGAGTGGACAGGAAAGGCTTCTAGCGGAAGGAAGCCAGGGATTCCAAGAGACAAAGGTGAAGAAGGAGGGCATTCCAGGTGTGAGGCACAGCCAGTGCAAAGACCCAGAGATAGGAGATGGAGAGTCTTGTGAGAGGAACATCAATGAGGAACAGCAGCTGGACCACAGAGTGTACAAAGAGATTTTATGTATAATAAGCCTGGACAAGTAAAAGGGTAGATGATGTTTAAAATCCGTCCCAGCCAGAGCCATGACTAGGGACAGGCAAGGCATACAGCTGCCTAAGGTGCAACAAGGTGGGGAACTGAGAGAGAGAAGATAGAGATAAGGGATGCTTTTGATAAAGGCACACATTTTTCAATATAAGAGGAAATCTCCCATAGAGGGATTTTAAATTTTTTGAGAAATTATATGTGGTAAAGTCTCAAATCATCCTGTGGACAGACAGATACCACTTTTATACAAAAGAGGAGGTGCAATTCTTACGTCTTGCCAAGGGAAAAGAAATGCTTTGTATCTGTTCTGTGTCTCTATCACAAATTCTTATCATTTTTAGACATAAGCTTCCCTAAGACATTTTTAAAGTGTTAATGCTTTTGAATATCCTCCAACACTTCCTATTTACTTATATGACAATAGTCCTTCACTTGCAAAGGCCCTCAGTGGCCACCTAGCTCAGCTCCTTCATTTTACAGAGAAGGAAAGAGAGAAATAGAAAGATGAAGTACCTTGCCTAAGGTCACAAAGGAAGTAAGCATCAGAGACAGGATTTGAACTAAGATCGAATCACTCCAAGTTCAGTATCCTCATTTGGGATGTCCTTTATGTGAAACTTTGCACAGCATATAACCCTATGAAGTTTCATGGTGTAAACAATCCAAATGGGCTTTTATGCTGTGACCTTAGATACTTACTAGCTGTGTGAAGTCACTGCACCCTGTTTGCCTCAGTTTCCTTTCTGTAAAATGAGCATGAGAAGGAAATGGCAAACTACTTCAGTACCTTTGCCAAGAAAACCACAGTGGGGTCACAGAGAGATGGACATTCCTGATAAATGACTAAACAATAACAACTTTAAGCCTCCAGAAAGGCCCTGGGTCATGATATCAATTATCCAGTAAAGGAATGTGATATCTGAGTTGTCCACCAGGTGGCGATTGACATAAGTCACCATCCAAGTGGTCCCATAATAGTCTCTCTGGTGCTGGCATGGGAGAGTCTCCCAAAAGGTTGAAGTGTCCTCTCTCTCTGCCAGTCAGTATAATCGAATTGAAAAAAGCACAGTCTAGAATGGAGTGGCACATTTGAGAGACAGTAAGAAGGCAGGTGTCACTTGACCATAAAATATGTGGAAAAGAGTTAGTCATAAAAAGACTGAAAAAGTAGGAAGGGGCTGGGTTGTAAAAAGGTCTTAAAAATCAAAGAGGATTTTATCTTTGATCCTGGAGGTAATAGAGAGACAATGGAGCTTATTAAATGGAGGGGGAGAAGCAGAGTCAGATCTGTGCCATAAGAAGATCACTTTGACAGCCGAGTGGAGGATGGACTGGAGTGGGGAGAGACTTGAGGCAAGAAGACCAACCAGCAGGCTATTGCAATTGCAAGGTGATGATGGCCTGCACCAAGGTGGTGGCAGTGTCAGAGGAAAGAATGGGACATATATGAAAAAAATGTTGGGAAGGTAGAAATGACAAGCCTTGCCAACAAATTGGATCTATGAAACAAGTATGAGAGAAGTAAGAACTACTCCAAAGCCTGGGTGACTGGGAGATGGTGAGACCTTTGAGAAAAATTAGGAAATTTGTAAAAAGGTGAAGGGTGGGAAGACAATGAGTTCCATTTGGGACATATTGAGTTTGAGACATCCAATTGGTGATGTAAGACTAACTCAGGAGAGAAACTGGGGCTGGGAACCATTTGTATAGATGATAATTGAATCCACTGGAGCTGATGAGGTCACCAAGTGAAATGGTATAGAGGAAGAAGAGAAAATGGCCCAGGACTGAACCCTGTGGGAAACCTATAGTTAGAGGATATAATTTGGAGGAGGATCCAGCAACGGAGACTGAGGATGAGGACAGAGATAGTTAGAAGGATTGCCAGGAGAGAGCAGGGCCCTGAAACCCTAGAGAAAATAGAGTATCAAGGAGAAGAGGGTGATCAGCAGCCTTGGAGGCTATAGAGAGGTCAAGGAGGATGAGGATGGAGAAAAGGCCATTGGATTTATCAATTAAGAGATTCCTAGTGACTTTGGACACAGCAGTTTCAGCTGAATGATGAGATTGGATTCCAGATTGCAGGAAGTTTAGGATTCCATAAGAAGGAACAAATATAGACAACTTTCTCAAGGAATTTAGCCAAGAAGGGGAGGAGTGATACAGGATGCCAGCTATCGGGGATAGTCACATAAAGGGACCATTTTTTTAAGGATGAGGAGACTTTGGCACATGACTAGGCAGCCAGGCAAGAGTGAATAGATATTGAAGGATTAAGGGTTAGGGAAGGAATGAGGATGATACAGGAAGGAACGTAGTGGAGAAGAAAGAAAGAGCTGGGATCAAGGATATATGTAGAGAGATTTGCCTTGGCAAGGAACAGGGCTAGTTCTTCATAAGAGACTGGGGTGAAGGAGGAAATAATGAAGAAAGATAGCTGAGTGATATGAGCTGAAGAGGAAGGAAGGAGAGGGAGCTCGTAGTGAATGGTCTTAATTTTTTTAGTAACAGATAAAGTGAGTTCCTCATCTGAAAGTGTTGGGATGTGGGAGGCTTGAGTAGGGAAGGGAGGGCAAGGAATAAGCATTTCTATAGAGCCTGTTCTGTGCCATGTACTGTGATAAGTGATTTACAAATATTAGCTCATTTGATCCTCATAACCACCCTGGGAGGTAGGAACTGTTTTTAATCTTCATTTTACAGATGAGGCAACAAACTTGAATCTGTAGTGGACCAAGTCAGCATGGTTTCAAGGCTTCTTTGGGTTTCATTCCGTGGTGTCTGAATAAGAATGAAGGCAGAATACAATAGGAGAAATCTAATGGTGGGATTTGGCAAGGCATGATCAGTGATGAGGGAGGAGGGGAGGCAAAGGCAAGGATTTGAGTCTAGACCAGGGGTGGGGAACTTGCAGCCTTGAGACCACATGTGGCCCTCTAGGTCCTCAAGTGTGGCCCTCTAGGTCCTCAGGTGTAGACCTCTGACTGAATCCAAACTTCAGAGAACAAATCCCTTTAATAAAAGGATTTCTTCTGTAAAATTTGGACTCAGTCAAAAGACTGCACCTAAGGAACTAGAAGACCACATGTGGCCTCAAGACCACAGGTTCCCCAACCCTGTCAAGGATAATGTTCCAGCATACTTTGCACTGATTGTCATTTCTTAAGAAAAACTTGCCCCTCGTTGTGCCAATTATACACAGAAGAGCAATGAGGCGATGCATCAGGGATACATGATAAATGTGTTGTTCTTATGGGAAAAGTTGGCAATAGTTTGTTTTGTTTCATAGGCTGAAAACTTAATAATTAGCTATAATCAGAATTCAAGAGAAAGAAATTTAGCGGAGGGGATGAGGTGGAAAACTATTCCACTTTCAACCATTCCAACCTATTTCCTGACACAAAACTTAACTTTTTAAAAAGTTTTATTTTATTTTGACATCACTGGCATTTGAAGATATACCACCACACCACCACTATCCTAGCATGACCTCTGTCTCACAAGCAAAACAAACCTCTTGATCAAGAGAGGGGGCGGGGGGGGGGGGGACAGAGAGAGAGAGAGAGAGAGAGAGAGAGAGAGAGAGAGAGAGAGGTTAAAAGGAGGGGAGAAGAAAAAATAACTAGAACAAGGGGAGGGGGCACCTTTAATGGCCTCTGGGACAACTGAGGAATGGCTGAACAAACTGTGGCATGTGGGTGTGATGGAATATTATTGTACCATTAAAAAAAAATTAGGAAAGAGTCAAGAATTTCAGAAAGTCCTGAGTTGTATGAACTGATATGAAGTGAAGTGAGAACCAGAAGAAATGTCTTATACAAGATCAACAATGTTAGGACAAACGTCGAAAGACTCTGGTCAAGGCAATGACTAACCATGATTCCAGAGGACCAATGAGGAAGCAGGCTGCTCACCTCCTGATAGAGAGATGATAGACATAAGACACAGAAAGAAACATACATTTTTGGACATGATTACTGTGTGGATTTGTTTTTCTTGACAGTGCTTATTTGTTAACAGATTTTTCTCTTTTTCTCTGATTTTGATGGGAGTTGGGGGGGGGGCAGCAACAGTGGTGTCCAAAAAAAGAAGGTTACGTTAATACTTTTTGAAATGCATTTAAAGAAGGTCAGAAAGAAGTAGAGACAAGTGGGACAATTTTGAAAGTAATGAGAATTTATTCCTGTTTTTTAAAGCCAGTGGTGTGAAACGGAAATTCACCATTTCATATGGAATCCTCTTTTTGAGCTCTCCCACATGTATGGGAATGCTTTATTTGGGTGTTTAAGTTCAGAATTTTTTTTTAAAATTATAACAAAGAAAATAGTAAACTAAAACAATAAATATAAGCATACAAGTGGGGACATCTACCAATATACTGCCATTTGCCCTCATTGTTCCTCACCTCTCTAATAAGAAGAAAAAGATAAGTTTCATTATCTTTTCTATGAGATCACTATTTTCTAAATTTTTTTGTATCATCCATATTTCCTTACCTCTCTGAGAAAACTATCCTTTATAATTGGGGAGGGCACACTACTGCCAGAGGCCCATTGCCTGTTTTTGTGCTGCCTTAGGGAGCTAAGAATTGTTTTCACATTTTAAGATACAAGAAAACTTTATTTTACAATGAACAAAAATATTCTTAGCTTGCCAGAAGAAAAGTTAAAATTTTCATAAAATTAACTAATATATCAAAAAAGGTTGATATCATATGCAATCTCTCATATTCATGTTTCCCCATTTAAGCAAGGTGCGGGGGAGGTGTTTTCATATGACTTCTTTAGGGCCAAGCTTGGTCATTATAACTTTGTAGCATAAAGGTTAGATTATTTTCTTCTCTGCCTTTCTATTTACATTGTTGTAGTCACTGTACATATGTTTTCTTCTCTCTACTTACTTGCCTTTGCATCAGTTCATGTAAATCTTTTGTTATTTGAATTTATTTTAAACTTAAATACAAAATAGGAAAAAAATACATTGCCATGTACAGAGCAGAACATGAGAGGATTCAATATGAGAGAATACATTTTCATTTCAAGAAAACCTATATAATGAATACTACACATTATTTTCAGAGCTGCCTGGCTTTTCTTTGCTTTTTTGTATGTTTTCCTTCATCTTCTGCTGTGCATTTTTTTTAACTTTATTTCTCCCCCTTACCCCTCCCAGAAGGTTACAAATAAGTGAGGATATACACACGTACATACACACACAAACACACATACATATATATACATGCACATACGTAAATATCCACATACATATACACTCAAACATAAGACCACATTATGCTTGTTTTCACTTATCATCTGTTTCTCTGTAGGTGGGTAGCATCTTCCTTTATAAGCCCAAGTCTTTCCATATTTTTCCACTAGCTCATCATCTCCTATGCTGCAACAATATTCTAACCCAATCACATTCTATCTGGGAGATTGTCTATGAGAGTTTTTTCCCCAATTTTTCTGCATTCCCTTTATTCTTGAATACTTGGGCTTTACTTTACAAGAAAATTTTAATTTAAAATAATAAAAATTATTCGTTTTACACTTCAACACTGCTCTTACCTTATAATATGGTTTTAAGGTCTGATACTACTGAATCTAGTTCCTTCACATCCTTTTCCCTGGTTTCCTTGAAAGTCCTGACCCTCTGCTCTTCCAAATGAACCCTACTGTTATTTTTTCTGACAGAGATAATGCTTTTTTTGCCTTTTTGGAGGGCAACTGGGGGTTAAGTGACTTGCCCAAGGTCACACGGCTAGTTTTTTTGTGTGTGTGTGCTAGGTGTCTGAGGCCGAATTTGAACTCAGGTCCTCCTGACTCCAGGGCCGGTGCTCTATTCTCTGAGCCACCTAGCCACCCCCAACAGAGATAATTTTTAGTAATTTAATTGATATAATATTACATAAATAGATTAGTTGGCTAAAATTGTCATTTTAAAAATTATAATGGCTTTACCTACCCATGCACAATGAATATTACTTCAACATTTAGATCTAATTTTGTATAAAAGGTGTTTATATTTGTATGGTTCCTATGACTGTTTTGGCAGGTATGCTCTCATGGGTTTTTTACTGTCTTGTTATTTTATATGGTCTAAAATTATAGATTAATATGGCTGACATAGAGTATAGCTTCCCTATTTTTCTCTTTCAATTACATCTGATGTCAGCTTTAACTTTGAGATCATGATTACTATCCCTGCTCGTGTAAATCTTTTCTTATATCTCTTCATTCATTATGTTCATTATTTCATATAGTACAGTACCATTCAGTTGCATTCATGTACCACAATTTGCTTAGTCATTCCCCAATCAATGGGCATCTATTTCCTTTTGAAATGGCCAGGAACTAGTTAAGCTATGGACTCAAGATAGGAGTCAAGAGATCAACCAGGAAATAGTTCAGTGATACTTTGTGAAACTAGAAATCAGCAGGCTCAGTAAACTCGGAGTGAACCCAAGATAGAAATTAGTGAAGCAGCCTTGATAATTAGTGAATACACCTGGATGATCTGTCTTATTTTTTCTTTTCCTATGTGCCTAAGTCTGCATTCCCATGCCCAACTCCTCATTCACTCCCCTGGTTCCCATGCCCAACTCTTCATTAATCAATATTGCGCCTGGTACATGCTTAAGTCTTCATGCCCAGATGCCTAACTCTTCATTAATCAATACTGAGGTAATCACACTCTCCTGGTTCCCATACCCAACTCTTCATCAATCAGTAAGATATTTACACTCCCTTGATTACAAAGAACAGATCCCCTGTACCTGGATGTCAACCAGTTTTAGTAATAAACCATAGACAATTAGGGAAAATAGTATAAAAGATCCGGTACTTCTGCATTACTTTGCTGTTCTCTTTCTCATTGGCATGGAGACAGCCACCAAGTGGCTAGATTAAAGCTCCTTAAAACTTTTATTTGGACTCTGTGGTCACTTTGTTAAAACTTGCCATTTCACTTTCTAGTTATCACAAAAAGTACTGCTATATTTTGATGTACATGTAGCTTTTCTATTTCATCCATAATCTCCTTGGAGTGTAGGCCTAGTAATGAAATCTCTGAGTTAAATAATGCAGACTTTTTAGCCACTTTATTTGTATAATTTAAAATATTTTCCAGACTGATATGCTAATTCACAGCTCCACCAACAATGCATTAGTGTGCCTGTCATTGTATAAGTTCTCCGACAATGACTGTCTGTCCTAGTCTGTCCTTGTTAATTTTCTTAATGTGAATTGAAATCTCAGGGTTGTTTTGATTTGTATTTCTCTTTTCTTTAGTGATTTGAAGGATTCTCTCTCAAGTGATTATCAATAGTTTTCCCAGTCTTCTTTTGAGATCACCTTGTTTTCCAGCCACTAGGTGGCGCAGTGAATCGAGTGCTGGACCCTACTAGAGTCAGGAAGACCTCTTTCAAATCTCACCTCAGGTACTTGCTAGCTGTGTGACCTTAAGCAAGTCACTTAACTTCTGTCTGCCTCCCTTTTCTCATCTGGGAATAATAATAGCACCTACTTCCCAGAATTAGTATGAAGATAAAATGAAATCATACATAACATATATGCACTCTGCAAATCTAAAGCCCTACATAAATATTTACTCTGACCACTTTTCTATAAAGGAATGAATGTAGTTTGGGTTCTAAAGCTATTTACAAATGAAATGAAAATGCCCAAAGTCAAGAGATAAGAGTGTCTCGTGTAAGGAACAGGAAGGAGGCCAATGTCACCAGCTCTGAGAGAACCTGGGTAATATATGATGAAAGAAGACTGGAAAGGGGGAGGAAGGGCAATTTTTAAGAACTTGGAATGCCAAAGAAGGATTTAATATTTGATCCTGTAGGTGATGATAGGGAGTCATTGGAGTTTATCTAGTAAGGAGATGACATGGTCAGACCTGCCCTTTAGGGAAGATCACTTTGGTAGCTGGATAGAGCGGAGTGGGGAAGAGACAGACCAACAGCAGGCTAATACAATAGTCCAGACATGGGATGAGGGTGGTGGCAGTGTGAGAGCAAGGAAGCATATTTCAGAAAAGTCACAAAGGGGAAATCAACATGCCTTGGCAATATGGGGATGGGAGAGTGAGGAGTCAAGGACGACTTGTGAGTCATCTAGCTTGTGACCCGAGGTGACTGGGAGGATAATGCTACCCTCAACAGTAATAGGAAAAGGGAAAGAGTTGGGGGAAAAGATAAAGAGGTTCGTTCTGGACATAATAAGTTTAAGATGTCTACAGAATATCCAGTTGGAGATATCATGACTAGAGATGAGCACAGAGCTTGGGGCTGGATAAGTAAGTGTCAGAGTCATCAGCATAGAAATGATCTCTGAAGCCATGACAGTTGATGAAATAACCCAAATGAAACAAAGAAGCAAAGAAGACTGGGGAAAAGAGGTCAGATAAGTGGGAGGAAACTAAGGGAGAAGAGAGTCTGGAAAACCTAGAGAAGAGAGTTATCAAGGAGAAGAGTGTGAACAACAGTGTCAGGAGAGGTCAAAAAGGTTGAGGACTGAGAAAAGGTTATTAAATATTCAAAGCAGATGGAAGGTAACTGGACAAAAGATCATTAGTAACTTTGGGGAGAGCAGTTTCAGGTGAATGAAAAGGTTGGGAACCATACTGCTAGAGTTAAGAGAGGAAAAGGAGAGAAAGTGAAGGCGCCTATTGAAGATGACCCCAAGGTGTTTGGCCACAGAAGGAAGGAAACATAAGAGATGATAGCGGGGGTGGATGGATTAAGTAAGGATTTGTGGATCTTGGCGGAGACTTGGGTGTGTTTGTAGAGAGTAGGAAAAGCAGCTAGCAGACAAGGAGAAACCAAAGGTGAGTGAGAGTTAGAATGGTACAAGAGGCAATCTGTTGGAAAAGATAAAATGGCATGGGATCCCTTGAAGGTGTAGAGGGGTATGTGTAGAAGCCTTGGCAAGGAGAGGGACCACCTCTTCACGTAAGATAGGAGTGAAGAGGGAGACAGTGGCAGAAGACATCTGAGTGATATGAGATGAAGAGGGAAAAAGAGTGAACTCCAGATGAACAGTGAGAGTGAGAAGTGGAAGATTACACTCAACCTTGACAACCAGAGGGAAATTTGGAAGGGGAAAAGGTTTTAGGGAAAAGATAATGAGTTCTCTTTTGAACATGTTGGTTTCGAGATGCCTACAAGACACATAATCTGAAATGTCTAAGAAGCAGTTGGAGATGTGTGACTGGAGCTTAGGAAAGAGATCAGGACTTAGGAAAGAGATCAGGACTGGATAGCTATACTGATTTCGATATCAGTATAGATATAGGCCTGGGAATTATTTGCATAAAGATAATTATTGAACTCCTCAGAGCTAATGGGATCACCAAGAAAGATAGTAGAGAGTAGGGGCGGCTTGGCTGCAGAGTGAATAGAGCACCAGCCGTGGAGTCAGGAGGACCTGAGTTAAAATCCTGCCTCAGACACTTAACACTTACTAGCTGTGTGACCTTGGGCAAGTCACTTAACCCCAACTGCCCTGCCTTCCCCCTTCTAAAAAAAAAAAAAAAAGACTTCTTGAGTGCTGGATGCTGGCATTTAAAATTACACTGTTCCATGGTTGAGGCCCCACGTTTCAAGTAGATTAAAGAAGTCTGTTGGCTTGGAAAACAGTGATGGCATTCTTGTACTCCTATGCATGGAAATGGGGTTGTAATTAATTTCAGCTTTGCCAGGAAAATACGGCAGGAAATTGCTCCCAGTTCCCTCTGAAGCTTAAAAAAACAAATTCTAAGGGACAAAAGATTGGGGAGAAAAACCAACAAAAACAATCCCTAAATAAAGCTGGAGCAAAAGAGCTCAGCGATTTTAGAGTGGGAGGGGGCCTCAGAGACCCTCATTTTACATAGGAAGGAACTGAGGTCCAAGTAGGGGAAGGGATTTAACCAAGGTCACACATAGATGGAGAGGTGGAAGAGCCTTCAGAGGTCAGCTAGTCCCATTGCCTCATTTTAGAGATGAAGAATCAGCAAACTTGCCAACCTTTGACAGTATGACCAACAAAAAGGCCAGCCAGCAGGCTCATTACAGAACCTGGTCTGACCTTGGACTTCACAAACAAGAAGTCAGACCTCTCATAGATGGACCTGAGCACCTTGTTCCCTTTCCTTCTCCATGATCTCCATCCCCAATTTAGAACCATTTTCATCTGACCAAAGATACAGTGAAAGTATATCCTAGACTTGGGAGCCCACTATAGACATACTGACGGCAACAATATTTTTGGGAATTTTGGAAACAAGTCTCTATTTCAAAACACTGTTTGTTTGCTCCCCTAGGCCTTCAAAATAAATTTCTTTAAAATGCACATAATTTCGTCAATGGTAACTGAATGAATCAAGTCAGTAAAGCCTCCACTTAAAGTATACATATCACAGAAGACTGGGTAGCCCAGGGTAAAGAGACATCTTCAGTTATCAAGAAAATGCAAGCCTGTTAGCTGACATTAGGTACAACTGGATCATTGTATATACCTACCTGGAATTATGTATACTTATAAATATAGGATGAATAAGTATAAATATTTATAAATATAAGGATTATATATAATATCTATAAATATAAGGATTAGACAGCATGGCCTAGAAAATGTAGTTATGATAGGTACAGGATTTTGCAAACACCTTTAAGACCCTGAACCCCAGGAATAAACTATTAGATTGTAATCTCTTTGAGGGCAGGGACCACTTTTTACTCATCTCCTCTTTTCCCTTCTGAGCTCTACAAAAAGTAGAGGCTTAATAAATGTGCTGAATCATGACTAATGTTAAAATATGTTTAATATGGGCAGCTAGGTGGTGCAATAAATAGAGCACCGGCCCTGGAGTCAGGAGGACCTGAGTTCAAATCCAGCCTCAGACACTTAACACTTGCTAGTCGTGTGACCTTGGGAAAGTCACTTAACCCCAAGTGCCCTGCATTCTCCCCTCCAAAAAGGAAAAAAAAATGTTTAATATGAATGTATATGTAGAGTCTATATCAGATTGCATGCTGTCTTGGAGAAGGGGCAGGAGAGGGAAGGGGAGAAAATTTAGAACTCAAAATCTTACGGAAGTGAATACTGAAAACAAAAAATTAATTAATTAATAAAAATAAATAAGTAAATGTGTTGAATCAATCAATTCTTCTTCCCTCTGAGCTCTACAGAAAGTAGGTGCTTAATAAATGTGCTGAATCAATGAGTGAGAGTGTCTCATATTTATATATCCAGGAAAATATGGCAGGGAATTGCTCCCACTTCCCTCTGAAGCTTAAAAAAAGACAAACTCTAAAGGTCAAAAAATTGGGGGGGGGGGAAACCAACAAAAACAATCCCTAAACAAAGCTGGAGCAAAAGAGCTCAGCGATTTTAGAGTGGGAGGGGCCTCAGAGACCTTCATTTTACAGAGGAAGAAACCCATATTTCTATCTACCTCATTTGCAAAATTTTCCTGTATATATAACAATTAATTGTAGTATTATCTGTATCTATATATAATTAATGTATGAAATTATATATATTAATATCATTTGTGTTATATGTCCTGGACAATTCTTTAAGACAACACATTTCAGAGCAGGCGCCGATCTGCAGTGGTAGAGGAAATTTCTTCCCAGGGAAGTTTCCTCTACCAATGAAATCTCGGGTGCCATTTTTAAAAAAAGTGGCATTTGCTATGGGGTGGGGGAGAGAGGGGGGGGAGAAAATTTGAAATTCAAGGGATTGTGGAACTAAATGTTGTAAAGTGAAAGTAAATAAACAAATTAATTAAATTTTTAAAATAGGAAATGAGTCATTTCCATCATGCCCAACTCTTTGTGACTCCCTTTGGAGTTTTCTTGGTAAAGATTCTGGAGTGGTTTGCCATGTCCTTCTCTATCTCATTTGATAGATAAGAAAATTGAGGCAAATAGTCAAGTGAGTTGCTCAGGGTCATGAAGCTAGGTAGTGTCTGAGGCTGGATTTGAACTCTAGTCCTCCTGACTCCAGGGCTGACATTCTATCCACTGCACCACCCACCTACCCCATCCTGAGAGTATTCAAGGACAAAATTGAAAAGACAAGAGATGAAAAATGGGAAAGAAGTGTAAAGCCTCTTACAACAAAGTCTTTCACCAAGGACAGTCAAGCTGCCACATTTTTTTCCTGCAGCTTCCCAATCCTGGATATGCTGTATGAAGGAACAGAAACGGTAGGCACTAAAGATAAGAAAGATGGGAAGAGCCAAGGGACTAAAGCAAGTATGCAGAGGGAAGATCTATGCTGGAAGCAACCCAATTTTGAGGACCCTGAGGAAGTAATTCCCAATATAAGTAAGGAAAGAGCAGAAAACACCAAAGGTGTGTAGGAAAAGGAAACTCCCTCCAAGGAGACCAGAGTTGCTTTCTATGGGCTTTGTATGTACAAGTCGTGCTCCTTGAGGGCAGGAACTGTTCAGACTTTTGTTTTTGTATCCCTAGCGCTCAGTGATAGCTTTCACAAGACCTATGAGACAGTGAGAGTGACGTCTGAGCAAACTGCATAACCTCTCAGAACTCCTGTAGGCAAACGTCCAGACTCTAGATGACTGAGAAGATGCCTACCTGCTTTGATGGAGGGACTTTCCTTACCTGGAGTTCCCTC
>CM053602.1:44779964-44801667 GCA_028646575.1 Pseudocheirus occidentalis
CTTGGAAGCTTTTGGTGTGAGAGTTCTGACTGTGTTGTCTTCCTCCTGTTCCATGCTTTCATCCTTTTTGTCCCTCAAAAAGGATTCTAGAGTTTGATTGCTGTTCTTACTTTGCTTCCTTTTCCTGCTCATGTTGCCAGTGAATTACTTGATTTTTTAGCTCTGCAGAACTCTGCTTCCAGGGGAGAAAGCTCTGTCCCAAATCACTGGTGTTTTTACAGCTGCCAGAGCTATTAGGGGGCTGCTGCAGCACCCACCAGCTTTGGTTCACTGAAAATGCACCCCAGGGCTACCACCCAAGACCACGATCCAGATCCAGGCCTCTCAATGCAAGAGCACTTAGCTTCTGAATGATCACTTAGCCCCCTTGCAGATTGCAGGCTGAGAGCTCTGAAGCAATCATGTGGAGGTGGCTGCAGGGTTGCCACTTCTGTTGCTTCCTTGCCCTGGGGGCAGCTCAGCTGGACCACTTTTCTCCCCCAAATTTAGCTGAATCCCACTGGCCTTTTTTCTTATTTCTTATTTTTATTCTTCTTAGTCCTTATTTCTTCTGGCTTGATAATTCTGGAAACTGCCACAGCTGCTGCTGATCTAGTCTCCTGGAGGTTCTAGCTGCAGCTCCTCTTGCCCACCCTGAGGCCAGGCCATGGTTTCAGGCTGGGCTGGTTTTTTTGGCTCCCAGTGTGCTGTGATGAGCCCTTCCTGCCAAGCTGCCTTGAGCAGCAGATGTGTTTTCTGTGTTTTTATGAGTCTTGGAGCCCTAAAATTTGTTTAGAATCATATTTTATGGGTATTTGAGGTGGCTATGTGTGATCTGCGGCACTTTCCTGCTTCTACACCACCATCTTCTTGATTGTTTCTTAACGTCTCATAAAGTCATTAGCTTCTACTTGCCCAATTCTAACTTTAAAGGAATTCTTTTCTTTAGGGAGTTTTTGTACCTCCATTTCTATTTGGCCAATTGTACTTTTTAAGGAGTTCTTTTTCTTCAGTGAATTTTTGTATCTCTTTTTCCACTTGGCAAAATCTGCTTTTCAAGGCATTCTTCTCTTTATTGGATTTTTGCACCTGTGTTACCATTTGACCCTTTTTGTTTTTTAAGGTGTTATTTTCTTCAGTATTTTTTGTGCCTTCTTTACCAAGCCATTGACTCTTTTTTCAAGATTTGTTTGTATTACTCTCATTTCTCTTCCCAATTTTTCCTGTTCCTCTAGTACTTGATTTTTAAAATCCTTTTTTGAGCTTTTTCATGGCCTGAAACAAATGTATAGTTTAATTTGAGGTTTTGGAAACAGGAATTTTGACTTTTTTGTCTTCTTCTGAGTGTGTTTTGATCTTCCTTGTCATCATAATAACTTTCTATGGTCAGAATGTTTTCTGATTTGCTGATTTTACAGCTTATTCCTTGACTTTTCATTCTATACTAAAATGGGACCCTACTTCCCAAGTAGAAGGGGCATTGTCCCAAGCTTCATGTTTTTTGTGCAGCTGTTTTCAGAGGTAATTCTGGTGACCTGTAGGTTTTGGCTTTTCTAAGGTGGTATGATCTAGTGAGAGGTATGTTTACTCATGTATTGTGTATTCGTTTGTGAGTGACCCCAAACATTCTTTTCAACCCTGGAATGTGACCAGGGTCCCAGATCCCCTGTGGCTGCAAGCTGTTCTGTGCTAGTTCTCCTCCTCGTATTGGGACTAAGACCCAGGGCTGCAACCCAGATCCAGGTATAGCAATGCAGCTGAGTCTTGCCCCTGTTGCCAGCAAAGGGACCCCTGTAAATTTCCTTCTGACCATTATCCAAAAGCCTTACCATCTGTGGGCTGAGAGGTGTGGAAACCACCACTGCTGTCCTTGATTCAGTCACCCTGAGGCCTCCTCTTTGTTTGCTGGGACCTGGTCTGCACTAGAGCTAGTGCTGGTGCAGCCTGAGTTGAACTGCACTCCACTCTCACCCTGGTGCAATAGACCTTTTCTGTCTATCTTCTCAGTTGTTGTGGACTAGAAAACTGTTTCACACTACCTTTTTTGTGGGTTCTGATGTTCTGGAAATTGGTTAGAGTCATTATTTAAGGATATTTGGAGGGTTTTAAGAGAGAGAGAGAGAGAGTTCAGATAAGTCCTTGCTTTTTCTCTACCATTTTGGCTCCAATTCTCTCTCTAACTAGTTTTCGATAAGTTTTTTTATATTTAGGTTATATATCCATTTGGAGCTTATTTTAGTACATGATGTAAGATGTTGGTTGTATAATCATTTGAATAAGAACACATATTTTTGTCTTAAGATGTGCTCAGCACATTTTCTGATCATGGAGGCAAATAGTTCCTAACTTATTTAGTTAACATTTGAACCAAATTGTTGGTAAAGAAGACCCAATGCATTTCAATGTATATCTCTATATATGAGTATGATTATAGATATCTAAGTATATGAATGTGTAAGTAAGTGTATGTATGTATGGGTATATATATATATGAATATGTATATCTTTGTGTGTATCTTGTCTATATGTGTATGTATATATGTACATATATAGGTACATGTATATGTATACATATCTATATATAAATATATCCTTGCTTAATTGTAGCCTGGAGGGGGAGAGAAAGGAGGAAAAAGAATGAAGTAAAAAGTGAACAACAGAGAACAAAAGAAAACCGAGTAAGCAAAGATGGACAGCTCTTAACACAATGTATAATATAGGCTTTCTTGAAATGAAAATCTATTGCTGTATATTTTGGCTCCTCTCACATTCTGCTGTGCACATGGCAATGGTTTTTTTCTTTTTTCTTTTATATTATTTTAGTTTTAGTATTTATGTTTGTTTCTTCTCTTATTTTCTATTTAAGTTCAACAATTAAAGAAATTACAAAAAAGAAGAAGACCCAGGACATTTCCTTAAGGAGCATTGTGGAGTAGAATCCTTGAAGATGATTGGTGAGCTACTGTCAGTAACATTTGAAACATTATGGAGAATAGAGGAGGTGTCATAGGTCTTGAGAAGGGCAAATGTTGACCTGCTTCCCAAAAGATGGAAGAGAACAAAATTGCTGAATATAGAGCATTGAGCTTGACTTCAGTCCCTGGTAAAATTATGGAACATACTATATATAAGTGGGATGGTTAGTGAACATCAATCAGTCAGTCAACAAGCTTTTATTAGGTACCTGCTGTGTGCCAAGCACCATGGGGAAACAAACAAACATGAGATAGTGCCTGACCTTATGGAGCTTACATTCTGTGGAGGAGATAATATGCCCATAAATAAATGCACATTAGATACATGAAATGAATATATGGTGATTTTGGTGGGGAGAAGAGAGGCATTGGGAGGATCAGGAATGGTTTTAGGTAGGTGATGTATGAGTTGAGCTTCAAAGGAAATGAGGGATTCTAAGAGGTAGAAATGAAGAGGAAACATCCCAGGAACACATGAGGGCCAGTCAGTGAGTGCAAAGGTAGAGAAGAGAGAAACAGCATACCATATGTGAGGAACAGAAAAACCATTTTGGCTAGACTGGAGAGTTGGAGGAGGTGGAGTGATGGATAAGGTTAGGAAGGTAGGTTGGGGGCCAACCGGTGAGGGGCTTTCAAAATTAAATAGTAGAATTTCCATTTATCAAAGAGGCAATAGGGAGCCACTGGAATGTATTGAGTAGGGGAGTAATGATCATATCTGAATTTAGGAAAATTGCCTTGGCAATAGAAGAGGAAGCAATGAATAAACATAGTTTAATCAAGAGTAGGTCATGGCAATCAAGACCAACATTGTAATGTTGTAGTTGGTCTGTTTCAAAAGTGGACCTTAAACTCTGGTCACCCTGACTCTAAGGTCAGCTAGCCGTCCAATATGCTATATTGTTTCTCAATTTCTATTGCATTACCTTGTAAAAATGAAATAAAATTATTTTTGAAGTTGTATAAACTCATACAGATAAAGCTGTTATAAAACTTCTCTGGTATCAGTTGAAAGTAACATTATTTTACGAAACAGAACAGTTTAGCAAAAAGGCAGGCACGTGCACAGATAGCTGGATGTCAGTGGTTATGCTAGCTAGTGGTTATGAGATTCTCAACAAGTCACTTAACTTCTCAGAGCCCTAGGGATTCTCGAAAACTCCAAATCCCAGGGCAGGTACTGATCTGCATTGGAAGAAGTTTCTTCATTGGGACTTTATGACATCAGTAAAACCACAGGTATGGTTAGAAAACTTTAGTTCTACAAAAAATGTGGCCTGCTAATGATTTATTATCAAGAGGCTTTATTGGGAGGGAGCCAACCGATTCAATGGGTTCTTATTTTGATTCGATGGGGTAGGGAGAGAGGGGGTTTTGCTAGATCTATAGTTGTCCTTGATAGATCCAAACCACTATTTCTTCTTCCTTCAATCACTGCCTTCTCTAAGGACTTCCAGGGCCATTATAGGGCATTCTCTCCCCTCCCTACTGCAGGTAGCATAGTACAGCGGAAAGAGCCGTGGTTCTGGAATCAGAAGATCTGCCCTCGAATTCTGGTTGCTTTTCTTTTTTGGCAAGGTAGTCGTAGTCAAGTGACTTGCTTAAGTTACTTGGGTTAAGGTCATGCAGCTAGTAAGTGTTAAGGTCGAATTTGAACTCGGGTCCCCCTGACTTCAGGACCGGTGTCACCTAGCTGTCCCTTGGCTGTGCTTCTTACTATGGGATTTGGTCAGGTCCCTTTCCCTCTGTGGGCCTCGGTTTCCTGCTTTGTAAAATGAGGGTGTTGAACTTTCTGAGGCTCCTAACGCATCTAGATCTCTGATCTAAGAAGAGTACAAGAAATATTCCGGCTCCCTCTGAAATATTTCCTCACGCTTTCCTCGGTTTAGGAAGTGAAAGTCATGCATTCATTTCTTCACTCTAGGGCTAGGGCTCGGGGGACTCATATGCAGAGCACCAGCAGCTGCATTAATGTTTACAAATATCATCATACAGTGCCAAGATTTTATGCCACTTTGCAAAAGGAAAAGAGAAGCGCGGGCAAAACTTTGCCTGCAGCAGTGGCACTGATTTTTGAGATTTCCAGTGGGAAGAGGTCATTGGCCCAGGGTTTGTCTAGGGGGCGGGATTTGTCTTCTGCCTCCACCGATTACGGAAGACCAATCCGGCGGCTGCGCCGAGGAGGGGCGCAGAGAGGGCGGGGTGAAGAGCGGGAGAGAGCGGCTATTGGACGAGGCTGGTTACTAGAAGGAGCTGGCGGGCGGTTGGCTGAGAGACTGGGGTGGATGAGGAGAGTGAGAGAGAGGCGCGCGCTTGCGCGGTGAGGGTGGAAGGTGAGCGCCAGGGGGCAGGGGGGCGTGGCCTTCAGGCGTTAGCCCTGGTACTCCCGCCGCTGCTCTGCTCGCCGGGGTGCTGCTGCCGCTGCCGCTACTACCGCCGCCGCCGCCGCCGCTGCCGCTACCGCTGCCGCCGCCGCTCCTGCTGCCGCTGCCGCCGCCGCCGCCGCCGCTGCCGCCGCCGCCGCCGCCGCCGCCGCTAGCGCTACCTTCGCTGCCGCAGCCGCCGCCGCTATCGCCGCCGCCGCTGCCACTGCCACCGACGCGGTGGCGTTCGGGGGCGCGAGACTGCAGGAGCGGGAGCCCCAAGGGCGCCTGCCCTTGGCCTTGGCGGAGCCGGGAGCCAGCGGTAACGCCCCACTCTCTGCCAGTACCCGGTCCCCGCGGTCCCTCAGCCTCGGGCCACTGGGGGTGGGAAGGCTCTCCTGAGGAGCGGGCTGGCGGTGGGGGCGGGGGAAGGCTTAGTCTCCCGGGCTCCCTGACGGCCCCTAGGGGGCGAGCCCCGAGGCTGCCGCGGCCCGACTGCGGGCTCGGAGCCGAGAGCCAGCCTCCGAGCAGGTGCTGCTCTCAAGCTCTGGCTCCAGGGGCGCCCTCCCTGGCAAGGGATATTCATTTGCACTTGTCCTGGAATCCCCGTGGCCACCCTAGACTGGCCTAAGCGTCACTGTCTTCCTAGACTTCGTGGCTCCCAGAAGTTGCACATGAAAGATTCCCTATCCTCTGGCACGTGTGTGCCCTCACCCGGTCCCTGTTTGTCTTGCAGTGAGTTAAAGTTTGAGAGGCATCAGGCTGGGCTGACCCTCTGCAGAATTCTTTTCCTTGGTCGTTGAGGCTCTCACGTAAGCTTTCCGTTTCTTTCCCTCCTTTTTGCCCAGATGTGACCTTATTTCCAGCTTTGGTTATGAGAAATCTTGTACCCGAACTGAAAAAAACCTTGCAGTATTGCTCCACACCTTTCCTTTTTGATTGTAAATTTGAGAGGATTGTAGCTAGAGCTAGAGCCTAGGAAGGACCTTGGAGGCTATCTAATCTGACCGTCTCACTTTACAGAGGAAGAAACTGAGGCCCAGTAAGGTCATACAAGGGCCTGTGGCTAAGTTTAGCTACCTTTCTACTTCACTATATGGTCTCACTTGGGGGAGGGGGCAGAGGGAATCCACAGAGAGGAGGCTGAACAAAACCTTCATCCAAGGTTTATAATGAAGTACTTGCACTTGTTCCTGTCCTTCCCCTCCCTTTGTATTTGTTCTCTTGCTATTTAATATAGCTGTTTATATCTCTATATCTTTAAACGTATTATAGGAACCTCTGCTTGGCATCTTGTGTCTCCAACATGGAGCTTTTGTTTTGTTGCATTATTTTGTCTTTGTGGGTTTTCTTTCCCAGCTAGGTAGCAGGTCTTAAAATATAATGAACATTTTGATCTCATTTTCGGATTCTTTCTCAAATGAGAGATGTATCAGCTACTGATCCCCAGCTTGAAGCCCATTCTATTAAAGGGGCTTGTTTTTATTTCTTTTTTTGTTTTCCAGTGTGATTCCTATGAAGCGTCTTTTGTATGGGCTCTTCAGGTTGAGAGAAGATTCCTTTGGGAACATATGTTGGCAGAAAATTAATGCTGATATTTAAAAAGTGATAGAGTTTCATTTCCTTCTTCACCAGTGGAATCCTGTTGTTCTTCAGGTGTGGGTAACCTTCCTAAAAGTATTTTTTTTTTAATTTAAGGCCCTTGTTTGTGATAGGGCATGTGACTAAAGGACAAGGAGACATTTACTTCATCTCAGAGATTTCTGTAATTAAAGGCTATGTGCATGGAGCTGGTTTGCAAGGTTGTCTACCTAAGCTTTTAGGAAATTGAACCAGGAGGCAGAGGCATTCTATCAGGTGTCCCAGAAGTCTTAGTGAAGTTTGAGGTTCTCAGTAGCTTGAAGCTCCACTGAGGCAGTGGGGATCCTTTGCATTCCAGCCAGACAGAAACGAGGTATGTGTATGCCCTAGGCGAGATTCAAAAATTGCTTCTTATGTGTACCGTCCTGAAGCTTTGAGGTTTTACTGTAGTGGGTATGATTTAACATGGCCAACGTCACTTGATCTACCAATAGAGAATAATGGTGTTGAAAATGTTCATTTATATCATAACACCAAAAATTCTTTTTAGTCTCTCCCTGACTTCCCCCCAATCCCTTTTGTCCTAGTGGTCTGGTTACTGCCTCATGCAACAATTTGCTAACTTCTTAATGACCATCTTGCAATAGCAAAAGATTGCTTCTGTAGTCTTCTGTAGCAGCCTTGAGGCTGTATGTGGCCTTCTAGGTCCTCAGGTGTGGCCTTTTGACTGAGCCTAAGTTTTACAGAACAAATCCTTTATGAAGGGGATTTGTTCTGTGAAGTTTGGATTCAGCCAAAGGGCCATACTTGAGGACTTAGAGAGCTACATGGGGCCTTCTAGGTCCTTGGGTGTGGTCTTTTGACCAGTCCAAGTTTTACAGAACAAATCCTTTTATTAGGGGGATTTGTTCTGTGGAGTTTGAACTCAGTCAGAGGGCCACACTTGAGGACTTAGAGGGTCACATGTAGCTGCAAGGCCGCAGGTTCCCTGGCCCTGGGACTCTAGCCCCCTCTGTTCCTGTATAGGAGGACCAAAAAAAACCCCAACCCAAAACAAAAAACCTCAAAGCTCCCTTGAGGACATGCTGTCTGCTACCATACTGTTATTATCCCTTACCTTACTGTGAAGGGAATGTTGGGAAGTGAGGAGAAGGGGTCTAATTAAGCCAGATTGCTGATTGGCTTTCCTTTTCTTCCTTTGCTGTATGTAGGTGTAGGGTCTCACTTACCTCAATGGGATCCCACTGGTGTTAGCTTGGAAACAACCCAGTGGAGTGCTCTCCATCTGAATCTAAAGCAGTTAGTTTGTTGGTGAGTACTGAGTGCCTACTACTCACTCAGACTTATGGTAGCTGTTGTGGCACATGGTCCCCACACTCAAGGAACTTTTAATCTAGGTGGGGAAGCAAGAAAATAGAATCAGGTACCCAAATTATGTTGTAGAGACTCTTAAGAACTATATAATGCTATGCATGTGCTACATACTATAGAATTTCTTTTGTAAAATTTAATTTTTCTATCAATGTCCTTTGACATCAGATTTCTTCCTTTGAGAATTCCCATTCAACTCCTTGCCCTGCAATACACAAGGGTACTTGTTTTTCCATCTTCTTCATTTCAGAATATATCTCCCTACCCAGTGAGCCATCCCTTATTAGCAAAGATTGGAAAGAAAAGTGTCCAACAAAGCCAACTATCTCAACTCTTCTCTGGTGCCAAACTGGGTGCCAAAGCCTTCAGTTCTGTTTGTTTGTTCAGTTGCGTTTTTAGTCATTGTGTATGTTTCATGCTGTGCCCAGCTTCTTATGAATCTTCCCGGTGTTTTTCTGAATTCTTCACGTTCATAGTTTCTATTGGCACAGTGATATTCCCTTGCATTTGTGGACCATAATTGGCTTAGCTATTCCCCAGTAGATGTGCACCTACCTTGTCTCTAGTTCCTTGCTAGCACAGAAAGTACCGTAGTAAAGATTTGGATGTATGTGAGATCTCTCTGTCTGGGGCATCTCTAGGCTCAAGGGTATGGATATTTTAGTCACTTTTTAAAGAATAATTCCAAATTGCTTTCCAGAATAGTTGGACCAATTCATAATTCCCCCAGCAATGCCTTCTTTTCCCAACCTGGTGTTGTAGTAGGGCAGGACTGAGGGAGAATGGGAGGGGGGACAGGGGGATTATAGAGGAGGCTAGATGAGTAGGGTTTGGATAGACACAAAGGACGACATTCCAGGCATCAAGGCAAGGCTCCCACATTGAAGGCAGAGATGGGAAATAGTGTCTTTGTAGGCCACTAAAACTACATTAGAGGGTATGGGTTGGAGAATAATAGAAAGTCAGGTGGGGCAGGTGGTTTGGGGACAGATTATTGATGGTCTTAAAGTGGAGTTTAGATTTATTATTGTAGGAAATGAACGACTAGAGGATTGTTTAGGTTTTTTTTTAAACTAGAGCTCAGTATGATTAAAGCTGTCAAATAACATGAATTTAATAGCCTCCTCTTGTTCCCTAAGAACCTTGCCCAAGTGCCAGTTTCTCCTAGAATAATCAACAAGCATTTATTAAGTACCTACCATGTACCAGGTTTTGTTTATCCTGGGGATGCAAAGAAAAAGCCAAAATACTCCTTCACGTGTATTTCAAGGCATCTATGATGCATATTGACAACTAAGTGGCACTGCCAACCATCAGCTAGAGTTGGCCACTGTAGGTGATATTCCTCACCTCTGCAAAGAGACACATCATCTCTGGTGCCAAATTTAGTGGTAATAGTTCTGTGACCTTCAGTTCTGTTGCTAATTTTATTGTATGTTTTGTTGTTCTGACAGTGAATAGAGTGCTAGGCCTGGAGTCAGGAAGTCCTGTCTCAGACACTTACTAGCTGTGTGACTCTGGCCAAATCCCTTCACCCTGTTTGCCTCAATTTCCTTATGTGTAAAATGAGCTGGGGAAGGAAACGGCAAACCACTCCAGTACCCTTAACAAGATAAACACCAAATGAGATCATAAAGAGTCCAACCCAACTAAAAAATAACTGAACAGCAAGAAATGATGTATACAGAGTAGGTTCAAGGCTTCCTTAGAAAGAGGCAGGGAGAGGAGGTGGGAGGCAACCAGGAAATATTATGTGGAAGTTGCCACTTAAGCTGAGTCTTGAGGGAAGCCACTGATTCTAAGAGGTAGGGGTGAGGAGGGAGAACCAATTCCAGTCTTGGGGAACAGTCAGTACAAAGACATAGGATATCAGATGGAGTGTTGTGTATGATGAATCCTGAGATCAGGGGTGGGGAATCTGTGGCCTCAAGGCTGCATGAGGCCTTCTAGGTCCTTGGGTGTGGCCTTTTATTTTCTGTAATTAAAAAAAATTTTAAACTTAAAACTTTAAATAAATGAGAAAAGAAAAAGATACATTGCCATGTACACAGCAGAGCATAAGAGAGAATTCAGTATAAAACAATCAATTTCCATTTCAAGAAAACCTATATAATAAATATTGCAGTTTTTTCAAAGGCGCCCAGCTTTTCTTTGCTTCCATGTAGGTTTTCTTTTTCTCTCTGCTGTATACTTCTTTGTTTATTTTCCCCCTCCTTCTACTTATCACCTTAAAGTAGGCTACAGTTAAGCATGGAGATATAGATAGATAGATACAGATTTTTATATATATATATATATATATATATATACACACACACACACATATACATACACATAATGCAAATACACATAAACATACATGTATGCATATTTATATATAAACATATACCTATAAACATACACATATATACACATATATACTCATATACTTATATATAAGACCATACCATGATTATTTTCTCCTATCATGTTTCTCTGAAGTTAGATAGCATCTTCCTTCATAAGTTCAAGTCTTTCCATGTTTTTCTAAATCAACCAGCTCATCATTTCCTATACCACAGCAATATTCTTTTATACACACACACACACATACACACACACATATAATTTATTTATTTTTAGTTTTCAACATTCCCTCTCCTCTAACCTCCCCGAGCCAGCATGCAGTCTGATATAGGCTCTACTTATACATTCATCTTAAACATATTTTCACATTAGTCATGATGTAAAGAGGAATTAGAACCAATGGGAGAAACAGCGAGAAAGAAGGAACAAAACAAAACAGAACAGTCTGCTTTGATCTGCATTCAGACTCCGTAATTCTTTCTCTGAATGTGAATGGCATTTTCCATCATGAGTCTTTTGGAGTTTTCTTAGGTCCTTGCAATTACTGAGAAGAGCTAAGTCTATCAAAGTCAGTCATCATACAGTGTGGCTGTTACTATATACAGTGTTCTTCTGGTTTTACTCATTTCACTCAGCATCAGTTCATGTAAGTCTTTCCAAGTCCGCTTGCTTATTGTTTCTTATAGCACAATAGTATTCCATTACATTCATATACCACTACTTGTTCAGTCATTTCCCAATTGATAGGAAATTGAGCCCCTCAGTTTCCAATTCTTTGCTTCCACAAAAAGAACTGCCATAAATATTTTTGTACATGTGAATCCTTTTCCTACTTCCATGATCTCTTTGGGATATAGACTTAGAAGTGGTATTCCTGGGTCAAAGGATATGCACAATTTTATAGCCCTTTGAGCATAGTTCCAGATTGCTCTCCAGAGTGGTTGGATCAGTTCACAATTCCACCAACAATGCTTTAGTGTTTAAATTTTCCCACATTGGCTCCGACATTTATCCTTTTCCTGTTTTGTAATGTTAGCTAATCTGAGAGATGTGATGTGATACCTCAGAGTTGTTTTGATATGCATTTCTCTAATCCAGTGGTTCTCAACCTTCCTAATGCTGTGACCCTTTAATACAGTTTTTCATGTTGTGGTGACCCCCAGCCATAAAATTGTTTTCATTGCTGCTTCATAACTGTAATTTTGCTACTGTTATGAATTGTAATGTAAATATATGATATGCAGGATGTATTTTCATTGTTACAAATTGAACATAACCCACAGGTTGAGAACCACTGCTCTAATCGATATTGATTTAGAGCATTTTTTCATATGAGTATAGAGAGCTTTAATTTCTTTCTCTGAAAACTGCTTTTTCATATAAATTTGACTCAGTTATCTATGTGTTTTAGAAATGACACCTTTAATACAAGTCATTCCCCAATTGATAAATGGTCAAAGGATATGGACAGGTAATTTTCAGAGGTAGAAATTAAAGATATCTTTAAGCATATGGGAAAATGCCCTAAATCACTATTGATTTGAGAAATGCAAATCAAGACAACTTTGAGGTACCACATCTCACCAGTCAGATTGGCTAAGGTGACAAAACAGGAAAATGACAAAAGCTCGAGAGGCTGTGGAAAAATTGGAACACTAACGCATTGTTGGTGGAGCTGTGAACTGATTCAACCATTCTGGAGAGCAATCTGGAACTATGCCCAAAGCACCATAAATAGTTGCATACGCTTTGACCCACTAATACCACTTTTGAGGTTGTATCCCAAAGAGATCATAGAAGTGGGAAAAGGACCCACGTGTACAAAAATATTTATTGCAATCTCTCTGTGGTGGTAAAAAAAACTGGAAACTTAGGGGATGCCCATCAATTGGGGAACGGCTGAACAAGTTATGGCATATGAATGTAATGGAATACTGTTGTGCTATAAGAAATGGGAAGGAGATGGACTTCATAATTACCTGGAGAGGCTTATACAAACTGATGTTGAGTGAGAAGAGCAGAACCAGGAAAAATTTGTACACAATCACAGATACATCATATGTGTGACGACCAACCTTGTGGACTCTTTTCAGCAACACACAGTTATAAGACATCTCTAAAAGTCTTAGGATGGAAGGAGATGTCTACATTCAGAGAAAAATCTAGAAAGAACAGAGTTTAAATGGAGACTGAAGCAATACATGCTATTGTTCTTCTCTATGTTTGGTTTTGTTTCTTTTTTCCCATCATTCACTCCATTGATTACAACCCTTCTATACAACCAGACAGTTGTCCAGTGTGAAAGTATTTGCATATCCTATACATGATTGTATGCCACCATGGTGGGGGGAGAAGGGAGGGGAAAAAATTTGAAACTCAAGGGATTGTGGAACTGAATCTTGTAAACTAAAAGTAAATAAACAAGTCAATGAAAAAAATAAAAATAAAAATAAAAAAAGAAATGACACGTTTAGGAGAGACACTGGCTATAAAAATTGTTTCTCAGTTTTCTGTTTCCCTTCTAATTTTGGTTACATTGGCTTTATGCAAAAACTTTAAAATTTAATGTGATCAAAACTCATCCATTTTGCATTTCATGATGTTCTCTATCTCTTGTTTGGTCATAAATTATTCTCTGCTCTATAGATCTGACAAGTAAACTATTCCTTGCTCTCCTAGTTTGCTTATATTATCAATCTTTATATCTTTATCTTGGTATATAGTGTAAGATGTTGATTTGTGCCTAGTTTTTGTCATACTGTTTTCCAGTTTTCCCAGGAGGTTTTGTTAAATAGTGAGTTCTTATCCCAGAAACTGGAGTCTTTGGATTTATCAAATAGTAGATTACTATAGTCATTGACTGTTGTGTCTTGTGTATCTAAGCTATTCCACTGATCCACTACCTTATTTCTTATCCAGTACCAAGTAGTTTTTATTATTGCTGCTTTATAATATAATTTTAATGATATAATGTTATATATGATATAATATATAATTATATGTTACTTTATATTATATAATATAGTGTGTATAATACATGTACATACATATATTATATACAGTTATATATAATATAATACAAGTTATGATCTGGTACAGCTAGACCACCTTTCCTTGCATTTCATTAATTCCCTTGATATTCTATACCTTTTGTTCTTCCAGATGAATTTTGTTATTGGTTTTTTTTCTAGATCTATAAAATAACTTTGGCACTAAATAAGTAAATTAATTTAGGTAGAATTATAGTTTTTATTATATTAGCTTGGCCTATCCATGAGCAACTGATATTTTTCTAGTTGTTTAGATCTGACTTTGTGTGAAAAATGTTTTGTAATTGTATTCATATGTTTACTGGGTTCGTTTTGGCAGATAGACTCCCAAATGTTTTATAATGTATACAATAACTTTAAATGGAATTTATCTTTCTATCTCTTATGTTGAACTTTGTTAGTAATATATAGAAATGTTGCTTATTTCTGTAGGTTTATTTTATATCTTGCAACTTTGCTAAAGTTGTTTATTATTTCAAGTAATTTTTTACTTTATTTTCTAGGATTCTCTAAGTATATTATCCTATCATATGCAAAGAGCTATAGCTTTGTTTCTTCTTTGCCTAATCAGATTCCTTTTGTTTCTTTTTCTTCTCTTATCGATAAAATTGTTTCTAGTACCATATTGAATTAACAGTGGTGATAATGGACATCCTTGTTTTGCTCCCAATCTTATTGAAAATGCTTCTAGTGGGGCGGCTAGGTGGCGCAGTGAGTAGAGCACCGGCCCTAGAGTCAGGAGTATCTAAGTTCAAATCAGGCCTCAGACACTTAACACAAAAAAACTAGCCGTGTGACCTTGGGCAAGTCACTTAACCCCAACTGCCCTCCAAAAAGCAAAAAAAAAAAAAAAAAAGGAAAATGCTTCTAGCTTATCCCAATTGCATATATTACTTGCTAGATACCTATCATTTTGAGGAAGGTTCCATTTATTCCTATGCTCTTTAGTGTTTTTAATAGGAACGGGTATTGTATTTTGTCAAATGCTTTTTCTGCATCTATTGGGATAATAACGTTTTCTATTAGTTTTGTTGTTGACACGCTCAGTTTATACTGATAGTTTTCCTAGTATTGAACCAGCCCTGTATTCTTGGTATAAATCCTACCTGGTCATAGTGTATTGTCCTTGAGAAAAGTTGCTGTGATCTCTTCACTAATATTTTATTTAACATTTTTACATCTGTATTCATTAGGGAAATTGGTCCATTATTCGGTATGACCTTTTGACTGAGTACAAGTTTTACAGAACAAATCCTTTAAGGGGATTTGTTCTGTGAAATTTGGATTCAGTCAAAGGGCTGCACTTGAGGATCAAGAGGGCCACCTGGCCTTAAGGCCACAGGTTCCCCACCCCTGGTCTAGATCATAGAGTACACAGATAGGAGTAGGAAGGGGGCAGATTGGGAAAATAATAGAATGCCAAACATAGTTTCTGTTTGGTCCTAGAGATCATAGGGGAGCCAATTGAGTAGGGAGGTGGCCAGACCTATGTCTGTATGGGCGGATATGTGCTTTAAGAAAATCGCTTTGGCAGCAGAATGAAGAACGGGTTGGAAACAGGAGAGACTTGAGGCAAGAAGACCTATTAAGGGGCTATAAAAGTGGTCTAGATGAAAAGCAATGAGGGTCTGAACTAGGGTGTTGGCTATGTGAATGGAGAGAAAGAGATGGATATGAGAGATGCTGACATAGAATTGACAGGACTGATGAGATTGATCATGGGGACATGAGGGATAGTGATGAATTGACTTTGAGATTGTAAACCTAGGAGACTGGAAGGATGGTGGTACCCTGGATAGCAGTAGGGAATTTGGAAGGAAGGGAGGATTTGGGGGAAAAATAGAATTAATTCTGTTCTGAACGTGTGGAGTTTGAGATGCGTGTGGGACATCTCATTCAAAATATCCATAAAGCAGCTGGCAATGTGGGAATGGAATTCAAGAGAGAGATTAGGGTAGGGGGATATTTGTGTGTCTATATATCTGTATCGATCTATAGATTGATACAGATATGTCTAGCTCTATATATCTACAGGGAGATAGATCTATAGACATATATGTGTGATATTCCCTTCCAAAACACTGGGAAGTTGTTAGGGCAAGAATCATTCTTCTCGTTTTAACATTGGAGGGTATTGAGTTGTGGAGGGAGAAAAGACTTGTCAACAGTCTCCTAGATAATAAGCAACAAAGCTAGGATTCAAACTGTGATTGTAAACTTCATAACAACAGCTAATGTTTGTGTAGCACTTACAGTGTATCATGTACTTTATGTATATTATCTTATTTGATTCTCACAACCACCCTGGGATGTAGGTGCTGTTATGATCCCCATTTTACAGATGAGGAAACTGAGGCAAACAGAAAGTAAGTGACTTGTCCAGGATCTCATAGCTAGTAAGCATCTGAGGCCACATTTGAATTCAGGTCTTCCTGACTGCAGGTCCCTGTGCTACAGATCTAGAACCACGAGAGACCCCAAGAGCCATCTAGTCTAACCTTTTCATTTTACAGAAGAGGAAACTGAGGCACAAGGAGGGGAAAGGGACTTGGTCAAGATCATACATAGGATGCTAGATCTAGAGCTGGAAGGGACCTCAGAGGCCACCTCATCCAAATCCCTCTTTTTACAGAGGAAGAAACTGAGGCCCAAGGAGGGGAAGGGACTTGCTAGTCAAGTGGCAGAGGTGAGATAAGGCCTAGGTCCTCTGACTCTGTAGTCAGTGCTTTTTCCACTCTCTCATATTCAGGACTCTGAAATCAATATTCTTCCTCTGACCATAAGTCAGAATTGGTTCTTCTAACGTTAATTTCCTAGTAGCAAATTCGGTAAATGTTAGAGACCTAGACCAAGCAGTCAGTCCTCTTTCATCTTTATACTGTTTCCTCATAGTCTAGGGTGGGGAATTCTTAACCTAGGGTCCATGAATTGGTTTTAAAAGAATATTTGGATAGCTCTATTTCAATATAACTCGTTTTGGTTTATTTTTTTTGGCATCCTCTGTATTTTATCTTAGGAATTTACGAACACGATTCTGAACAGAGGTCACTAGGCTTCCTGGGCTGTCAGAGGGGCCCAAGACACAAAAAAGACGAGGAATCCCCGCTCGAGTTTCTAGGACAGTGGCATCAGGTATGAGGAGAATGGTAACTAGAAAATACTAAAAATGAAGAAATTTTGAAATTTTTAATTTGAATGCTATTCATGGCTACTTTTTAATAGTATCATTTTATTAATCTAGCCTGTCAGTTCTCCCTCACTTCCAACTAAACCATGTTTAAAAAAATGTGAATCCTCCAATATATATTTACAGAGGCTGGGAAAACAAATTCCCACATTTGTCAGGGCTGAAAATATAGATCCCTTTCTGCGTTTTAAGTTCACTCTCTCTCTGTCAGGAAGTGAATGATGTGTTTCACCTTCTGTCTTTTAGACATTGCGTTGATCAGAGCATCAAAAGTCTTTCAAAGGTATTTTCCTCTATTTTTCTTTTATCATTGTGTAAATCAGTCTCTTACTTCTACTCACTTCTCTCTGCATCAGATCATAGAGACATTCCCGTCTTCCTCTGGTGCTCTCCATGTCATTGTTTCTTAGGGCATTATATAGGACATTCCATTATATACATATAACCCCAGTTTGTTTAGCCATCCCCCATTGGGAGGAAACACCTCTAGGACCCAATTTTTGGTGACCATGAAGAGCACTACTATTCCTATTTTTGTACACATAGATCCTTCTCCTCCTCCTTCAGTTTCTTTGGGGTGTAGACCTAGTAGTAATATTGCTGGGTCAAAGGGCATGCACAATTTGGTAACTCTCTCGGCAGAGTTCCAATTTGCTTTCCACAATGGCTGGACCAATTCCTGGCTTCACCAACAGTCATGAGTGTACCTGTTTTCCCACAGCCTTTTCCAGAAAGGAAAATTTGTTATTTTCCTCTTTGGTCATCTTGGCCAATCTGCTGAATTAGGGATTTAGAGCATTTTTTTTTCATATGGTTGATAGCTCAGATTTCTTCTCCTTCATTTTCTTTGTCCCACTCTGCCCAAGTGTACTTGTATTCCCCTGACTCCTCCGTTTGTCAGCTCCATTTTTGTTATATTTGCCAGGCCTGAATAAGAACCTCAGAGTTGCTTTAGTTTGCATTTTTAAAAATTATTAGTGATTTAGAATATTTTTTCATATGATTGTTGATAGCTGGGATTTCATGAGGATTTTACTTATCTTCATTTGCCCCTTCTAACATTCCCTGTATCAGGATATCAAAAATGATAATTAGATAGCATTTATCTAAGACATTAAGATATGCAAAGTGCTTTACATATTTCTCATTTGACCCTCCCAGCAACCCTTCGAGGTAGATGCTATTACAATAGCTCCTCACTTTTACAGATGAAGAAACAGGCTGACCCAGGTTAAGTGATTTGCCAAGGTTCATATGGCTAGTGAGTGTCTGAGATGGGCTTCAAATGCAAAGCTTCCAAATTTAGTTCTTATCTACTAGGCCACCTCACTGCCTTAGGGAAATTCCTTGGTGAAGATGCTTTGAGGAAAAACCAGTGGTCCAGAAAGAAATGAGAGCATTTGTGTTTAAGAAATATATATATATTGAATAACAATAATCATACCTAGCTCTTATATAATGTCTGCTGTGTGCTAAGTATTTTACAAATATTCTCATCCGATCTTCACAACAACCCTTCCAGATGTAGGTGCTAGTATTGAATCTTTTTTTTTTACAGATGAGGAAATTGAGGCAGATGTTGAAGTGACTTGCCCAGGGTCACAGAGCTAGTCAGTGTTTGAGGTTGAATTTGAGCTCGGGTTTTTCTGACTCTAGGTCCAGCACTCTATCCATTCCAGCACCCCCAACTGCCCTCTAAAGCAGTTTAGACAACTATTTGGCAGAAGGAACAGTGACCTCCTTCTAGATACTGGTTCTTCCTTGGGTTTTCATGATGTTCTCTTTCTACCTGTTTACTTCCTAGCCTCCTTCCTCTTTCTCCTTCATCACCACCTCTTGGAATCCTTCATTTCTTTCCAAATTCAACTTAAACCCTGCCATTTACCTGGGGCCTTTCTGAAATGCTTTTCTCCTTTTCCCACCTATTAGTGTTTTCACCTCCCCAAATCATCTTGTATATACTTTAGTGTACGCATTATCTGCCCCCAGGAGAATGTGAGCAGAGACTGTTTTATCATTGTCTTTGTATTACCAACACCTAGCATGGAGTCTAGCACCTACTGGGTGTTTAATAAATGCCTGCTTGATTAACTGCAGTTTCATCATCGATATCTCGTCCCCTCTGAGACCTGAGGTCCCGGTGAAGGTCCTGGACCTCTTCCTTTTCAGTTTTGGTGTTCTCTTAGATATCTAATCAGCACCTATAGATTTAAATGTTATCTCTGTGTAGATAGCTGCCAGATCCTCAGTCCTAATCTGTCTCCTGAGCTCTAGACCCACATCTTTAGCAGCCTGTTTTAACCTTCCACCAGCATGTGCCTATAGACATTTCCAAGTCACCATTTCCCAAACTGAGCTCATCATCTTCACACCCCATTTCCAAACTCCCACATGTAGAAGGCTCCATCCTTCCTTCAAGTATCACTCAGGTTTGCAAATTAGGGGTCATCCTTGACACTTAACTCTCCCTCATGTCTAACTCTCGTCCACCTCAACTTCTCAAATCTGTTCTCTTCTCTCTAGCTGCTCTAGTACTATTCTGGTTTGGGCTCTTGCTTGGACTATTTCCATAGCCTCCTGGTTGACCGACTAGTCTCCCCATCTCAATTCTCTCCCTTCTACAGTCTGTCCTCCACACAATTGCCAAAGGCATATTCCTAAGATATGTTCTTCAGTCATTTCCTATCACCCTTAGGGTAAAAAACTCTTTTGGACATATAAAACCCTTTACACTCTGCCTGGGATCTAGCTTTCTTAGCCAATTATGTTTCTGCCCCCAACCCTTCCTAAACACCACGTTCAACCAAGTTGGCTTAATTGCTATTTTCTGTCCAGGACGTTCTATCTTCTGTCCTGATGCTTTGCACAGGCTGTCCTTGATGCCTTGAATGCTCACTCACCTCTGCCTTTTGAACCCCTGGGCTTAACTCAGGTATTATGCTTCTCAAAAGATCATTCCTGATCCCCCTAGTTGTTAGTACTCCTTCCTCTCCCTGCCACAAATCAATGTATTTATTTGGTACATATCTTGTATGTGCTTTTCTAGCATCTGGGGGATGCAGTGGATCAGAGTGCTGGGCCTGGAGTCAGGAAGACTCAAGTTCATATCCTACCTCTCACACTTTCTAGCTATGTGACCCTGGGCAAGTCATTACCTCCCTCCCCTGTGTGTCTCAGTTTCCTCACCTGTAAAATGGGGGATATAACAGCACCTACCTTCCAGGGTTGTTGAGAGAATAACTAAACAGTGCTTTATTATCTTTGAATTTGTTATATCCTCCTTGTCAAAGGTAAGCCCTTTGAAGGTAGGGACTGTCTCATTATTGTCTTTGTAAGTCCACTATGCACTTAGTATACTGCCTGGCATGTAGTGACTATGGAATAAAACTTTTTTGAATTGACAAATTATTAGACAATTTATAATAATTTGTTTTAATTATCAATAATTAGATAAATTTATTAAATAACTAGCTTTCAGATGCTCCCTTTTCTCCCTTGGGTCCCTCTACCCCTATTCATTTATTTTTTCAGTCACTGGGTTGATTTTGGCAGCAGCTGAATGTTTTAAAGTGGGATTTTGAAGGTTTTAAATCAAGAAATCTGCTGATTTCAGTCTCTGTTCTTGTTGAAACATTATGTTACATAGGCTTGCCTTGTACAGTATTGGGATCTTTGGTACAGTTTGGATGTTAGAGTAGGTGTATGAATATGTTTGTATAGCAACACGTCTATTGTATGCAGATCTATGAAGGCCCAAGACTTGTTAACAGAATAGTCATTTCATAGGCCCAGAGCTTGGATTGGATTTGAGAAGATGAGGGACTTGCCCAAGTGACAGTGATAGAATTGGTATTCAAACCTAAGTTCTCTGACTCTAAATCCAATATTCTTTTTTTTTTTTTTGGAGGGCAGTTGGGGTTAAGTGACTTGCCCAAGGTCACACGGCTAGTTTTTGTGTTAAGTGTCTGAGGCCGGATTTGAACTCAGGTCCTCCTGACTCCAGGGCCGGTGCTCTATTCACTGCGCCACCTAGCTGCCCCAATCCAATATTCTTTTAGTTATATTTCTTCTTTGTGTGTATAAGGTGGGAAGGAAGAGTGTGGCACCAGAGGCCTCTAGGGGGCACCACAGGGCATAGAGCAGTGGGCCTGGAGTGGGGCCAACTACAGTTCATATCCAGTCTCAGAAACTTGATCCTTCTAAGTGTGATCCTGGGCAAGTCACTCACATCTCTGCCTCAGTTTCCCCATCTGTAAAATGGGGATAAACTCTTCCTTGCAGAGTTGTGAGGATCAAGTGAGATAAAAATTGTAAAAAAAAAAAAAAAAAAAAACAAAACCAAAAAACCCACCAACCTCTTTGCACAGTGCCTGGAGCATAATGCATTAGTCATTGCTGCCTCTCAAAAGTCTTCATAAATTTAATCTTCATAACTGTGATGAACCCTTAAAAAACTCCAGGGTCTGTTGACCCATTTCTAGGAAAAGGGATCACTCTTTGTAGCACTGTGGAGTTTAGGGGAACTAGATTGTTCCAGTTATAAACTGTCATCAGGTTGAAGTATACATTGAGAAACTCAGTCAAAATAAAGACATCTTTACTTAAAAAACAAAAACATAACAGCTTAATCAAACTGAGACCTACAAATAGGCCCTTAATTTTTGAGCTTACTAATACCTCTTCCCTATTGAGTCATAAGCCCAGTTCTTAGCTGGGACATAAATACTGAGACAGGGGGCCTCTGTTTATCAGAGCCCTTCATGACCACTTAAAAAAATTGATTTGTTTATTTACTTTTAGTTTACAAGATTCAGATCCACAATCCCTTGAGTTTCAAATTTTTTCCCCTTC
>CM053602.1:44802167-44846028 GCA_028646575.1 Pseudocheirus occidentalis
GTTATTTTCTTCAGTCAGGTTTTTGACTCTCTTTTCATGCTTTTTTTGCATCATTCTCATTTCTCTTCCCAATTTTTCCTCTGCTTCTTTTATTTGGTTTTCAAAATCCTTCTTAAGCTCATCTATGGCTTGTAGGCAGTCTACGTGTTTCTTGGAAGCTTTTGGTGTGGGAGTTCTGACTGTGTTGTCTTCCTCCCATTCCATGCTTTGATCCTTTTTGTCCCCAAAGAAGGAATCTAAAGTTCAGTTGCTGTTCTTACTTTGCTTCCTTTGCCTGCTCATGTTGGCCACTCAATTACTTGATGTTTTAGCTCTGTGGAACTCTGCTTCCAGAGGGGAAAGCTCTGTCCCAAATCACTGGGGTTTTCACAGGTGCTGGAGCTATTGGGAGGCCGCTGCAGCCCCCACCAGCTTTGGCTCACTGAAAGGGTACCCCAGGACCACCACCCACGACCATGATCTGGATCCAGGCTGCTCAGTGCAAGAGCACTTAGCCTCTGAATGATTGCTTGGCCCCCTTGCAGTCTGCAGGCTGTGAGTTCTGAAGCAGCCATGTGGAGGTGGCTGCAGGGCCACCGCTTCCTTGCCCTGGGGGCAGTTTGGCTGGACCACTTTTCTCACCCCAATTTAGCTGAGTTCCACTGACCTTTCCCTTTGTCTTTGTTTCTTATGACTTGATAATTCTGGAAGCTGCCACAGCTGATCCACTCTCCTGAAGCCTTCAGCTGCGCCTTGTCCTGGCCACCCCAGGGCCAAGGCATCGTTTCAGGCTGGGCTGGTTTTGGCTCCCACCCCTTCCTGCCAAGCTGCCTTCTGTGGGAGATGTGATTTTCTGTATTTTTGTGAGTTTTAGAGCCCTAAAATTTGTTTAGAGTCGTGTTTTATGGATATTTGAGGTGGCTGTGTGGGAGCTGCAGAACCTTGTTGCTTCTAAGGTACCATCTTGGCTCTGCTGACCTCTGAAACTTCTTGAAGTGAGCCTTTCTGCTTAAAGGATCTGGGGTACTTCTTTCACCATAGTGATCCTAACCTTCCATGATTTAGTAGAAGGCCTAAAGGTGTTGCCATGGCCAAAAATTTCATTCCCTGTGGCAGTGGGGTGATGAGCCTTTCCAGATTTTGCTCCACCGATCATTGGATGGCAGCTGTTTAGTCATACAGTAGATTACTTGGTCTATACTTCAAGCCTTTCCATCTTTGGGAAGCCTTTGGAATCCCAAGGTCACCTCCACATCTCCAGGAGGCAACAAAGAAGGCCTTCAGTTGGAGGATTACAATGAATGAACATTGTCTGGCAAAGTCATTCTCTGGGTGTTGGTTCTGTGTATAGCTCTTGGCCCTTTTGAGTGGTGATAAATTTGCTAGTTTCTGCATTGTTTGAAAGAGAACAGATTTTTACTCTCCCATATCAATCTTAAAGTTGGAAGGGTTCCTAGTATCATTAAATACAGGGGTTATTAACCTGTGGTCCACAGAGCCCCAAAGGAGTCTGTAAATGGATTTCAGGGAGTCTGTGAACTTAGATGGGGAGAAAAATCCACTCATCTTTGTTTTCATTAACCTCTAACTGAAACTTTGCATTTACTCCAATTATTTAGAAACCTTATTCTAAGAAGGGGTCCATAGGTTTCATCAGACTGCCAAAGGAGTCCATGGCCCCCCAAAAGTGTTAAGAGCTCCTCAGTTGGTCCCACTTACCTGTTACAAGAAAATTTCTTCTTCTGTAAAACTGGATGATTGGACTGTATGGTCTTTAAGGCCCCTCCTGGTTCTGACTCTGTTATTCTCTCTATACCAGGGGTTCTCAACTGTTTTTCTGTCTTAGGACTTCTTTAGCAGATTGGTGAAGTGCACAGGTAGAGAACCTGCAGCCTTAAGGCCACATGTGGCCCTCTAGATCCTCAAGTGAGGCCCTTTGACTGACTCAATCAGATTCCACACCTGTGGTAAAGCATATACCCTCTTTCCCAGGTTACTGGTTTTAAACACATAAAATCAGATCTATAAGGTAACCGAGGACACGGGCCATATTGAAATACAGTTATCCAGCTATTTAAACAATAAGTTCAAGGACCTCACATTAAGAACTTATGATACACAACCTCCACTCAGGCCTTTCTTGATCCCCTTCCTTTATAAGTCCCACCCCACCCCCATAATACTTTGCATTTAAAAAATTTCCTAATGTGTATGTGGATTCATTCTCCCCAATAATCGCCTGGAGGGCAGAGATTTTTATTTTCACCTCTGTACCCCTGTACCTGGCATGAATCCTGGCATATAGCAGATACTTAGGAAATGTTTGAATTGAATGAGTGACTTTTAATAGTTTGTACATACTCGTTGCAAAATTATCTCCCATATTCTTTAACCCTTCTCTATTGGTAATTGTGGATCAATAGCTAAGATGAGATTGTGCGTCAACAGCCAGCCTTAATATGCCAGGCTGAAAGCCAGTCAAAACTGACATTGGACATGCTGCTGTGAGTGGTGCCATTTACATCAATCTGGATGTAACTATTTTCCCCAATAGATTTCTTTCCTTTTAATTGTAGAGACTGCTTTTTTGTAGGCAAGATTATTTTTTATCTTTGTCTAACTGAGCCTATTGAGATTTGTCTCTAATAATTTTTTCTAGTTGATTTAGGGAAAAGAGTCCCTTCTCTACGCAGGTGAGACCAATCTTATTCTGTTTTCCAGTGTGAAAAGAAAATGTGTTTAGAATTTGTCAGGTAGGGTATGAAGTATAAGTTCAAAACTCAGTTTTTCCCCTATAGCTAGCTATCCAGTTTTCTACCCGTTTTTACTGAAAAGTTACTCCATTTCCCAGTATATTTAAGCATGGGCTTATCAAATACTGATTTTCTATTCTTTGGACTCTATTTTTAGGTCTTCCCCTCTTCTGGTTTTCTTTTTTATAGTTCTGGATATTCTTTTTTTCTTTTTGGAGGACAGTTGGGATTAAGTGACTTGCCAAAAGTCACACAGGTAGTAAATGTGTCAAGTGTCTGAGGTCACATTTGAACTCAGGTCTTCCTGACTCCAGGGCTGGTGCTCTATTTACTGCGCCACCTAGCTGCCTGCCCCTTTAATATTTTTTATTTTTTTCTTTTTGGAGGGGGGAAGGTAGGGCAATTGGGGTTAAGTGACTTGCCCAAGGTCACACGGCTAGTTGTTGGGTTAAGTGTCTGAGGCCGAATTTGAACTCAGGTCCTCCTGACTCCAGGGCCAGTGCTCTATTCACTGTGCCACCTAGTGGCCCAAATTCTGGATATTCTTGCCTTTCTAATTTTCTACATGAGTTTTGTTATGACTCATTCTATTAAATAATCTGCTAGTCCTTTCATTGCTATTGCATTAAATCCATACCTCGTTTTGATAAAGAATTGACATTTTTACTATCTGACCATAAGCAGGGGATATCCTCTATTTGTTCAGCTCTTCCTTTATTTCAGTCAAAATCAGGTTGAAATAGCCTTTACATAGGTCTTTTGGTATACCTTGATAAGTTAATGACCAAATATGTGATGTGTTTTCCTGGTAGTATAAAGCATAGTCCTCTTTCTCTTGATTCTTAATGGCAGTACAGACATGGAGATAATTACTGTGGATTTATCTTGAATCCTTCTATCCACTACTAATTTACCACTGTTACTTTTGGGGCTGACTGTCTTTTGAGTTTTTCTGGGTAAATAATCATATTGTCTGCAAATAAAAGTAGTAGATTCATGCACTTTGCTCATATGCTTAGAGTAGGTCACCCGGGGAGTAAGTGAGAGAGCTAGGATTCAATCCCAGGTCTCCTGACTCCAAATCCATTTTAACTTCTCCATCAACAATGCTTAGTTCATTCTTTGCTTTTTTCATGTTATGTAACATCAGTTCCTGGTTTGAAATATGTACTTTAAACAATACAGTAAACAGGCTCAGCTCATTCTCTTTTTGGATGGCTGTATTTATTAGATAAATTTTCCTTTTTATTCAACTGAAATTGACTTCCCTGTAACTTTGTGCCATTCATTCTCCCTCTCCCTGGAACTACATAGACTAGATGCAGTCGCTCTTCTCCAAGATGGTGCTCCACATGTTTGAAAGGGACCTAATGACTTTCCCTCCCACCCCTAGACAACAATAACAAAAGCTTTGGCTGCAGCAGGCCAACCATCCCCATATCCTTGATAGTTGTTCATGTGGCTTGTTTTAAAATCCTTTACTGTACTTCCCTCTTCTGTGGACATGGCCATGTTCCAGTTTGTACTTGTTCTTCTTAAAATGCTGGTCCCAGGAATGAACACAATATTCCAGAGATTATCTGGCCAGGACAAAAGAGAACAGGCTGATGCCTTCCCTCATTCCAAACACTGTACTTCTCTTAATGCCATCTGATATTATATTAACTTTCTGGGTGGTCATATCATATTCTTGACTCACAGTGAGCTCGCCATTAATTAAGATCCCCCAGATTCTTTTTCTCCCCCACATGAATTACTATCTAACTACTCTTTCATCCTGTACTTTTATGGTTTTTTTTTTAAAGTAAATGTGAACATTCCAATGTATTGCTATTAAATTTAATCTTACTGGTTTAGGCCCATCAAGATGGTTTTCAAATCTAGATTCATCAAACCACATTAGGTAGCTTTTTTCCTTTCATCTCTTGTGAGATTTTGTTAAGAATGCTTTTTATATTGTCCTGTAAGACACTAAAAGAGGCATTCAGTGAAATGGGGCCAAATACAGGGAAACCTATAGCCTGCCACCAGAGTCTATCAGCCAACAACTACATATGACCCTATCGTACTGTACCATTATCTAGCATATGTTTCTCCATGTTGTTCCTTTGGATTGTGAGAGGTCATCATATGAATTAATAAAAAACATTTATTAGGCATACAGTCATATGTGCCAAGCACTGTGTTGGGTGCTAGGGGTAGAAATACTAAAAGAAAGCAAGACCTCTGCCATCAAGGAGCTTGTATTTGAATAGGGAAAGATGACCCATGTGGGAGAGTTGTGAGAAGAAGCGAGGAGAGTCATAAGGTGATTCATACACTCCTTCCACAGAATGGTAATGTTGATGTGATTGGTGCTATCAGAGGTAGAAGGGGAAAGAAGAGGTGGCTCTTCATGTGGTATTGTGACATAAAGGTGGCCAGGGCTAGCTTTGGTGAATGCTTGCCAGAATCGAACAAGATCTGATCACTTCTCTTCTCAACACTCCTTATTGTCTGCTCTAAAATTTAGGCCAACCCCATAACCTGGCACTCAAGGACCTTCATGATCTGCTATTACCTTGCACTTCCATCTTTATAGCATTTCAGGTGAACTGGGCTACTCATTGGCCCCTGAACACATTTCCTGCCTCCATGTAATTGCTTATGCTGTTCCCTGTGCCTGAAATGCCTTCTTTCCTCTTCTTTACTTGTTGAATTTTCCTATCCTTTAAAAGCCCAAGTTAAAAAACTACCTTTTCTGGGAAGCTTTCTAACCTCCTTTTGCCATTCCCCTTGCCCCTTGTTAGACTTGATTTTGAATGCACCAAGCATGCAATATTGCGTATTTTAGTTATCTTTGTCTTTCCCTGTTTAGATGTCCTTCTCAGGACAAGGATTGTGTTTTATCAGGAGCTCTTTATCTCCTGTGGCAGCTCATTCCACGTCTTGATAACTCTAATTGTTATGAAGTCAGTTCATGTCAGTTATTTTCAGGGCCTTCTCTTTTATGTTGTGTGTGTTTGTAGGTTTTTTTCTTATCCTTGTCCTGGCTGGATCACTCCAAGGATAAAATGATTGTCTCTTTAGAAAAAGTGAAATCTGTAAACTTTAGTTTTCAATGTGATAACTTGAAGAAACTACCTAGGGCAGTGTTTAAGCCATTGTAGTTCTGATATGTAAAGCATTTTGCAAACCTTAAAGTGCTATATAAATACTAGCTATTATTATTAATAAAATACCATTTCACAAGGATATGAATTTTTTCAGAAGAAATCATCTTTAAACCAGTAATGATGGGGTAAAATCAAAGTAATCTAACTCTGAAATTTTATAACCCATTTAGTTGGCAAAGATGAAAAAAATGCCAAGAACAGTTAGTGCTGGTGACTCTGTGGGAAGATAGGCACACTGAGACACAGTTAATGGAGCTTTGACTTGGCCTAGCAGTCCTGGGAATAATTTTAGAATTTTGTGAGGAAAGTCACCAAGCTGTTGCCCTTTGCCTACACAATCTCTTTACTAGGCACATACCCAAAAGGAAAACAGTGACTGAAAGGTCCTATGTATAATAAAATATAGCAGCATTTGTTTGTCATAGCAAACAAATGGAAACAGAATGTGTGCCCATCTGTTAGGGAATGGCTGAACAAACTGTGGTACATAAATTCAATGATATGTTAGTGTACTCTAAAGTAGTGAATATGGGGAATTCAGAGAAACATGGGAAGATATGTATGAAGTGATTCAGAGTGAAGAAGGCAGAACCCAGAGAAGAATTTACACAGCAACTACAATAATGTAAATAATAACAATAAAAAGCAAATTCAGAGGAATTATAATGGTCTCCATTGGTCTTGGAGACCTGGTAAGGACATGCAGTAGAGAGGGCTACAAATGTAGAATATAGGATACACTGTCAAAAAGAAGTTGATTTTTCTGGCGTTTTATTTAGTTCTGTAATGCTAGAGAATATCTTTGATTCTAGATTCTAGAAAACTATAATTGCCTTATATAAAACATAGTTTTCACTATTTGTTCCATTGTAAGCTAAAAGTGACAGAAATTTGGGGAGAAAGGTGATTTTAAATAATTAATGCTTTTTGCTTTTATATCACAATCATTTCTGAATATATCCTTTCCCTTCCCCTGCACAGTGAGACCATCTGTGTAATGAAAAAAGGAAAAGAGAAAAAAAGACTCGGCAAAACCAAACAATATATTGGCCTGACAGTACACGTAACATTTCCTATCCTCTGCTAAGAAGGGAGAGAAGTACATTTTTTCAGCTCTTCCCCAGGACCAGTTCTTAAAATTACACAGCATTCAGGGTTTTTTATTGCTGTTCTTTCTGTTTGTATTGTTGTTGTCATTGTGCATATCACTTTTTTGCTTCTATTTACTTCCCTTTATATCAGTTTATATAAATCTTCCCATTTCTTTGAATTTTTTTATAGCTATAATTTCATAGAAAGCAGTAATACTCTGTTGCATTCGTGTACCACAACTTGTTTAGCCATTTTCCAGTTGATGGACATCTACTTTGTTTCTTTCTTTCTTACTACCAAAAAAACCTGCCACAACGAATATTTGGTATATATCAGTCAGGCATCTATTAAGTGCTTACTGTACAGGTACTCTGTTAGGTGCACAAGATGGATACAAAAACAAATAGGGCTTTGTTTTTCTGTCTTTTGACCTCCTTCAAGTATATATTTAGATACAGGTCAAAGGCTATGGACATTTTGGTCACTTTTTTAAAGCATAATTCCAAATTATTTTCCATAGTGTTTGGCCTATTGACAGTGTATCAATGTGTCTGACTTCCCACAACCTCTTCAACACTGACCATTTCCATCTTTTGTCATTTGAGCCAATTTGTTGGAAAGAGGTAAAACTCAGATTTGTTTTAATTTTGCTAGAGATTTGGGGAAATCTTTCACATGATTGTTAATGGTTTGTAATTCTTTTGAGAACAGTTTGTTCACATCCTTTATCCACTTATCCACTGGGGACTGGTTCTTGGTCTTATGTATTGGTGTTCATTACTTATATGTCTTGGTTATCAGACCCTTTTTGGAGATATTTGATGCACATTTTTTCCCCCAAACTAAGTTTTCCATTCTTAGCCTACCTCTATGAGTGATGAAATTTTAAGAATAAACTTGAAAAAACATTGATATCAGAAGAATCAGGGTGGAATTATGAAAGAGTAGCACTTCCTCAGTAGGCTATAGTCTCTTTACAATTCAATCTTTTTAAAGAAAAATCTCTTACTGTTACCTTCTGTTTGAGATGGGCAAGCAGAAATATTAATTTTTGATTTTCCATTTTAGTGATCCTCTTAAAAATGTTCATTTCTAGCAGCATGCAATTTTTTTGTAGAGATGGAGAGATATGGGCCAGATGGAGGCACAGTTAGGTAGATTTGGAGCTAGTTGAACAGATAGAACCAAAGAGTAGTGATTTATGGCTTGATACGTAACTGGAGAATATGTTCTCTAGTGTAATGCTTTAGGGATTGGTAGTTGGTCCTGTGTTAAATTTAATATTTTTATCAATGACTTGGACAAAAGCGTAGATGGCATGCTTATTGGATTTACAAATGGCACAAAGCCATTTCTGGGTGGCTAACATATTGGATGACAGAGTCTGAATCCCCAAAGTCTTGACAGACTGGATTATTGAGCCAAATCAAGCAAGATGTTTTTAATAGAGATGTGAAGGCTTGTGCTTTAAAATCTCAACTTCACAAGTTCAGGATGAAAAGAATCTGAGGGTGGGGATGGAGTATGAACATGGCAACCAAAAAAGCTGCCATGATCTCGGGCCGTAGAGTGGTGAGCACACTATACACTCACTGTCTTGAACAGACCACATGTGCCATATTTTAGGAAGGATCTGATAAGCTTAAGAGTATCCAGAGGAGCCAACCATGATAGAAAAGGGCCGCAAGATCATGTTTTAAGAGGATGAGTTGAAGGAACTGGGGGTGTTTAGCTTGCGGAAGAGGAGATAATAGTTGTCTTTAAGAACTTGAAGGCTTATCATATGGAATGGCTGTCATATGTTCAGTTTGGCCTCAGAGGGCAGACCTAAGAGGAAGTTGCAAAGACAGTTCTGGGCTTGATGCCAAGAAAAAGCACCTAATAGTTTGAGTTATCTTAGAGTTGAATGGGCTATCCTTCACCAGGACTGTTCAGTCAGAGGCTGGATAGCCACTTGTCTGGTCTGTTGTATGAATTGGCTTGGTCCCTGAGGTCCCTGAGGACCTGTCTGACTCTGAGATTCTGAAGAGCCTCAACATGGTCTGTTGGGTAAAATGCTAGAAGGTCATTGTGTCTCTACATATCAGCAGTTTCAAAGGAGAAAGCAAATTCATTGATGAGCTTGTCTTCTCCTAGTAGGCAAACTAGTAAGGGAATATTCTTTCAGGGTTAGAGATGAGTACCTGTATTCATTATTGCTGCCTAACCGAACTAGACTTTGCCCTTTAGCAGTACACTTGGTCCTTTTTAAGATCTTAAACTTGCAAATTGGCAGGATGTAGTGGATGGAGAACTTACCTTGACAGCAGGAAATCCTGGGTTCGATTCCAACCTCTGGCACTGGCTATGTGATTGTAGGAAGCCTCTTCACTAGTCAGGGCCTCTGGATGACTATCTAAGGCCTTTAGTTGCATTGCAGGTGCTGACCTACATTGACAGAAGGAGTTTCCTCATTAGGGATTGTCCTAGACCCATTCATTTACAGGGTCCAGTTCATATCCCGTATCCAAGCTTGAGATTATTTGGGAAGCCTAGATTCTCAGCCCAAATCAGTCAAGGTCTAATTTTAATTGTAGAAACTTAGAAGTTTCACCTCATTTTGACATGCCAGTGCTAGTGGGATTTTTCCAAATCTCAATCTTGATTTCCCTGTTTTTGTTAACATCATTTTATTTTTTTTCTCCTTAAGGAGCATTGAGGACACAATGACTGTCAGCATAGTTTACGATAACTCTGAGGCCATGGAGCTGTGTGCAGCTCAGCACCTGTATCTGAAGCCTATAGCCAGACTGACCATCAATGTGATGCTGCCTGAAGATCTCACATACACTAGATCATTTTCCAACTGGGAGATACTAGACCAGCTGAAGAATCTCATTTGCCCAGATCAGTTTAGCACTGTCCGACTTTCAAAGAGCACCAAGGACTTCATTCGATTTGAGGGCGAGGCAGAGACCAGAAGTCTGGTTCAGATCCTGAAGGCAAAACTTCATGGGAAGATCATTAGGCTGAACGGATTGAAAAATGGCTTGAAAATAGTGGCCACAGATGCCTGGCTAGACTTCCCATCCCAGCAAGAGTGGGAATTGGCCTCCCAGAAAAACAAGGCGGCAAGCGATGAGCTCCTTAAACAAAACCTTAATGAGAGCCCCGATTCCATCTACTTTCAGGGGTTACCCTGCAAGTGGTTTGCATCCAAGGGCTCCAGTGGGGAAAAGCCATGTGAAGAGATCCTCAGGGTGGTGTTTGAAAGCTTTGGGAAAATAAAAAACATCGACATTCCTATGCTTGATCCTTACAGAGAAGTGATGGCCAATGGCACCTTCAGCCATTGTACCTTAGGCAGCCTTCAGACCTTTGAGGCCTTCATCCAGTATCAGGAGTATGCTGATTTTGTCAAAGCCATGGAATCCCTGAGGGGAATGAAGCTGATGCTCAAGGGGGAAGATGGGAAAGCCCTGGCCTGCAACATCAAGGTAACAGGCCTGGCTGGGATTTGCAGATGGGACGGAGCCGAAATGAAAACATCTGGACGTTGTGCCTCAGGTCCCATTAGGCATCCAACTGACAGCTAGCATCCGGAGCTCAGTTGTCATGACATTGAGGTTTTTAGAGAGAAATTCTTCTTTTGAATGTCTTCTTCTGTAATCAGGCATGCCACCAGCTAGTGTTTGAAGTCATGGTTATTAGAAGTGGCTAGGAAGAAAGAGGACAGGACAAGTGATTGTTTCTCAGGGTACAGTATGTTGTTGCAACTTGTTAGGTTTTTTTTTCTTCTTTCTCTCTGCCCTTACACCCAGGAATGATGTGAAAATATAAATGATTCCTACTGAATGCATAATAACTAAATAAGATATGGCAGTCTTAATGTCCTTTGTTTCAGAGATGTGGTTCTAGTTTCTCGGTGCGGAATGTTTACTTTTAAAACATTGGGTCATACCATAATGCATTTAGAGCTAGAGGGTAGTTTAGAGTTCACTGAGTCTCTCCCCACCCCCTCCCCATTGTTAAGTGACTTTGCCTAGGATCACGCAGCTGGTAGGTATCCGATATAGGATTTGAATCCAGGTCCTCTGACTGTATGTCAATTTTTGTTCCTCTGTGCTAATTAATGCTGCCCCTCACTCTCTCCACTACAGCTATGAAGGCATTAGTTTTGGTTTGGTTTGTTTGTTTTAGTTTTGGTTTGGTTTGTTTGTTTTGCTTTGTTTTTGACATACCCGATTTGGGTTTTAATGGAACTGGGGGGAAAAGGTATTTCACTGAAGGACATGTTTCTGAAGCCAAGAAACTTCCATATTTGAGAGATTAGAACTTGACAAAACCCACCAGGAAAATCATAGGAGCTTTGGCTTTGGGGAAATAAGAAGCTAGCATTTTCAACATTAGCCCTTGTTCCACTGAGAAAGGAGTGAAAAATTGGAAGATAGTTTAGTGGCCTTGTCAAAAAAGGAAATGAAGTTCCTTTGGCATGGCCTGTTCTTGGGGAAGCAATGTTTCTTTGTGATCTGTGACTGCTTCCTTACCAAAATGGTCTCTGACCATTCCTTTAATAATATGGTGTAGAGTTTAGCCAGAAAAATGGACTCAGATTCCCTTTGTAGGCTCCATTCTTTTCCCTTTTTTGAAAATTGGGATAATGTTTACTTTTCTCTGGTCCTGGAGCAACTATCTTGCTCTCCATGTTATTTCAAAGCTCATTTAAAGTGGTTTAGCAGTCACTTCCAGGTCTTTCAGCAGCTCGGGTTCGAATTCATCTGGTTCTCGTGTGACTTGAACTCAGTAAGTATAACTAAGTTCTCTCTTATATCCCTTTACTTCAGTTTCAGTGCTATTGCTTTTCCCTAATAATAGCTCTAAAGCCCATCTTTGTTATTCTTAGCTTTCCTTACTGTTGTCAGCTCGTTCTGATAGTCCTAATTCTCTTCTCATAGGGACTGTGCCAAATGCTGATATTTATCCTCTGTTACATGCTTCTGCTTTCATCTTCTCTGCTTGACTTTGAAAAATCAAATGGGTCGAGGAGTTCCCTGTGCATTCACTTCTTTAAACATTTTCCTTCTTCCTCAATGGAATTTTTCTTGTCACGTCCTTAGCATTTCATTCTTGGATGCTTTCAATCCCTCTTTGACTGACTTTGGCTGGTAGATTTTCAGACCATGGGAATCTTATTTATCTCTTCTCCAAACCCATTAAACTGTGTTCTTTCCCAATCTAGGTACATGGTGCCACTCTCTGTCCAGTTTTCCTCTCCTTCTAGCATAAATTCTAAGATGGAGTGGTCATTTCCCTTCCAGGTTCCCATCATTTTTGCCCTCATAGCCAGTTCTCCTTTGCAAATGAGAATATAAATTTCTTTTATTGGTTCCTCTACCTTTTGAAGAATGAAATTATTACTGAGGTAAGTAAAGAAGTTATTAGCCTCCCTGCTTTTAATAGAGAGAGGGGTCCAGCAGATGTCCAAATAGTGAAAGTCCTCTATCATGCTTCAGGGCCAGTCTTGTGATCTGGTTCCTGAATTTATCTGTTTCCTTTTTATGCCTAGGTGGTCTGTAGCATATTCTGATGACAATATCACTTCTGTTTCTGCCTCTATTGATTTTTTTCCCAAGTGTTCCCTGCCGTGCTTCTCTGATCCCTGGATTTCTTTGCATGAATATATCTTCTTAATATCCCCATATGCTGTTTTTCCCTTCTATACTTTTTACCTATGTTATTCTTTTGGAATAAAATATATACCCTTCCAGAGCCCTATTGAAGTCATAAATCTGATTCAAATTACATCTCAACAGTACCTCTGAGGTAAGATTTGACTAGCTGAGGTTAGGATTTTCAGTTCACCTTGTTTACTACCCATGCTGTGTGTATAGAGATTTGAGGCCACAGGTTTTATGACTGGCAGTTTTATATCTTCTTGTTGGTAACTTTTGACTCTAGGAATATTAAAAACCCTTAACTCAGTTCATCTTGGTAGTAACCAAGGTGATATGTTGACAACTTGTACTAGTGTGCCCCAAGAAGGGCCCGTGAAATCACCTCCCTTAACTAACATGGAAATGTACAAGGTAACTTGTAATGAGTCATGAGACAAGGCCTATTCTCCAACACTATGGCCTGAGGCAATTCTAGCCTCTTGTTCAGAGAGGCAGCTAGACGCTGTCGGATTGGGGATGTGCCAGGGTAATGTGGAGTCCCTTCAACTGGCTGTGTGCCCTTTGGATTTGGTTCTCCTGGCTGGCCAACCAGACCCAGTAAATCCTTGGTTTCTCCAAGCCACTGAACTCACCTTCTTACTGAATCTTCCCCTTCTTTTCGGACAGGTTATGTTTGATACAACCCAACACTTCAGTGAGGGAGCTATAAGGAAAAGAAACCAGGAAAGGTTAAAATTGCAAGAGCTGGAACAAGAGAGAAAAAGAGAAAAGAAGCGAGAAGAGGCAGAAAGGTGAGCCTAACATTTTGTCAACTCTAACTCAATGGGTTCATCTCATTGAAGATGAAACCCACACAGTGGGCATTGGCTATGAGTACCCTCATTGTCAGGAGTCAAACTAACAGGGGCTGAGACTGGCCCAACCTCAGAAACACAGCCGAAGGCTATGCTTGCTTGGTTTGTTTGTTTGTTTTGTGAAGGAAGTCCCCATGTTGGACTAGCTTCATCTTGATTGTTTCATTTGTGTTGGCATGAAGTAAAAACGATTGTGGCTGGAGGTCCCTTTTCTCTCCTTACTCCTTTTTTTTGTGGTTGTTAAATTATGAACTCAGACATCAACAAACATGAACATTTTCGTGTATATGAAGAACAGAAAAAGGATTGCCTGTGAAACAGTGAATCGCATATATTTTTTCTTAAAATATACATATGTATAAGTGTGTATATGTGTATGTAATTTCACCCATCAAGACCACCATTGCCCTGCTTCTCTCTGAACCTGCTCATCTTCTTTCTGCTTTCTTCTGTATATTTTTAAGTGTTTCACTGATGTTCTTTTCCTTTTCTTTTTTTGCATCTGTCACTTCCTCTCCCTTCCTCCCCCTCACGTAAAAACTCTCCCTTTAAACAAATAATTAGTGAAGTCCAACAAATCCACGCAGTTGTCCAGATGTTTCTAAGCCAGAGTGTGGAGGTGCAGCAGTGCTAGTCATGATTGCAGAACTTGACAGGCCTAGAATTATAGGGGGAAGGTTAACTAACATCAGAGGTCCCTTTACAGCTACTTAGTGCCTTCCCTCTGAGATCACCTTCCATTTACCCTTTATAGATCTTGTATGTACATTTTTTGCATATGTTCTCTTTCATTAGATTATAAATTTCTTGAGGGCAAGGAGCTCACAATGTTTTTGCCTTTCTTTGTATCCTCAGAGATTTTCATGGCATCTAGTATATTTACCATAGGTCTTCGAAAAGTTTTTTCTGGGTGAGTGGCAGCTAGAGTTGGGTTGACCCATAAGGCACAAAGATATAGACTTATTTGCCACCTCTATGTGGGGCCATTTTTGTTGTCTGGGGTAGGCACTCTCCTTTCTTGAGCCCATCAGCATTTTTCACATGGGCTCTGGTCATTTAGGAAGGGGAATTGGTTTCCCAGCAGTATGTCAGGAAGGTCTAAAGGGTCAGAAATCTGAAAATCTATTTCCACCATGATTTATGTGAATGGAGAGAGTCAGACTCTTTTACCTCTTAGTCCGTTCTCCCTTGGTCTCTTTCAGTATTTTATGATCTCTTCCTATTTCCTCCTTCCTTCTTCCCTACTTTTTTTTTCCCTAATGGTATTATGAGTCACTTGGGGTCACTGCAGAATGAAGATGTTTTAGAAAAATATTGTCAGAAACCTAGTCAAGACAAGGAACCCCAAGATCAGTTCAGAGGGATTTCCAATTAAACATAGTTTGCCTGGCTTTTGAACAAGGTCTTGGCCAGATGATTGGCCCATCTTTTTGGGTCTTGGAGCAAAATCAGGCTTAATTTTTGGGAAATTGAAGTAAACAGATTCATGCCATTCTATACCAGTGGGTTTTTCTGTTTGTACCCCATTTGGGGCTAAGGACTCATTCTAATTCTCTGGTCTCTCTAAATATTTGCAACTCATTTCCTGCTTTTGTCCCTGGGGTGGGGGTGGAGGACTAGCAAACTGAGCTTTTGGTGGTATCTTAAGTTAAAAAACGCATGTAAACTCCAAGCCTGATGTAAGAGCTGGGTTGCAGTGAGCCTCGTTTGTGGGAAAGGGGGCTACCAGATCATTTTTGTTTTACATTTCACACCATCTTTGTATGGAGTCTGTTTAGAACACTTTTAGCCTTATCCTCAGTCAGTTTGAACTTGTCAGAAGAACTTGAGCAGAATAGGGCCCAGAAGCAGAGTAATGTTTGGACAAATTTTTCAAAAGACTTCTCCTGGGATTCTCTTCTGATTCTGTGCAACCCCTAAATCCTTGATGTGTTTGTTTCCTTGTTCATCAGATATAGTACAGATTTTCCTTGATTTTTTTCTGTTTCTCAAGGGTTATCTTTCTTTTTAATCAATAAGCATTTATTAAGGACCTACTATGTGTCCATCACTTTGCCAAATGTGGGGGATACAAAGACAGAAGGCTTCCCTGTGTTCACAGAGAACATCATGTGTGATCGGGGAGACAATATAAACACACAAGAGTATATACAAGATGCATATACAAGAAATATTATTTGCCAAAATGACTTCACTCTATATGAATGTGATTTTTGTCCCCTGAAATTTCCCAAAATGTTTGAGGCAGTGCTTAACCACAAAATGCCTTGTGTGGCTCCTTTGTGAGGCATAGATAACTATTTTTTCCTTGCCACAGAGATGTATAGTTGAGCAAAAGAAATTCTTGCATTTGGCCATGTCCAAAAAAAAGTCTCATAGATAACTTTTTTGAACATAAATTGACTTTTTCATTATTATGAACTTAACAAACATGTACATTTCATATAAAGAGGATTGTATATGAATCTGTGAATCTTTATTCTATGTAGTTTGTATTCAATCAAAGCTAGTGATTTCAACGCTGTCCTTATGGTTTGTGCACCCTTCTGAACTTCCTTCTGCTCTCTTTTGTGTATTTTTTAACATCTTATCGATTTGACCTTTTTTCTTCCTTTCTTGCCATCATGACTACACTACTCCCCACCCTACCCCAAGCCCTTCCTTGTAACAAATAAGAATAGTCAAGTAAAGGAAATCCATACATTGGCCATGTCTTGAAAACAACTGTCTTTTACGGACCTCCGGCCCATCACCTCTCTGCTTCCAGAGATAACTGTAAGGGGCCCTGTGGCACTTTTCAGGACTAGCTCTCCAGCCTAAAAAGAGAAGGAGGGGCAGGAACTGATCGAGTTTGAGAAACTAATGAATTAGTTGTTGGAAGAGCTATTGGTCATAGGCAAGGCTGCTGGTTTACTTTGGTGTTAACGAGTGAATGAATGACAGTGAAAAAAAGTTATATGCTTACTCTTGGCCAAGTCCTGTGCTAAGTGCTGGGGGATAGGAATAGAAAAAAAAGCTAGTTGGTCCCTGGTGTCAAGGATCTCACATTCTAATAAGGCAGGTAGCACATATAGAAGGGTTCAGCTGAAGATGGAGAGGCCCAGTGATCCCTACAATGCAGTGGCAAAGTCAAAGGTTAATTCATCTGCTTTCTTGTCATTTCCATTGGTAAAACCATGACAATCTCTTTGGTCTGTGGATCTTGTGTTCAACTCAAGGAAACTTTAAAATGGCTATTTCAAAGAATGGGAATCACTTCTCACCCAGCACTCTCTGGAGCTGCGATTCTTTACCTTTTTGGGGGGTCATGGACCTATCTGGGCAGTCTGGTGAAGCCTAACGGACCATTTCTTAGAATTGTGTTTTTAAACACATGGGCTAAAATATATGGAATTACAAAGGAAGCCAATTATATTTGAAATACAGGCATCAAAATATTTCTTAAAACAAGCTCACAGACCCCAAGTTAAGAACCTCTGTTCTAGAGATATTTTTCACCAGCTGCAGGTATCATTGAAAAAGAATGTTAATGCAGTGGGAGAAGAGAATTTGAATATTAGAAGCAGCTAAAGATGAGCAGATATGATTACATATCTTCCCCCATGATAGATTTAAAGGGATTTCTTGAGAATGAAACTTTTCGAGCCCCCCATAAATCCTTCCATGTGTACATTCTTCATCCTAGTCTGATGGTGCCAGGAGTTGGTGTTTCTTGGTCAGTATAGTCTGTTGATGCCAGATATCTCAGTCCCAGCCCTTAGAGAAATGCCCTGTGACTTGTTCATTACCTTCGTTACCTAGGAAACGGAAAGATGATGAGAAGAAACTCCGAGAGAAGAAAAGGAAAACCAAAATCAAAAGGAAAGAACAGAAGCAGAAACCAAAGGAAGAGAAGCGTCCAAAAAAGAGAGTTAAAGCTGAGGTACCTAGCTCTGGCTTCCATGATGAGTGGGAGGTAGGAGAGTACCTGCTGGTACTGAGGGGTGTAGAGGCCCTTTGATCATTAAGAGTGCTGCTAAGTAGAATTGTTGTAACGTCATTTCACAATCCCTCTTTAGATTTGGCAGCCAGCCCTTATGCTGAATGGACACCCATTTTTACCAAAACTGAGAGGTCCCTTCCAAATAGGATCCATTTGAAGGCTGTATTGAATTCAGTGGAGCCTTCTTTAAGCTGCTACCAGTAACTCAATTCATATAAATAGTAACTGGAATATGGGGTGAGAATCTGCATTTATTTTAAATGAGAAATGGTCTTCTCTCCCAGTATTCTCTGTGGTCTCCCATTAGGAAGACTTTCTTTAGGATTGCCACTCACCTACTCCTAGTGGTAGAGGAGATAAATAATACCATCGAGTCTTCCTAGTCTGTGGAGAGTTGAGATATGGACCCTTTACTTTTGTTTACCAAACTGACCTTTTGCCTGCTCCGGAGCTATTTGTTTTTACAAAGTTCCATTTATCTTTTTTTCTCTCTAGCAATGGACTTTGACATGGTGGAGTAGGCAAGCTAGGTGGCCTGACTTGGAGTCAGGAAGTCCTAAGTTTTAATTCTACCTCAGACATTTACTAGCTGTGTGACACTAGGCAAAGTCATTTTACCTCTATGTGCCTCAGTTTCCTTATCTGTAAATGGGTTGTCATGAGGATCAAATGAGACACCATACGTAGAGTGCTTTGCACACCTCAGGGCTGTGTAAATTCTAGCTGCTATTAGTAATAATTATGTGTAATTAATCATTAGCATATTATTAAGTCAGTACAACCAGGATTTCTTCAGATTTTACAAAATCTGTAAATCTCAATTTAAGGAAACTGATCCAAAGGAAGGAGGGACCTCCCCAGGGGCAGGTGGTAGTATTACCACTGTTAATCAGTGCTGCTGTCACTATCTAGAACACAGAGGTTTACATGGTACTTGGCCCATAGCCCACCCATGGCAGTTAGCACATTAAGGAAACTGAGGCCCAGACAGATGAGGTGACTTGTCCAGGGTTCCACATCTGTTTAGTGGAAGATCCAGGATTTGAACCAAGTTTCTCCTAGTTCCAATTGAAGTGCTCTTTCCACCAAACCAAAACACCTCTTAAGAATTCCATTTATATTTGAAGCCTGGAGCCTTCTAACCAAAGGTAGGGGGCAGGGTACAGATAGGGACAAAGTCAAAACAGTATTAAAAAGCACCTAAGATGTTTTAAAAGGTTTTATTGATGCCTTTTTGTTTTCATGCCAGTTGTTTCCTGATATCCCTCCCCACCCCATCCTCCTTTGTTTAAAAAAAAAAGAAAAATAATAATTAATAATCACATTTGACAATATATGCAACATGCCACACCAGTGGTCCCCCAGCTCTCTACAGAGATGGGGAAATTCTAAGTATCGTCTGTTTTCTAAGACCAAGATTGGTCTTTGCTGCAATTAATCTGAATTTGGCCAACTTTTAACCTTACTGACATTATTGTAGTTATTGTATCTGTGGTTCTCCTAGTTCAGCTTTCTGCATCACACCATATAAGCCTTCCCATGTTTCTTGGATTCCACATACTTGTTATTTCTTCCAGTGCAACAACATTTTATTATATTAACATATACAGTTTGTTCAGTGGTTCCCCAATTGATCAGCTCAGTCCAAAGCATTTATATTTTCTAACAAAGTTCAGATGACCTTTGATTTCATCTCTATTTATGATAGCCAAGGGGAAATTCTCTTTTAGATACTAAGTCTAGATTTTAGGTCTTTTTAACACTATTAGTGTTATTATTAGTTATTATTACAGGTCGTAATCTAGTCAGAGTTCAGATAATGAGTGGGTCACTGGGAGCAAAGGACAAGTTCACTGGCAGTTAAGAGACTGTTAATAGGCCCTCCCTCCTTCACCCTGCCCCCCATCCACCTCTCCATACACACAAAAAAGCTAGCTGGTGGCTGCTTCCCACTTTTTGTCTCCTCTGTGAGCTGTGAGGGGAATGGGGACAGAAAGGGACAGTAATGTACCAGTCTAGTCGTGCCTTGCAGTTTTTAAGGTCTATAAGCTCTCAAGTCTAGAGCCCTATGAAAAAGACTGGACAGGTGCACATAGAAAGCAGCACAGAACAGAGAAAAACTCTTTGTGTCTCCTAGCTATCTGATTAACCCCAGTAATCTTGTTAACTATTTGACTTGCTCCTATGGTATTAGAGGTAGCTCAATGAAAAGAAATTGGAATTTTATTTGAGATCTTTTGATCTGTGTTTTCATCTGAAGTTTCTTTTTGTTTTTATTTATTTTTTAAAACATTTTCGTTTGAAGGAATGTGGAAAAGTTAACATCCAGGAGGTGGAGAACCCTAAAGCTGAAGAAGCTTGCATTCTGGAGTGTGAAGTGAAGAAGACATTGAAGAAGGAGGAGCCAAACCCTCCAAATCTTTTGTGCCAAGAGGCAAAGAAGAAAATGCCCAAGAAAAAAGCTATCAAGTGTGAAAGAATCCTAATCCCCCAAACCAAGAGGAGGGATGACTTATCTGAATCTTCTTGCCATGTGGAGAAAATCCTTCTAGATGACCCAGACAAAGGAGAGGGCACTGACAGCTTAACACCTGATGCGTGCAAGCACAGTTTTGTCTCTCACTTGAATTCCTTACAGATTACAATTAGGCAGGACCTGAGCCAGGCAGTCCAGTCTGTTGAAGAAGAAGATGACTATGATGATGATGAAGAAGAAGATTGGCATGTATGGAATAAATCATCTAACCCCAAGCTCTATAAAGAAGGCTATGGCAGAAAACAGAAAATCTATGAAACTGATGAATTTATTCACTACCTGTTAAATTACTATCAGCCTCCACGATATGCTCGTATTTATGAAGACACAAAGAGTGCCGTGGGTAAACCTCGGTGGCGGAGGGAGGTACATGACAGTGGATATGGGTTTCAGATTAACTTGAACCAGTCAGACCATCACGTCATGCAAAATGGGCAAAAGGTCAGTTGGGCCCCAAAGGATGATCAGCAGTGGAAGCTTGTTCGTCAGGAGGTGGAGGCCAGACCAAGAGAGGCTATAAACACAAGCTGTGCTGAAGAGTTCTCAAAGACAGTTAAACGCCATTATATAGATCCGAGCAATGAAGCTGCTGATCTTGTGTCTAACGTGGGTGGAAAGCAGTGCCCTTGGCAGAACTCCTATACTGGCCCTATCAAAGATTCCAAGCTTAGGATTAAGAGAAAGAGTTCTTCCCAATCCAAACTTGCTGAGGTAACAGACTTCTTAGAAGAGATTAGTAGTGATTCTGATTGCTTTAATGAGACATTGAGTGAAGAGAGTGGGCATCGAAGCCCTTCTCCAAATGCAGGCCGCTTGGTGAAAGTGACAGAAGGCTCAGATGACTACAATGAAGCTATAGCCTTTGATCAAGAAAAGAAATGTAGCCAGTGTGGCATGTGCCCAAAGTTAAAACCCATCAGCTTGACAAAGCCCCTTAGACCCAAGCTCAAGAAAACGGTTAAGAGGTCTAGGAATGAATTAAAATGCCCAGAGCCCAAAGGTGAATGTGAAACCAACGGGGTTGAGAAAAACACCAGAAAAAAGAAGAAAAAGCCACTCGTGGAAGACAGACTTGATAAAGACAACTGCCCTGCACCAGACCCCAGCACCTTACGGTCCTTCAAAAAACCCGAGAAGAAACGGAGCAAAATGATGGAGTCCAAAATGAAATGTAAAGCTTCATGTGTGCCAGTAGCGTCTTCACCAAATGTTGACGTCCCTCCAGTCCAGGGGCTTTCTGAGGATATGAGTAATCCTTGGAAGCTGAAATCTGATCCAGAAATAGGAGCCTCCAATAGATGTGTTAAATGGAAGGACCGATCCCTGAATTCCAGTGGTTGTCTCGCCAGCTGTGACAGTCCAGATCCTCTCGCCTCTGAAAATGGCTTCGAAAAGAGAGCTTCGGTCTTTAAATTGAAGAGTTTTTGAAAGCCACTGAGCTCAGACACCCGAGTTTTTCATAATGGTAAATGATTTGAGAAGAGAAAAACAAAAACTTAAAGCAAGACCTTAGGAATTCATCAGCTAGTCACTTAAAAGTTTTAGTTGTGGCCAGTTTAACCCCCCATCTAGTATAGTTCATATATTGTGATGACAGCAGGTATGTTAGTAAGGTTTGGGGAGATTTCTTACAGATCACTGCTAGCGAAGAGTGAACAATCCAGTAGTTGAATTGAACCTTTGGTGGAGTGTCTAGCAAAGTGCAGGTATAACTTGCAGAGTAAGGAAGCGTCCTTAGCCACATTTTGTTTGCTCTTCCCCAGTTGTTCCCCAAAACAACAGCTGGGAATAGTGGGGATCCTTTTCAGTTTTCTCTCATTTTTGGTCAGAGGTCATCTATGCTGCAGAAGCATGATGTTTGCCTATCACAGGGGTTGTTAGACTTTTTTGTGTCTTGGAGCCCTTGGACATCAGTCTGGTGAAGCCCATTAAGATTTTTTTTTCATAATGAAAAAGAAATGCTACATTTCAGTTAGAGATTAGTGAAAATAAAGATGTGATTTTTCCCCATGTCCAAGTTCATGGAACCCCTAAAATCTATCCATGGACCCCTGGTTAAGGACCTCTAGTCTATAGGTACCTTTTTTTTGGTTCCTTCTTAGAACAGTCAGATGGAAAGGAAAGACAGCTCAAAGCCTGCTTTGATTTCTTCAAGAAATGATTTTGAGCATTTTGTACCTAAAGAGAATCTACACACAGTCATCAGTGGACCATTCTTTTTGGGATGATATATAGAAGAAGAAACTGGCAATTCAGTTTATTTCTGATTCTATAAATCTTTCCTGGGTGCCACCTGCTAAGTGTTCAGAAACACCTAGAACACAGAAGTAGACTGGGGTACATCAGACCAAAGGGCTAGAGAGGGTTCATAGGGAGGAAGACTAGTGTGCTTGGAGGTTTAAATAGGACAACAGAGCCCAAGGACCTGGCAGCATTATTACTGGAGTGTCTGCTGCTTGCGGTGTGGGTTAAAGTAAAGGCAGGCGATAAAATTGCATTGAAATAGAGTGGGAAGCTCAGTAAGAAAGTGAGCAATTGAATCTTAGAGTACCAGAGTTTGACTGGGGCCCCAGAGAGCCATTCTGGGGTCGGATGGCAGCTCTAATGCTGTTTTGAGGTATTGAGGGGTAGACTCAGTGAAGTGAGAGAGTAAGGGAAGAGAAACACTTTTTTACTTTGTATAATTGTTTTGCTCAGAGTTAAGAATGAAATCTGTTTATAAAAATTACTCACTGTCCCATACTTTGCTTTTTAAAGGCCTCCTCCTTTGTTACCCTGGGGGTTATGAAAAGACGTGACCAGATCTGAGCCCTTGGTGAGTTTTCTGGATGGGAAAAAGTCATGGAGTCTTCACATGTTAAGATTTCTTGGATTTATGCGCTCAAAATGGGAACTTTTTTTATTGTATTACACGTTTGGTGCTGCTTTAAGCTGAGCCCTTCCCCAGACTCATATAGTCATGACTTTGAGAATTTTGCAGCATACAAATATATTGAAGGCTGGACTTGGGTACTCCAAGGACAGGAGATGAAAATAATTCCAACAGAGTCATTGAAAACAAATGGACCAGATCAGAGACTCCTTGAAATATAAATGCTGTTCAATGCTTAGAAGTCATAGCAAGCCAGGTTTTGTATAAGCTGGCTTATTTAAAATAGGCCTGATTTAAATTTCTGGTGAGTTTCCATCAGAGCACATTACCTGAATTTACCACCTTCCTAAATTCTGTCTTGTATCATTATTTCTCCAGCCAATGAGATTGTGTACATATGCTTCCATCCCATCTACCCAGTAAGATTTATATGTGCTTCTACCCCCTCCCCAGACCCTCCCCACCACCCGCCCCAGCCAATTAGATTGTGTGTTCATGTGTATAATCCCTCTCCCCCTTGCCCCATGCCAGTTATGTTGTAAGCTCTCTGAGAGCAGGGTCCACCTCATTTCAGTAGCTCCAACAACTGTATGAAGCCCCATACCTGGCAGGGGCTTAATTGCTAAACTGGTTGAATTGAAGCATACTAGGACCCTGTCTCCTCTCTCCTCCCCACCTCCTCTCAGTAACCTGGAATATGTTGTCACAAACATTTGACCAACTCATGGGCTGGGCCTTCTCTAATCTACGGGAAGATGGGTGGTAGAAATGAAGATGAGTCCTCTTCTCTTGAGTGGCCAGTTTTTCTGAAGTCTGGTACCTCATCCTGGATGAAATCCTTCCAAACTACCAAATACCCCAGTTTTTCTGCATTAAGAACCACATGGTGTTGGTTTTCAATACTTAAGTATATATCTGTGTGACAGAACAAGGATTCAGCCGAGAATGTGTTGTCATGTACCGTATGCGCTTTTGATGTTAATTTGAATAAAATTGTGACGAGAAAAATGTGCTGCTTTTCATGTACAATTTGGCTTTTCATTGAATGACTCAGCAAACTGGGTGTGGTCTGTTGTCAAATTTTCTGATCCCTCCTGTGTATTGAGTGCCTTTTCTCCATGTTCTCCGAGGCTCAGGAATGACTGCTAACATTCAGACGGAGTTACTATTTTTCATAATACCCTGGAAAGTTCATACAGCTTGTCTTTTGTCAAGGGACTTTGTGTGAATAAGTGTCAAAAACCAGCCCTCTTTGGCTTCTAGGTTCTGCTTTTATTTGCAATCTTTTGTACAGTTGCACTGAAGAGATTGTAACAGCTACGTTTATTGTGATAATCTGTGTTTTCTTTGGTCATCTGGTTCAGAGTATTTTTCTATGTAAAGTTTATGGGTATAAAAAGATTTGCTACTGAATGCTTCTGAAATGAAACTTTAATTGCCATAGCAATCAAACACCAAACATTTTTTCAGCTTGGGCCATTGTGCTTCAGAGCGATGGGGTTAGATATACCAACAGAAATGAAGAGCTTACATTCTTTCTGAATGTAGCATATGTATAAAAGTCATTTATTTAGTCTAGGGGTAGCACGACCAAGGATAAGATAGGAGTGCTGGACCTGAAATCTGGAAAGCTTGGGTGGCTCAAACGTGGCCTCTGTCCCTTACTAGCTGTGTGACCAAAGGCTGGTTACTTAAATTAACTCTTGAGCCCCCAGACTGGCATCTCTCTCCTACTAATCTCCTGAGTTACTGAGAAATTATCTGCTTTGTTGGAGGGCATTCCAATGAAACTTCCTCACCCATGACATCCTTGGCTTTTTGCCTGGTGATTTAGTATCATAGAATTGGTGCTAAGGTATTCATTTGTAGCATTTTTTCCCCTGTGCACTAAGTACTTTTCTGGGGCCCAGGCAGAAGTAAAAATACTGGTTTTGTGTTTGTATACATTCTCCATTCTCCTCCCTCTTCCCTTTATCTTATGTTTGAGGTCAACTATTCAGAACACCCAGAGAGAACGCCCCCCCCCCAAAGGCTTGCTTGATATTGTCTCCTTTAGAAATCCAACGACTTCATAACAGTGAGACAGGAGACTGAATATTGTCAGTTGATTTTCTCAATAACTTTTCATCAGTCTTGGTGGTGGGTTAGGAAATCCTCTATGTAGTATTAATAATTTGCTCAACCTTTTACGGCTTGCACTACTGAATTACCACCATGTTAGCTTTCCATTTGACCTCTTAAATATGTAACTGTCATGATGGTGCCCCTTTATATAAGATCCCCAAGGCCTTTAGAAAGCTAAGCACCATTGGGTTAGTGTGTTTTAGTTCACTTTGCACGTCTCAGATTTCTCAGGTAGGAAAAAAATGACCTCCTGGTGCTGATGGAGAAACCGGAATGTATCTGCAGTTCCTATCTTAAGGCAATTGCTAATAAATTGTTAACATCCTACAAAGGTTCACACCTATAATACAAATGAATGAATGAATGACATACCAGTTTTCAATCCAATGAACTGTCAATCAACAAGTGCTTTGTACATAGTAAGTTCTTGAGTTTCACCCATTCAGTAAGGATTTATTAAATATCCCCTTCCTTTGTGCTTCTGCACCCTAAGCTTTAGATTGGTCACTTTATCCTTTCAGCCCTCAGTGGAGGTGCTCCACTGCTCTGAAGTAGCCAAAGGACTTGATGGGGGAGGGGAAGAAGGAGCAAATTTGCATAACTACAAATGGCCTGGTTGGCTCGGGAAGTATACCTACCTGTCCTAGGCCTTGCATAATCTTGGCTAAAGCAAATTCATTCACCTGTGCTCCTTAACCTGCGCTCTATGGTTTCAAAGACCTTACAGCCATGGTGCTGTTGGAAAAAAAAGAGCCGTGATCACCTTTAGAGATTTTGAGCTGGGAAGGGACCTTGGAAGCCTTCCAATGCAACCTCCTTATTTTATCAATGACAAAACTAAGGCCCAGAGAGAAGACCACAAGCCCAGAGCCACAAAAGCTAGTAAAATCCTTCTGAGAAGGGATTTGAACCCAGGTTTATCCTGACTTCAAGTTCAGCACCCTGTCCATTCTGTCGTTGTAGTTGGTACCTTCCCCCCCCAACAGAGCAGATGAAATTGTAAAGGCTACCTTCTTGGTGACATGGTTATGAAACATTTTCACATGCGTTTCCCTTTGTCCCTGCAGAATAGTAGGAGTGTATTAAATCCTCTCTTAAAGAATCCTAGTTTTGGGAACTTGTAAGGGACATTAACCCAGTTGTTAAAATCTTTTTGGGCTTAATATGGGAATTTGTTTTGCTTGACCATGCATATTTGTTACAAGAGCTTTGTTATTCTTTTGGTTGGGGTGGGATGGGAGGGAGAGAAAACTGCTTGTTAATTGAAAAATAAAATAAAGTGTAATTAAAAAAACCACATTAGCAGGTTTGCATTTTCCCACTTTTAAACCAAAGGCGGTTCTCAAACTTTTTTTTCCTTGTAATTTGCTTTGGATGATAGGATTTTGAGCTGGCAGAAACCTTGAGTCTGAGGGTCATAGATTTCCAGATGGGAGGGACCTCCAAGGTCATCTCCTTCCAGCCCCATCGTTTGACAGATGAGGAACGGGAGGCCCCAAAAGGAAGCCAGAAAAGGAGCCAGCCAAGGTTGAATTTAGACAGCCATAGATTTGGAGCTGGAAAGGATTTCAGAATGAGGAAACAGGCCTTGAGAGAAGAAATCACTTACCCTAAGTTCACACAGTTAATGCCAGAACTGACTGGCTTTGAACTCCTGTCACTGCCTGACTCCTGTCACCTTTTTGATCCATTATATAACTCCTTAGTGGGTTTTTTATTGTCCTGTTTTTTTGTTTTTTAAAGAATGTAACCAAGAATACCGGAAAAACTTGTAGCTGAAGTCTACGCACAATACAAGGTAGAAAAAAAAATGCCTCTGAATCACTGGGTGAAGGCAGGGTGGGGGAGGAGTAAAAAGTTCACTGCATCTCCCACTGACTCTGGTGTTTGTGTGCATTCTCACCTTTTAAGGCTATTTACATAATGGGCTTTTCAGAATGTGTTGGTTCTGAGAATTTTTAAATCCATATTTTCTAGTTTAAAGTAATACCTAGTTACAAAAAATTAATGAAAACAAGGCCTGGAATCTGGCTACTTGGGGATTAAGTTTTGAAAAACAAAATGATTTTTTTTCCCTCCCAACTGCCAGTTCTGTTTAGGCATAAAATGAGCAAGCTGATCTCTTCTGAAATAAGAGACAGTGTCACAAATATTGGGAGATTATTTGGAGGATCCTTACTTTCCATGTTGTGGAGCAGGGAGGACCTCTTCAATGACTGGCTTTAACCTATGTGATTTTCCCCTTAGAATCATAAATTCACTTGGGGAAAGGCATCCCAGGACCTGAAAAAAAAGCTGATTTTAAGTAAGAGGGAAAATGTCCATCAAAGTTGATTAAAGTCTGAGAAGCCAGTTCCATCATATTGTTATAGCAACATGGCTTACGTTGTCTCTGTTTACTTGACTCCTTATGAAAGTATATCTTCCTTTGGAGTATCAAAATGTAAACAAGATATAAGGATTCCAATATTATTTGCTAGCCTGTTGATAATGTATTTCATTGAATATGAGCAAGGGCAGGAGGAAAAAAGGGGAGCTGGGCTGTTTGTATTGTCCAAGTTGGAGTTTCGCCTTTGACATTTTATAAATATCAGACTTAAAGGAAGTAGAGTCATAGATACTGATAGGTTTGCATAGCCCTCCTCTAGGTTGGTTCTTGTAGTGAATCGAATGGACATTTGATCCACAGTATAAATGAGTTAACAAATATAAAATTAGTGAACCTGTAAAAGCATTTTGCAAACCTTAATGTGTTAAATAAATACTAGCTCTTGTCCAAAAGCTTTAATAAGGGGTAACTTATTTTACATTGGTGAACAAAAGATTCTGTATCCAAAATGACATTCTGATTAGCAAACCAATAGAAAGTCTTTGTGCTGGTTCCTTTAAATCAGGGGTTCTTAACTGAGACCCAGGTGGTCTCTGAACCTGGCTGGGAAGCAAAAGCATCCCATTTTGATTTTCCCTCTGCTGTCTCACTTCGAGTGCTGTTTCCTTCTGTTCTCACCAACCTTCTTCTGAGGAGGGCTTCTTGGCCTGCCCAGGTTGTGTCCCAGGCATCCCTGGCACACTAAGAGTTAAGGATGCCTGGACTCAGCCACCAGCACAGGTCCCTCCAGCCCAGGTCTAGGAGGCTTGATGTCATCCTCAGCAAATCAGAGCCCCAGCATCCTCAGCAGCCTGAGCATCACAGCAGCATCAGCAGCCTCAGCAACAGAGCCCACTTGCAGTGCCTTCTTCTTTGGGAGGTGGCATGATCTAGTGGTAAGAGTTGGCCCTAGAGCCAATAGAACCCAGGGTTCTAATCCCGCTCTTCCACTGCCTGCCGTGTGGCCTTGAGCAAGCTGCTTGACCTCCTGGGTGCTCTTTTTTCCCCTCCTGGACAAAGGCCCCCCACCTGACCTCCTCCCACCTCCCATTCTCCATCACCTGCCAAATAATGGACTTCTCCATTTCCTCAGGGGCTCTGGTTCTGAGCCCATCAGAGGTGACTCTTTTGGTGATCACTGGACAAATCATTCAGTTTGGGGGTCCTCAGCCTCCTCATCACTAATGGGGGAGGGAGTGGGCTCAATAGGTTCTAGGAGCCTGGATGTGACCTGGGGCAAATCTCTTACCCTCTCTGGGCTCACCTGTTCCCCTGTAAGATGGAAGGGTTGGCCTAGAGCAGAGGTTCTTAACCTGGGGTCTCCTGGTAGGTGGCCCATGGATAGATGTCAAAGGGTCTGTGAACCCTGATGGGAAAAATATTCTTTATTTTCACTAACCCTGAGCTGAGGCTTACCATCCTCCAATTCTGTATTATTTCCCCAGACACTTTGCCTTTGGGTCCATTCCCCCCAAAGGCTAAGAACCCCTGGCCCAGATGATCTCAGAGTTCTCTTCCAGCTCTAGAGCTGGGAGCTTTTGTGTGACCTTAGACAAGTAATTTCTCCTGTGCCTCAGTTTCTTCTGATGTAAAATGAGGGGAGTTGAACCAGATTAGGGATTCTTAACCACAGATGATTTCATGGGGGGGGGGGAATGTCTTATCTTTATTTTCACTAACCTCTAACTGAAATCAGGCATCTCTGGTCATTTACAAGTATTATTTGGGAAAGGGTGCATACCCTTCCCCAGACAGACTGCTAAAGGCATTCAGTGTGCATTTAGGGTTTAGATTTAAAGCAAAAAAAAAAAAGACACCAAAAGCCAGATGAAGAGCTGTAGTACCACATCAAACTATTTTATTAATTAGATGACAAAAAGCACTTCATTCTTCTGATTTGAGGTAAAACCATTACAAAGAGTTGACAAAATGGCTTTAAGAAAACTCAACTCGGTTATCAATCATTTGAAGCTGCTCATGCAATGCTTTGACAAGTGCCCCTTCCCAAAACTGTCCTCAGGTGTGTGTGTGGTTTGCTTTTTGGGCCAGGCCTGTGATTTGATTGGTATTAGGAACTCCCCGAGAGTAAATTTCCCCCACATGGCAGGCTGGCCTGCCTGTCAGGAAGGTGTTGGGTTCACCAAAAGGCCTCTCTCCTCAGGGCTTTCTTTGATTCCCACACCTGGTTCTAGGCATTTTTAGTTTTTATCAGTGGCTGTACTTTTTCTGTGATAAAACAACTATGACTACTTTAGAAAGAATATATTTTAAAATCATGGTTAGTAGTATGTGCTCTTACTCAAGGGTAATGAATATTTCTACTAGCTGCAGAGGGAAAAACAAGTGACTGGGGAAAGACTGGAGGTGCGGAGTCCCAGCTCTGCCTCACTCTCTGGGGAGACCTTGGGTAAGATAATTTTACTTTTCTGGGACTCGGTATGACAGCGTAAAGCCAACTCCCAATATCCAGTCTAAGGGTACCCTTGACCAAAAGGCACTGTAAAAGAAATGGTATGATTTTTTTCCCCCCCTAAACATCAAATTCATTCACTCTGCAGATACTATAAGAAAGTGTTAAAACTGGCTGGTCAGACAGATGGTTTCTAAAATGACAGTGTTGCTATGACAACCCAATCCTTATGTTTCTGACACCTAAGAGGGTTAGTACTTTATGAATATGGGTAATAAACCTAAGAGAAAAAGGTTAATCCATGGAGGGAGGTCTCCATTGGACACCTAGTCGAGGCACTAGTATGGTTCTGATGAGATGTACACCAGTCCCTAGAAGATGACAGCATTTTAGGAGAATTCACCATCACAGACAGATACTGTGAAACCCTTACTCTAAAAAATATTCAGCACTGTGGAAAGGTGGAAAGGAGACTCCAGAAACACGTGCTGGGTTGCTTGGGCTCACTTCCTTCTTTTTGAATTGTGGTATTGGGTTTAGAAAAGGACTCATATTGAGCAAAAACATCGAAAATGGGATCGATGATTTCTTTGGTGCAGGGAACTTCCTGGGTAAGGACCCCCTTTCCATCAATGCAGATCTGCACCTTCTCCGCAATTTATAGTCCTAGAGTTGCCTGTGGCATTGAGAGGTTAAGTGATCAATCCAGGGTCACACAGCCACCAAGTGCTGGAGGCATAGCCTTATTGTGTTAAAACAAAAAACTTTTTTTTCAAAGACTCATGGGATTTTTAGGTGCTCAGGGTCTGTGTATCATCCCTCCAATTGCCTTCAGCTCAATATTCAGTGGAGCTCCAAAATAAAGTTTTTCTTTACTGCTTCATGAAAGAAAGTATAATAATCTAGAATTCATTTTAAAGTTCCCAGTCCATCCCCCCACCCACCCAAATTTGTCTGAATTTCCCATGTCGATTTTATTAACCTTTGTGGATTCAGGGACTGGGCTCAATGAATTTTCTTCCTGAGACTAGTGAAGTGAGTGCTTTTGAGACAGACTGAATATTCCAAATCTGAAAATGAGTTTTCTGAGCGACCATTCCTAAATAGATAATGAATGACCATTATTAAATGGTGTGACCAATAATGAGGGGCTATTCCTAAAAAATAACAAGCTTTTTCTTAAAACTACAGAGAAAGCAATTTTTCTTGCTCTGTTCAAAAGAGGAGGCATGGAATTCAACTTCAAGTGTTGCCTCTCCACTTGGAGTACTCTTTTTTTTTTCCCAGGCTGAGAAAGAAGCCACTGAGAACACGGGGCTGTGGCAATGGGACTTAGGAAACCATTACTGTCGTCTTGTTGGGCATTCATGAGTGGGAACTTTGTTAGCTGTTTGCCTGTGAGAGTCTAGAAAGCCACTAACAAGCTGTTTCTAAATGAACTTGTTACTAAAGAAGGGACTTGTCCCATTCTCTTCTGCTAGTCACGTGAATGTTAAGATCTGTTCTTAAGAATTCTTTAAAATGGTCCAATAAAAGGAAACAAATAGGAAGCTTAAGTAGTAATCCCTATTCCCCACTAAGAGTTAATTAACAACATTTCACATGGATTCTCTTTCACTCTGGGGGACAAAGTGAAAGGGGGGCCAAGCTTTGAAGCTTCGTTTTGGTCCTAGAGGGCCACCTCTGAGCATATTAAAGCCTTTGTAATGCTGCAGATTGGCTTTGGAGGTAGAGAAAACCCAAATCGTGCAGTCTGTCCAATTGGAAAATTGAATATTTGCTGTCCTCAAAATCATGCCTGAAAGGGGCTCTTACTGGTAGGTATGTGAGAGTTGTTTCACACAGGATCCTTCTAATTGCTTTGGTATCAACCTCTCCTCAAGAGCAAATTCTCACCTGGCACTAAAAAGCTCTTTAGTCTATACTATGCTACAAATTTCAACAACAACAACAACAACAACAACAACAAGAACAGGATTACCATTTTCCTCACTTTCTGTAAGTGCTCTACTTTGGGGTTTTCTAGTTTATCATGCATTGTCTAAAACAGGGAGTTAGAGTGATCAAGATAACTAGTGAGTTCCACGTGATTAAAAACCAATTAACAGCACGTCCAAAGCTTTTCTAAGGCTGGAGTTACAGCTGACTAGGGTGAGACAACAGGATATAACAAATGGTACTGGGACATACAAAAATAGATCTTATCAACGTAGCCTTTAGTCATTCTTTCTCTCCCTGGCATCCTTGGGACCTTCGTCATCCGAGTACACGGTGGGTTCCTCCCCTTCCTTCAGCAGCTTGCCCACGTAGTGATACTTAACTGTAACAAAGAAAAATGTACACTGGTCCTTAGAGAAGGTATGAAAGGGATGGAGGAAGGGGGAGGGCGTGGGAGAGGGAGGAGAATAGGTAGATAACCTGCAAAGAAGGGGTTAGAAAGGGAGTCAGAAAACAAGGAGGGTAGAGTAGGAAGAAACACAAGGCAAGGGCAGTGATTTTCAAGATGGAAGACCATTTGGCACTTTGCTACAATGGGCTAAGATCAAGGAAGTTAATAGCCAAGAGAAGTTCCTGAGGACCAGGGTATTGGAAATCTTTGAAACCAGTTTCATTAAAATGACAGTGCCCACACCCAGGGTCAAGAGGAAATTAGGTACTAAAAGGACAGACACAAATGAAACAGGCAAATAGGAGGGGCAAGTGAAAAAGGTTTTTCAAGATGAGGGAGACCTATGTCAGATGGTAGAAAAGAGAGTGGGGTGGTACGTAGGAACAAGGTCTCTTGAACTGAGAGATCAAGCTGACTATATTCATGTCAGTAACCCTAAACCCTGGCCTCTCTCAGTTCATCAGTCTCATCAGCTCTCAAGATCATTTCCATTCTAGCTGTCCGCTCACAGGTGGTCCCAAATTGGTGAACACCACCAATGCTATCATTTCACCTCTGTTCTTTCTACCTCCCCCATTTCATGTTTCCTAAACTTATATTGTCAGTTTCCTCATCCCTCCCAGTCCATCAACCCTGTAATGTCCTTATTTCCACCACATTCACACCAAGGTGTGAGAGGGGGCAGCCTGGACTTGAATTAGTTCACCTACAGATTTCACTCACCCAAGGAACTCTTCCTGCTGCCATTCACACCCTGCTAATCCTCAATCCTGCCTCATCCCCACCATCTGCCTTCTTTGATCCTCCTGTGTGGACTGGGTCCACTTCACTGGTTTATCCTTCTCTTCTTCCAATTCCCTAAATGTGTTTGTACCCCAAGGCACATCAGCTCCACCCCCTTCCTCCACAGACTTGCTCTTATCAGCTTCCAAAGATGCAATTACCACCTCTTTATAGATAACTCTAAAATCTGTATGTTTGGGGGCAGCTAGGTGGCCCAGTGAGTAGAGCACCGGCCCTGGAGTCAAGAGGAACTGAGTTCAAATCTGGCCTCAGACACTTAACACTTACTAGCCGTATGACCTTGGGCAATTGCTCTGCATTCCCCCCTCCAAAAAAGCAAAAAAAAAGAAAGAAAAGAAAAAATCTGTATGTTTAGGTTTAATTACTCTCTCTTGAATTCCAGTCCAGTGTCCCCAACCACTAACCAGACAATACTATCTGGAGGTCCCACCAGTTCAAAACTTCTATCTGTCCCCTCTTCCCTATTTATATTGATGGCACTATCTTACTTGCCCAGGATTGAAAATTTGGGAGTTGTCTTTGGCTATTTGCCAAGTCCAACTGATTCCTAGCTCCCCATCTCTCAAATGGTTCCCCTTCTTTGTTAGAGCATAGGATTCTAGATCTAGAATGGATAAGTTCTTAGAGGCCTAGATTGAGTCAAAACCCCTCATTTTACAGAGGAGGAAACTGAGGCCCAGGGAGATTACCTGGATTTGTCCAAGGCAGTTTCAAAAGATTTAAGGTAAGTATTAGACAAGGATTAATGACATTAATATAAGTGGCCATGAAGACTGCTTTTCTTTTGGAACAAAGGTGAGAGAGAGGAATGACCAACCTGTCTAACCAGGTAACCAGAGATGCTTTTGTGTGAAACAATTACCCTGAATGTTTGGAACATAGTAAAGGTTTCTAGGGTGCCTGGTACAGTAGGAAACAAATCAGAAGCAACATGCTGGCCCATGGAAATGAGGTCTGAAAAGGATCAGACATGTTGGCTTCAAGTACAATTGGGGATCCACAATAATATTGGGGGATAGCTTTAGATTGGGAAGGAAGAATAATTTGACACAATCATGAAGGTAAAAGAGCAACCCATTGATTTAACTTAGCAAGATAAGGCCTCTGAATTCTAACTCACAGAAATGTTATGCTGACTTGGGTGGCTCAAACCAGTGGTCTCTACTTTGCAAAAAGGCTTGTGTCTAAAGGTGAACTCAGGGGGAACTGTAAGTAGTGTTTTCCCCCAGAAACAATAATACATAATGGTGGTGGGGTTTGGGGACATACCAGCCTATGAAGGCCTACTGAACTTGCCATAAGCATTACGTATATATCACTGGAGGAAGAGTACCAGAAAAACTCCCTCCCATGGGTAAAAATGTGTCTGTGGAAAACAAAGTTCCACTCTAGTCAGGAACACTTCTCTTCCTGCCCCTGTGGAAAGAATCAGGAAACTTCCCCCCAGGTCCAAGTCACTTAGTGATGATCTGGGGAGATGGGGAAGGAAGCAGGGCCCACTTCCTGTTGCTTCTAAGCATCTTGCCTTCTGCTGCCAAAAGAACCATAGGGACCTAGCATTTGGATATGCTTAAAGGTTTTGCTTGACAAATTATTAAACTTCAAGGTGAAACTTCTAGTCCTCCATGGATTAAAAGTAAAGATTATAAATAGACAATTTTTTAAACAAACATACAATTTTTAAAAGATGGAACCCAAACTGTTTAAGGAAAAGCTTAAATTCACTAACAGTCGGAGATGTGAAACAACTTTGGGAGGGCCATCAAATGTGCAAAAATAGTTGAAAGGAAAGGAACTCAATGCTGTTGGGATTGTCAAGAAATGGCACTCATTCATTCCTTGCTGTTGTATTTACCAGCCTGTAGACTCTGTCTGCAAAGCAATCTGGAAGTAATGTAGTAAAGGTTGCAAAAATCAGCATATCCCATTTGTTGGGAACTAGAGGGTTATCAAGAAGGAAGAAAGCTATCACTTCAAGGATCTCAATAGCAGTGATTCATGATTGCAAAAACAAAAAACTAAGGGCAGCCTAAATATTCAACAATAAGGGAATGGTTATATGAATAAAGAGCTTTGGGAATTACAGTGCTCTCCAGAGCACTGGTGGTGTTCTGGCCCCCACAGCCACAATCACTGTAGAGAGGGAGACCCTTCATCACTATTGATGAGCCTACTTCAGAGCAGATAAACCCAAGAACCCTTGGAGCAGTAGCATAAACCCCACACTCCCAGCAGCCCTCCCTTCTAGCCAGGCCCCTCCTGCCATCAGGTTTATCATTCAGGGGAGCAACCCCAGGAGAGATGTAGCTCTCAACTGCCACTGTTGTTGCTGGAATCCACAGTTAGTGAAGACCTGGAAAAGAAAGCTTACCACCGAAGTCTTTGGCACCATCAAATGATTCAGCATCAGAGATGGATGTGTTTTTATAAATGGAAATGACATCAAAGAAGATCCATTACCATTAGCTTTGCCTCTGCCCCAGAAGGACCACTGGGCCTTTCCATCTGCCCTGCAGCTGCTCCCTCTACTTTTCCTTAGAATCTGAGATCCTTGAGAACAAAGACTATCTCACTTTTCTATTCACATCCTTAGTGCTTTTCAATTACATACATTCCAGGGCTGGCTCTGGCTCTCTATCCATGAGGCCACAATGCTGCTGGTTGTCTTTATGTAATTTATTTTTTTTAGAGTAAAGTTCAGTTAGATTCATAAACTGCAGGTCTGTTATCTTTTAATAAAGGTACCCTGGACTGCTTTAAATATCAAGTTCTACAAGACCAAGCCTGTGTACATATTAGCTACCATTTAGGTAGCATTTAAAAGGCTTGCCAAACCCTTCTTCTATATTACCAAATTTGATCACGTGCCTCTTCATCCCAGTAAAGATAGCTGTTTGGAATCAGAGAAGATAGGTTCAAAGACAATCCGATTCCAACCTTTCTTTCCAGCCCTATATCATCCCCACTTCTGCATCCTGAAATCCTAGTCTTCTCTCTGTTCTTCACACATGATACTCCATCTCTTGCCTTTGTGTCTGCCTAGCATGCATTCTGTCCTCAATGCAGCCTCATAGAATCCCTTTCTTCCTTTAAGACACAGGTTAGGCATCATTTTCTGTAGGAGGCTGGCCCAAACACCCTGGAAACACTCTCCTCCCAAACTACCTTGTGTGTAACTGTTCTGTATATATTTGCATTTATTCACTTAACATATATCTATTTTTATATGTCCTTGGCCCATTAGAATACAAGGCCATTTAGAGTAAGGATCATTTCATTATTTGTCTCTGTATCTCCAGCATTAAGTACTAGAGCAGGACCCAGGTTCCCCACTCCTGTTCTTTTCTTTTCTTTTTTTTTTGGGGGGGGGGAAGGCAGGACAATTTGAGTTAAGTAACTTGCCCAAGGTCACAAGGCTAGTAAGTGTTAAGTGTCTGAGGTTGTGTTTGAACTTGGGTCTTCTAGACTCCAGGGCTAGTGCTCTATTCACTTTGATACCTAGTTACCCCTCCCCTGTTCTTTTAATGAATACTTGTTTATTGATTGACTCAAGTCCCTTCCCTTCTCTGGGCCTCAGTTACCTCCTCAGAAAAATGAGGGAATAGGACTGACTGACTTCTGAGGCCCCTTCTGGTTCTCCATCTAGGAGCCTATATGTGATATATCAAGCACCAAGAGTTAACATGGGGGAAATTTTCCCCTCTATAATTAAGTGTGTGTGTGTGTGTGTGTGTGTGTGTGTGTGTGTGTGTGTGTGGTACAATTGTACTGAATCTTCATATATAAGCTAGGGGGGAAAAAAATCAAGATTCAATCACAGCAAATGAGTCATTATTGCTGCAATAGCCCCAGGACATGAACTTTATTCCAGTTTAAAGGGCCTATCAGAATATGCTTAAATTTCAAGCTATTAGTAGAAAGTGCCACTGGATTGTGTTGAATCCCCATTACTAATGGAAATTCGATACTACTACAATTAGAAAAAAAAGCTTACATGTGAACTGCGATTCCCAGTCTTTCAAGGTCTCCTGCTGAGTAGCATTGAGATCGGACAGGTCATCATATTCATCTTTCAAAGCTTCCTTATCCAAGCAGAAAGTGGCAAGGCCCCGGGAAGCATCTCTTCCAGCAAAAACTCCATATGGTCCCTCTTTAAAAAAATAAAACAGAAAAAAGGTGCATTCATTAGCCAAGGATTCCAGCTCTTAGTTTCTTCATCAAGAAAACAGCTTTGTCCCAGGTCAAACAGGTACAACGAGGTTCCCCTGAACTCTTTGGGAGTTTGAGGTCATTTGCATGTTGGATATACTTTGGTGTCCAAAAAACCTAAATCATTCATTAAGTACAATAGAATTATTGCAACACTGGCTATTTTCCTTCCAAAGTGCAGAGTACATCAAATTCCCCCCCCCCCCCCCAGGAAATGACCTGTCCAAGGTCTGAAGGCCAGGATTAGGCTTCAAAACAGTGGGCTCTAGATTTTATGTTTACTAAAGTACTTAATGTTTAATAAGATGCTCACTCTTAGAACTAGAATCAACAAAGGGGAGGTGGGGAGGATTAAATGTTTTGAAACAAGAGAAAGGGAGCAGACAGTAGGCTATCAAAATAGGCAAATTGGCCAAAGGTACGTTCAGTCTGTTTGGTTATTTAATGCATTTAAAAACAAAGATTGCCAGGTTTTGGGTTTTTTTTCCAGGTGGGGGGCAAAGGTGCGCGCGAGAGTGTGAGAGTGTGAGTGTGTGAGTGTGTGAGTGTGTGTGTGTGTATTTTTCCCTTTGAACAAACTGAACCTCTCAAAGGGAGAATATAATTTTTTTTTTAGAAATAGCAAAATGCTTTATTTTCTCCACTCTCTTATAATTTAATTTTCTATTCTGAACCTAACAACTGCCAAATACAATGTGAATTTCTAGGACTTTATGTGAAACTGCAAATCAATTACATACAGTTGGTTCTTTTGTATGAATCACTTCAGAATGAACTTTCAAAGCTGTCTTGCTTGTCAAAAATTCCTTCTGTCCTTTTCTTTACATATATGCATATATGTATAGAAATGCTTCCCTGACTCTCCTTGAAAAAGAAAAAGAAAACCCTCCAGAGCAAATATGCAGAATTAAAAGTTGGTATAGATTAGGGAAAATGATTTGGCTAAAGTCATAGGGCTGGTAAATGGTAACTCATAAGATTTGGGAGGTGTCCCTAAGGAAAGAAAAGAAAGAGAGATTTGTGTTTGCCACTTTGGGCAGGGAGATCTGCCCCTCTCTGGGCCTCAATTTCCTCATCTGTAAATGAGAGGGCTTTATCTAGATGATTTCCAAGTTGTCTTCCAGCTCTAACAATCTACAATTTCAGAGTAGGGAAAGAGAGTCAAAAAATCTGAGATTAAGGAGGGTTGAGGAGAGCAGAAGGAAGGGATTTTCATGGTGTTTGTGCTGAAAATCTTTGTTGTTCATCCTGATTCTGGATTCAAAATCTAACTGCCACTTACCACCTTTCTAAGATGAGGGTGGTGAACTGAATGAGCATGTTTCTCTCAAACTTAGTTTTCTGATTTCCATATCTAGTACCCTTTCAAATACATCAAAAGTAAACTAATTTGGCATAATAAAAAGCTTGTTCCTTAAGTAATCTGTGATAATTCTGTGTGATAATTCTGTGTGCTTGCTCTGAAAAACAAAACACGATGTAAAATTTTTTTTTTGTTATAAAAGAAAGGATGGAGGAACACACACACATAGAACAAATCTGTAAAAGAAATTCCCACGCTGGCTTAAAAATCACAGGTTTTCAAGTGTAGAAACCTTTATGAAATAACTAGAAGTTTTGTAATAAGATAAGGTCAGTACCTTTTAAAAATTATTGAGGGTTATTTTAAAATTCTGAACCTGATAGGTACTAAATAAGACAAGCATTTCTAGTGAAAACAGAAAAAGATTATTGCACATGGAACTGGTAACTTCTATTATGTACTGCTGGCTTTCAAAAAAGGTCTACAATCAATTCAACATGTAACTTTCAAAGCTATCCTGTTTATCTGTGATTCCTTCTGAGCAGTTAAAAATATTTTAATGCCTCTTTTTTCTTCTTTTTTTTGGGGGGGGGGAAAGGAAGCAACTGGACCTCCAGCCCCAATGTCACTTCTACTCTTCCCCCCTTTCTGCATTCTAAACTGGAAAAGAAAAAAAGAAAAAGAAAACCTTTCAAACAAATATTCACAGTAAATCAAAACAAATTCCTACACCTTCCTAAAATCACAGAATCAGAAATAAGAAACTAGAAATTTTGGAATAGACTCTTAATTTTAAATATGTGTGTGTGTATGAACTGTTTTTTATTCTTGGTGTAACAAAGCCCAAATGAGCATTTCCATATCTGTAATAGAATAAAAAAAGTTTATGCATGAAATTGCAAAATATATTATGTAAAGCTAGTTTTTTAAAAAAAATATGAGCAATTGAGTATTTAACTTTCAAAAGCTGTCTTGCTGGTCTGAGATTCCTTCTGGTCTTCTGTGCATTTTTAAAAAGTTTCAATGAGTCTTTCTTTGAGGGAGAAGAGAGCAATCTTATTTCTAGTCTCCTTTTCTCCCTCCTACCTGCACCTCTCCAAACTGGAAAACAAGACAAAAAATTTTTGTGCTAAATATGCAGTCAATTCTCACACTGACCCAAAAGTTCAGGTTTTGAAATGGAAAAACTTTTTAAAATAACTAGAAGTTTTGTAATGAACCTTGATGGTTTTTTTTAAGTGAGACAAAGGTATCTTATCAATATACTTTGTTGTGAAACTCAATTAAACATTAACACACCGGGTATCTGCTGGAGAAATCACTTTAGAGGAGTTATCCATGGTCCCCAAAGTGGCCAGTCCCTCAGCCCTTTCTGGAGGGAGGGGAGTGGACTAGTTCTTTTAATCACTTCCAGGAAAAAAAAATAGCGACTTATTTCCTTTAAAAAAAAAATCCTGGTTGAGAGGGTGTGTGTGTGTGTGTGTGTGTGTGTGTGTGTGTGTGTGTGTGTGTGTGTGTGTGTGTGTGTGTTGTGGGGGAGGGGGAGGGAGGACCTTTCGTGCCTATGAGACTATATTAACTTGGAGCAGTCCCATAAATGGGGGCGTTCATATTTGCAAAACAAAGATGTCCCAGGGCATGTGAAATAGGGCATGAGGGAAATGTTTCAACAGAGCTGCTGCTCTTTAGAAATTGAGCAGGTAACTTTCATTGCAAGGGTGAACATTGGGAGGTGTCTAGCAGAACAGTCTGGTTAACTATATTTCTTTTTAAAAAATTTTTCTTTTCAGGTCTGCATTCTCTCCTGTTCCCCGGATTGAGAAAACAAAAAAAAAAAAAGTCTGGTTAACTTTCAACAGAATCTACAAGAGCATTTCTGATCAGGCTCATTTCAAGGCCAGGAGCTGCATACAGGGAGCATTCATTCTGCAAAGAGGAAGGGGGTGGGTAAGTGGGTGGAGGACTTTAAGCACCTGAACAAAATATCTGTTTGTACTTTCCTGGATCAGTGCAGGTGGTCGAAATGCTAGGATTCCAGACCCAACCAGCTTAGCACAGTAACACCTCATCAAGTTGGACCCCACTGAGTTCACAATTTGGGATTAGTTAACCAAGTCCAGGCCTCAACCTTACTTACCTGTTCTTAGCTAATTCTTTAAGAAAATGATTGAGCTCTTTTTGTTTCAATGATCTGTCATTTCCAAATAGATCACCATTTGGGGGTAATTAAGAATAAAAAAGGAAAAAAAGTGGTTCAGCCAACTCAAATCCATACCGCCCCCCTTCAAAAAAGGAGGGGAAGTTTGACAACTCTGGGTTGTTTGAACCATTAAATTTAGCATTTAGGGGTATTTTCTTCCTTTTTCTTTTATTTTTAACTTTTTTTAAATTTTACCCTTTTCCTTAGCAAATGCTTTAGACCAGTATAAATACAATGGGGGGGGGGAGGAGACGTGAAAACAGTTTGCAGGAAAAAACAAGTTTGAAGCATCCTTTAAAAGGCTTCCGATTGCTCCACTTAAATAGGTGATGTGGCTATTATAAATCATTCTTAGCTAGCCAGTAAATCAGATCTTTTTTTACAAGAACCACCTGTTAGAAGAGCACAGAAAGAAATAAGGGACTTTGAAATCACAGGCCAGGGGTTATTAACCTTATTGTGTCTTGGATCCCCCTTTGGCAATTTGGAAAAGGCTTCCTCAGGGGTGGGGAAACTTTGGCCTTGAGAGAACAAATCCCCTTAATAAAATAATTTGTTCTGTAAAACCTGGACTCAATTAAAGGGCTGCACTTGAGGACTTAGAGGGCCACATGTGGCCTCAAGGCTGAAGCTTACTCATCCCTGGTCTACCCTTTTCAGAATCATGGTATTAAATGCATAAAGATTCCAATACATTGGAAACCAATTAAATTGAAATAGTGGCATAAAAAAAAAAATCACAACCCAACCCAGGTTTGTAGACCCTGGTTAAGAAACCCTGATCCAAGGAAATGAGGCCCAGGAAGGACACAGCAGCTTGGCCAAGGTCACATAATCAATGGCATAGCCAGAGCCCTGAATCCAAGGTCTCCCTCCAGACTCTCAGCCCAGAGCTATTTCCTCTCCACCATGATGAATGGGGCATTGCCTCATGCAGGTAACATCTAGGGACTCTGTAGACTGTGGATAATTTGTGGTTGAATTGACCTGTTTTGCCTTCCTGGGCTTGCTTTCTTATGTTATGCCTCAGTGATGACGCACAGAGCAAGGGCTCCCCATCAATTATGTTTTTGGATGTGCCTCTAGGTGCACTTATGAATCTTATTTTAAATACATCCCTATATTTTAAATTACACTTTTAATAGTACTATGTCTCTTTTTGTGGTACAGAAGAAATGAAAACTAAGAACAAGCCCATTGACTGGGGAATGGCTAAATAAATTGTGGTCTATAGATGTAATAGACTTTTACTGCAGGAAAGATGGCGATGAGTACATATGAAACATGGGAAGATGGCTATGGACTGATGAAGAGAGAAGAAAAACCATGAAAATACACACGATAGAAAAAACCAGATATGGAATGAAAAAAAAAGCAATCCAAGGAGACTGAACACTTTTAATTGTAATGATGGAGCTTGGGGCTAGAGTAAAGAAAATACATCTCTCTCCTTTCACTGACTCTAGGTGTGGAATGCTACACAAGCTCTCAGTCCTGGTGGGATGGGTTGGTTGGCTTTGCTGAGTCCCTTTTTTCTGTTTCATTTAAAATCTTTGTTACTAGAGATGGCTTTCTGGGAAAGGGAGAGAAATCTATGTGGAAATGAAGACTTTATCAAAAACCAAAGCTATCAATAAAAATCAGGTTGAAAAATGAAATATGCCTATGGAAAATGAATGTGCTAAAAAAGGAAGGAATGATCCACAAGGAAACATATATGAGCAGAATTGGGAGGATTGATTCTCAAGCACTTTTGAATACCTGATTTTCAGATGAGATATAAGGTTTATCTCAGACTCCAGGGGGGAGGATTTCTCCTCCCTTCCCACCAACTGCTCCTGAATGAACAAAATTCCCATCCTCTTGGGTTCTATTCTAAGCTCTTGCTTACACCGTATGTAAAGCATTTTGTAAAATTCAAAGTGCCATATACTCGTCAGTTAGTAACATTCCCCCCCCCCCTTGGCTATGGCTCTGTGGCGTAGCCTCCCCCCCCCCAAAAAAAACCTTCACTCCAATTTTCTATTGTAATTATCAATCCTACTCCCACTTGACCATAATCCTTTAGCTGCTCGCCCAACCACCAAATCTTATACTCAATTCCCAATCCCCAGTGCATTTGGAGTCAATGGATTTGGAGCTGGAGGAGGCCTGAGAGGCCATCTTGGCTACCGTCTCGTTTCAGAGAGCAGCAAAAACTGAGGTCGACAGGTGAAAAAAATTGCTCAAAATCCCATACATATAAGTCTGCAGAGGTGGAAATTCTAACCTAGGTCCTCAGACTCCAGCCCTGAGGCTCTGCCCACTGTACCATCCTGCTTCCCCTCCTCTCCTATCTCACTTTCATGCTCACACCCATATTATTTCATATTTCTAATCCAACCTCTAACCCTTTTTTTCCTCTCTCTTTCTCTCCCACACACCTGCCCTGGCCCAGGCGTCTAGTGCCGTGCTCGGTACTTAAATGCTTGGTGATTGATCCATGGATCCCTCCCAAAAGGATCCCACCAAACCTGTCCATTCTGCCCCCTATCCCTGCTCTCCCACAGGGCCCTCAATCTTTCTCTGAGACTAGACACTCTTTCCAGCCTTCTTCCACTGTTTGGATTTGGGCTCCTACTCCCCGGAGATTCCTGTACTGAGCCCCTCCCCCCGACTCCATTACCCCCAGACTGCACGAGTCCCCCACTTTCCTCCTCATTTTCCCATGACGGCCTTCATGTCTCCATGATGATCGCTTCCCCATTTCTCCATGGCAATCCAAGCCTTCATATTCCTCAATGACCACCCTTCCCAAGCTGAAGCTCTCAAGGCTACTTGCCATTCCTCCACGATTGCCTCCCCAAGACCACCCCGCACGCCCACAAGACTCCCCTTCCCACCCCTCATTGTCCCCTAGGTTTCATCTGTCAGCCAGTCAGTCCACGAGCCCCCAGCCCCACAAAATCCATCAGTCTGTGCGCTAGTGCCTCCGCCCCTCTGCTGTCCCACCCAACCCTCCTGCAGGTCAGTCTGCGCCCCCCAGCCCCCGCCCTGGCTGCAACCCGCCCCCTCTCACCCTCACACAGATTAGCCGCATGCCTCCCCCCCCACCCCCGCTAATTCCCGCAGGTAGTCCTCGCTCCTCCACCCCACCCTCGCGGATCAACCCGAATGCTCCCCTCCACCCCCATTTCC
>CM053602.1:44846528-44886012 GCA_028646575.1 Pseudocheirus occidentalis
CTTGGAAGCTTTTAGTGTGGGAGTTCTGACTCTGTTGTCTTCCTCCCATTCCATGCTTTGATCCTTTTTATCCCCCCAAAAGGAATCTAAAATTGGATTACCGTGCTTACTTTGCTTCCTTTGCCTGCTCATGTTGCCAGTCAATTACTTGACTTTTTAGCTCTGTGCCTCAGTGGAACTCTGTTTCCAGAGGGGAAAGCTTTGTCCCAAATTGCTGGGGTTTTTTGCAGTTGCCAGAGCTATTAGGAGGCCACCATCTCTATAGCCCCCACCAGCTTTGGCCCACTGGTCATGCACCTCTGGACCACCACCCAAGACTGTGATCCAGATCCAGGCAGGTTAAGGCAAGAGCATTTAGTCTCTAAATGGTCACTTTCCCGTGCTGCAATCTGCAGGCCAGGAGCTCTGAAGTAGCCATGTGGAGGCAGCTGCAGGGCCACCACTTCCACAGCTTTTTCTCTGGGGGCAGAAGGTCAGACCTACTCCTCTGTCCTCCCCAAATTCAGGAGAGTTCTGCTGACCTTTAACTTTGTCTTTGGCATTTATGGGTTGATAATTCTGGGAACCACCACAGCTGCTAGTGATCCACTCTCCAAAATGCTCCAGCAGCGGCTTGTCCTGGCCACCCTGGGGCTAAAACCACGGTGGGGCTGGTTGCTGCTCCCAGAGCACTCCAATGAACCCTTCTTGTTGGCCTGCCAGGCTGCCTTCAGCAGGAGATTTGTTTCTCTGTCACTTTGTGGGTTCTGTAGCTATAAAATTTGTTTAGAGTCATATTTTATAGGTATTTGAGGTGGTTATGGGGGAAGCTCACAAAATTCTCCAGCTTCTATGCTGCCATCTTGACTTCACCTTGTGATTATTTATTATAAAATTTTTTATTTTATATTATTCTGACCTTTACAAACAACAAAAAATATGAGCATTTCCATATACAAAGAAGAAGAGAAGAGAATGATACCTGAAATTGCAAGTCCCAATTTCCTTGAGTCTGACATTTTTTTTCAAAAAGCATATAAGAGTTTGGAAAGAGAGAATGTAGAATCAGGTAGTGGGGTGAAAGTTGGCATTCTTGCTTGGCTCTCCCAATATACCTACTTTACAACAGCCTAGAAAACTCAGCAGACCAAATTCTGATTGGGAAAACCCAGAAAAGTCAGAATGAGTCATTTTTTCAGCCCACCCAGCTTAGGAAGACAGACAGAGTGGTTCGAGGACAGTAGGGGAAGAGTTGACCAAGAGTGTTGAACAGTAGCAGCAGTGGCCTGATGGAAGCATTCCATTACTTAGGGATGGAGAAAGTACCAGAATAGGAAGCTCTACAACAGAAAAAGATCCCAGGGGATCCTTGTACTAGCCCTGAAGCAAGGATGGGTACCTTTAGGCAGCTCTGTTACCTATTACCAAGTTTTGGGTCATAGATCTAGGGTGGAGAGGAGTGGTTATGACTGAATGTGGAGACCTTAGCTGAGTACAGAGAACAAAACACATTCCACAAACTTATCTGCAATTGAACACAGGAGCAGAGCAATGATTCAGCTCTAACCTTTAGTCCAGCAGTTGTATGCAGTGAAAAAAGCAGGGCAGAAGACTAACACCAAAGACTAGCTAGGAGTTCAGTTGCTCTGAACTTGCAGAATATTTCTTTGGGCTAACAGCAACTGAGTCCAGCAGCAGTTGCCTGAAATTCAACCAAACAGTTTAACAGATCCAAAACTAGATCAGGAATTTTCAGAGCCCAGACCAGAAGGTCAGAGAACAGATGTCACCAATTTGTAATAATATTGTATTTTTTCCCCAATTACATGTAGAAAACAATTTTTGACATTCATTAAAATTTTTTTGAGTTCCAAATTCTCTCCCTCCTTTCTTCCCCTCCTTCCTCTCTGAGAGGGTAAGCAATTTTATATAGGTTATACATGATTGCACCAATTTGGAAGCACTGAAAACTTGTAGGTCCCCAGAATGAGCTGTGAAAGCAGAAGTAGGATGTAAAAAAGACAGAAGCTCAGGTCAAACTTTCCATCCTTTCCAAGCCTACCCCCACCCCCAAGAAGTGAGAAGTGTTAAACACAAGCATAAGGTTTGAAGTCAAGAAGTAGACTGGAAGAATGATCAGAGAAAATAACCTGAGTATAAAAAGCTACTATGGTGACAAGGAAGACACAAACTCAGAAGAAGATGATGACTCAAAACATCTACAATCAAATCTTCAAATAAAAATGCAGATTAGACACAAATCCAATAAGAATTACTAGAAGAGTTAAGGCAAATATATATATTTTGGTTGTGACAGACACTTTAAAATGGTACACATCTTTATTCTGATAATACGGCTTCTGGTTCTAGGAACACTCTTTATTAGGAATAAAGCAGTGTATTATGTTTCACAATAAATCATTAAATTAATTAACCTGGTAGGTATGATGTTGACAATTACATGACCTGAATCTGAGAACAAGTTCAGGGGTAGTGGAGAGTGGAAGGCAAATATTAAACAAATTTTTTTAAAAAAGAAAAACACTTAAAAACCAAAAGAATGGTAGAGCTAAAAGTGAGAAAATGGGAAAAGAATTAAGAACTAACCAAGAAATTTCTTTTTTTTTTTTTTTTGCTTTTTGGAAGGCAGTTGGGGTTAAGTGACTTGCCCAAAGTTACACAGCTAGTTTTTTGTGTTAAGTGTCTGAGGCCGGATTTGAACTCAGGTACTCCTGACTTCAGGACCGGTGCTCAAGAAATTTATGAAAAGAAAATTAACAACTTGGTAAAAGAGGTTTACAATCTCAATAAAAAATAACTTTTTAAAAATTAGAATTGGCCAAATGAAAGCTAATGACTTCATTGGACACTAAGAAATATTGAAACAAAGTCAAAAAACTAAAAAAGAAGAAAATGTGAAATTTCTGACAGGAAAAAATGGAAAACTAGATTGAAGAAAGATAATTTAAGAATCATTGGTCTACCTGAAAGCCAAGAAATCATATTTTAATAAATTATAAAGGAAAACTGCCTAGATATCTTAAAACCAGAGAACAAAGTAAAAATTGAAAGGGTCCACCACTCACTTTCTGAAAAAAATCCCAAAATAAACCCCCCCAAGAATATTATAGACAATATCCCAAACTCCCAGTTCAAGGAGAAAATAATGAAAGCTATCAGAAAGAATTCAAATATTGTGGATCCATAAAAAAAAGATCACACAGGATTTAGTGGCTACCCCTTCAAGGTAGGGGAGGGCTTGGAAAATGATATTATGGAGGACAAAAGATATAAGATTACAACCAAAAATAACCTACCCAGAAAAACTGAGTATAACTCAATAGTGGAAAAAGTGAATATTCAGTGAAATGGAGGACTTTCAAGAATTCCTGACAAAACAATCAGAGATGAACAGAAAATCTGATATTTAAACACTGGACTCAAGAGAAGCAAAGAAAAGTAAATATAAGTGAGAAATAATAAGGGACTAAAAAGGCTAAATTATTTACATCATTATATGGTGGGGGGATGACAGGTAATTCATTAGCACTTTATCATCAAAGGTCTTAGAGAGTCTAATTAGACAGACAAGTCTGAGTGTGATTCTATTGTGTTTGGATAATCTTAAAAGAATAATGGAAAGATTAGAACAGAAGTTTATTGGGAAAGGAAGAATGGGGAAAATTATCACATAAATGGGGCACACAAAAAAAAGTTTATGTAATGGAAGGGGGATTGAGGGGGAGTGGGAAACACAAACCTCATTCTTATCTGAACTAGTTTGAGGAGGGAAGAATACACATACACACACAACTGAGTACAGATAGTCAACTTACCCAACAGGGAAATAGCAGGGAAAGAGGTTAAGAGAAAGGAGGTGGTCATACTTAACAGAAATGATAAATGCTAGAAGGGATGAGGAAAAAGAAGTACACAAATGAATTGTTGGTAGAGTTGTGAACTGGTCCAACCATTCTGGAGAACAACGTGGAACTAAGCCTAAAGGGCTATAAAACTATGCTTACCTTTTGAGCCAGCAACACCACTACAAGGTTTGTGCCCCAAAAAGATAAAAGAAAAAAAATACAAAGTACAAAATAGATAAATAAAAATATAAAATAAATAAAAAGTACAAAAATTTTAGTAGCTCTTCTTATGGTGGCAAAGAATCAGGAATTGAGAAATGCTCCTCAATTGGGGAACAAGATGTGACATGTGATTGTGATGGAATAGTATTTTGCTATAAGTGATGACCAGGGGGATGGTTTCAGAAAAACCTGTGAACCTGTGAAGACCTATATGAACTGATGCAAAGTGAAGTAAGCAGAACCATGAGATCATCATTCACAGTAACAGTAATATTATAACAATGATCAACTGTGAAAAGACTTAGCTGCTCTGATCAATACAATGCTCCAAGACAATTCCAAAAGATTCATGATGAAAGAATGCTATCCACCTCCAGAGAGAAAACCAATGAAATTTGAGTAGAAATTGAAATATAATTTTTCACTTGCTTTATTTTTCTTGCTTTTTTGTGATATGGTTGATACAGAAATAGTTTTGCATGATTTCACGTACATAATTGCTATCATTGCTCACCTTCTCAGTGGGTAGGAGAGAAGTGAGAGGGAGAAAGGGAATTTGGAACTTAATTTAAAAAAAATGTTAAAAATAAATGAATTTTTTTTTTACCAAGAGGAAGGGGTTTGGGGACAAACAGAAGGTAAATTGACAGAGTCAGTGGGGAGAAGCAAAAGCGACTTTTAAAGAAAGGACAGAGTAAATAAGAGAAGGATAAGTATAATAGACTAGGATAGAAAGAAAAACATAGTTAACAATCATAACTGTGGGGGCGGCTAGGTGGCGCAGTGAATAGAGCACCAGCCCTGGAGTCAGGAGGACCTGAGTTCAAATCCGGCCTCAGACACTTAACACAAAAAACTAGTCGTGTGACCTTGGGCAAGTCACTTAACCCCAACTGCCCTCCAAAAAGCAAAAAAAAAAACAAACCCAATCATAACTGTGAATGTGAATAGAATGAATCAGCCACTAAAGAGATTTCCCTAAAGGTCAGGTCTTATCATATCACTTGCCTAATCAATAAACTCCAGTGACTCCCTATAATCTGTAGGATCAATCATAAAATGCTCTGTTTGGCATTCAAAACATGTCACAAACTAACTCTCTTTACCTTTCCAGTCTACTTGCTCCCTGCCACATTCTCTAATCCAGTGACACTGGTCTTTTTTTGGATATTCTAAGAACAAGACAATCTATCTCATGGATCCTGGCATTTTCTTTATCTGACCCCCATCCCTGGAATGCTCTATCTCCTTGACTCTACCTCCTGAATTCTCTGCCTTCCTTTATGTCCCAACTAAAACATTATCTTTCACAGGAAGCCTTTTCCAACCCCTCTTAATTCTAGTGCTTTGTCCATTAATAAATTCCTGTTTATAGCTTGCTTTGTACATATTTGTTTGCATGCTGTCTTATTAGATTGTTTTTAATTTAAAATTTTAATTTTCAGTTCTAAATTCTCTTCTTCCCTGCACTCCCTCCCCCACCCATTGAGAAGGCAAGAAATACAATTACTATTATACATATGGAGACATGCAAAATATATTTCCACATTAGCCATATTGTAGGAAAAAAGTAAGAAAGATAAAGACAGAAAAAAAATATGCTTCAATTCACACTCCCAAGTTCTTCATTTCTCTATCTAGAGGTAGATAGCATTTTTCATTATGAATCTTTTGTTATTGTCATGTATCATTGTACTGTTCAAAGTTGCAAAGTCTTTCACAGTTGATCATCCTTACAATATTGCTGTTACCTTGGACATTGTTCTCCTGGTTCTGCTCACTTCATTTTGCATCCATTCCTAGGTTTTTCTGAAACCATTTCCTTAATTTCTTACAGCACAATAGTATTCCATCACAATCATATACTACAACTTGTTCAACTATTCCCCAATTGATGGGCATCTCCTCAGTTTCCAATTCTTTGCCACCACAAAAGAGCTGCTATAAATGTTTTTGTACATATAGGTCCTTTTCCTTTTTCTTTGATCTCTTTGGGACATAGCTCTAGTAGTGTTATTGCTGGGTCAAAGAGTACAATTTTATAGCCCTTTGAGCATAGTTCCAAATTGCTCTCCAGAATGGCTGAATTTGTTCACAACTTCACCAACAGTGCATTAGTGTACCTATTTTTCCACATCCCCTCCAGCATTTCTCATTTTCTTCTTCTGTAATGTTAGACAATCTGATAGGTGTGAGGGGGTACCTCACAGTCATTTCAATTTACATTTCTCTAATCAATAGTAGATTTAGACAGTTTTTTCATATGACTATAGATAGCTTTGATTTCTTCATTGAAAAACTGCCTATTCATACCCTTTAGCTTTGATTTCTTCATTGAAAATCCGCCTGTTCATACCCTTTGACCATTTATCAATTAGAGAATGACTCATAGACTCATAAATTTGATAGTGTTCTCTATATATTTGAGATATGAGACCTTTATCCAAGAAACTGTGTATAAAATTCTCCCCCTCTAATTTTCTGCTTTCCTTCTAATCTTGGCTACATTGGTTTCCTTTGTACAAAACCTTTTTTAATTTAAAATGATTAAAATATCCACTTTACATCTCACAATGCTCTCTAACTCTTGTTTATTCATAAATCCTTTCCCTATCCATAAGTCTGGTAGGTAGTATGTTCCATGTTCTTCTAATTTACTTATGATATCTCCCTTTATAGCTAGGTTACGTATCCATTTTGACCTTATCTTGGTACATTGTGTAAGATATTGGTCTATATACCCAATTTCTCTCAGACTGCTTTCTGGTTTTCCTAACAATTTTTCCCAAATAGTGAATTCTTATCTCACAAGCTTAAATTTTTACATTTGTCAAACACAAGCTTACTATAATCATTTACTATTTTTTATTATATGTCTACAACATTGTTATTATTGAGCAATAATTTGGGATAAAAAATTGAAAACAATTACCCCAGTACCTGGTACATAATTAAGTGCTATATAATTGATTTATAAATTATTCTATGAGGCTGAGATAAAGAAGGAATGAGTTCCAGGTCTGGGCAACCATTTGTACAAAGGCTCCAAGGTGGTGAATGCTTTCTGCCTGAAGCGGTCTATACTACCTTGGTCTAAGTCTCAACTACCACAGCCCCAGAAAAGTGTAGTATTGCCAGTCTGTCCTAGCAAGTCTTTTCCTTCTCTGGGCAGCTAGGTGGTGCAGTGGACAGAGTATTCAGCACATAGGTATTGAATAAATGTTTGCTTCCTTCTCCCTTCTTCACTCAGACAGGACACTCTATGTCATCAGTATGGCACATTCCAACATTCTGAACTTTAAATGAAATACATTTATCCTTTTCAGTTGGTATGGCAGAATTGGGTTCCAGGAGTAAGTCAAACAAGGAAATAGAGGAATAGCCACTAGAACTAGACTTTGAGAAGTACTAGGAAGGCGAAATAAAAGCAATTATTAAGAGCTATTTTGTTCAACTTCATGTCAATAAAACAGATAATATAAATGAAATGGATGAATATTTACAAAAAGATAAATTGCCCAGATTAAGAGAAGAGGAAATAGAATACTTGAATAATGTATCTCAGAAAAACAAATTGAGCAGTCCATTAGTGAACTCCCTAAGGAGAAAATAACCACCAAGATCAAATGGATTCACAAGTGGATTCTGGGTGGCTAGGTGGTGCAGTGAATAGAGCACTGGTCCTGGAGTCAAGAGGACCTGAGTTCAAATCCAGCCTCAGACACTTAGCACAAAAACTAGCTGTGTGGCCTTGGACAAGTCACTTAACCTCAACTGCCCTACTTTCCTCCCCTCCAAAAAACAAACAAAAAGCAAAAAAAACCCAACCAAGTGGATTCTACCAAGCATTTAAAGGATAATTTGTTCTGAAGCTACATAAACTGTTTGGGGAAAAAAAGGTAAAGAAGAAATTCTACCAACTCTTTCTATAACACAAATATGTATTTTTTAAACATAAACCATGGAAAGCAAAAACAGAAAAAGAAAGCTATAGACCAATTTCTCTGATTAATATTGATACAAATTTTAAAGTTGATTTAATATTTTATTTCCCCCAATTACATGTAAAAACAATTTTAACATTGTTTTTTTCAAATTTTGAATTCCAAATTCTCTTGTCTTCTCCTCTCCCTGTTGAGAAGGCAAGCAGTTTGACATAGGTTATGCATGTGTAGACATGCAAAACATATTTCCATATAAGTCGTGCTATGAAAGAAAACAGACAAAACCTGCCCCCTGAAAAATAGAGTAAGTAAAGAAAAGTATTTTCAAGCTGCATTCAAGTTCATCCAGTTCTTTCTCTGGAGATGGACAGCACCTTTCATCTTTAAATCCTGCAGAATTGTCTTAGATCATTGTATTACTGAGAATAACTAAGTTATTTACAGTAGATTGTCAGACAATATTGCTGTTAGTGTATATAATTTTCTCCTGGTTCTGCTAATTTCATTTTTCATGTAAGTCTTCACAGTTCAAGTCTTCCCAGGTTTTTCTGAGAGCATTCTGCTTGTCATTTCTTGTAGCACAAAACCATTTCATCACAACCATATACCACAACTTGTTTAGCCATTCCCCAATTGATGGGCATTCCCTCAATTTCCTATTCTTTGCCATGACAAAAAGAGCTGCTAGAAATATTTTCATACTTTTAAAAATCTGTAGTAGTGGGGGCGGTAGGTGGCACAGTGAATAGAGCACCGGCCCTGGAGTCAGGAGTACCTGAGTTCAAATCCGGCCTCAGACACTTAACACGAAAAACTAGCCGTGTGACCTTGGGCAAGTCGCTTAACCCCAACCTGCCCTCCAAAAAGCAAAAAAAAAAAATCTGTAGTAGTGGTATTGCTGGATCAAAGGGTATGCATGGTTTTATAGCCCTCTGGGCATAGTTCCAAACTGATGCAAAAATTTTGAATAAATACTAGCAAGGAAATTGCAGCAATATATCACAAAGGTCATATAGTATGACCAGGTTGAATTTATACCAGGAAAGCAGGGTTGGTTCAATATTAAAAAAACTATAAATATAATTCACTATATTAATAATAAAACCAACAAAAATCATATGATTATTTCAACAGATGCAGAAAGTGCTTTTGACAAAACCCATTTAAAAATGTTTTTAAAAATAACATTAGAAAGCATAATAAATGGAGCTTTCCTTAAAATGATAAGTAGAATTTAAATCAAGAGCAAGCAGTATATCTAATGAGGATAAGTTAGAACTCTTCCCAGCAACATCAGAGGGAAGGCACATATGTCCATCATCACAATTATTATCCAGTATTCTACTAGAAATGCTGGTTTTAGCAATAAGACATGAAAAGATAGTGAAGGAATATACATAGGCAATGAGGAAAAAAGCTACCACTATTTCAGATGGCATGATGGATTATTTAAGAGAACCCTAGATTTTCAACAAAAACAATAATCCAATGAACAACTTCAGCAAAGTTGAAGCATATAAAATCAACCCACACAAATTATCTGCATTTTTCTATATTGCCAACAAAACTAAGTAGGAGATATTCAGATAAAGTTAGAAAAACTCAAATGAGCTAGAAAGAGAAATTCTGTTTAAAATAACTGTAGGCAGTGTAAAATATTTGAGACCTTCCAAGACACACACACACACAGGAACTATATGAACATACTTACAAGCCACTATTCACATAAAGAGATTTAAACAGTCGTAAAAGTATTAATTGCTCATGGGTACGCTTAACCAATACAATAGAGATGACAATACTACCTAAATTAATTTACTTATTCTGTGCAATAGTAATCATATTACTGAAGAATGACTTTATACAGCTAGAAAAAACAATAACAAAACTGACCTGGAGGAACAAAATGTCAAGAATATGAAAGAAATCAATGGTAAAAAAAATAAAAAAGGAAATAGACCTAGTAGTACCAGATCTCAAACTCTACCACAGAGTAGTAATCATGAAAGCAATTAAGTACTGGATAAGAAATAGAATGATTGATCCATGAAACAGATTAGGTACACAAAAGAAAATGAGTACAGTAACCTAGTATTTGACAAACCCAAAGATTTCACCACTTTGAAATATCATCTCACATCTACCAGACTGGCTAAAATGATAGAAGGTGAAAATAACAAATTTTGGAGAGCATGGGAAAAAATTGAGGCACCAATACGCTTGGCAGAACTGTGAACTGATCCAATCATTTTGGAGAGCAAGCTGGAATTATGCCCAAGAGTTGTAAAACTGTGTATGTGCCCTTTGACCCAGCAATATTATTAGGTCTGTTTTCTAAAGTGATCAGGGAAAAAGGAAAAGAACCTATATGTTCTCACATATTTACAGCAGCTTTTTCTGTGGTGGCAAAGAACTGGAAATTGAGGGAATGCCCATCAATTGGGGAATGGCTGAACAAGTTGTGGTATATAGTTGTGACAGAAAACTACCGTACTATGAGAAATGATGAGCAGGTTGGTTTTAGAAAAAAACATGGGAAGACTTGCATGAAATAATGAAGCGTGAAATGAGCAGAACCAAGAGAACATTATATGCAGTAATAGTCATATAGTTCAAAGAACAACTATGGGTGACTAAGTTATTCTGAGTATTGGAAATACTCAAATCAACTACAAGGGACCTATGAAGAAAGATGTTATCCACTTTCAGAGAAAAGATTGATACATAGAAGTCAGCATATTATGGTTTTATATATTTGTGTCAAATGGTGGCCTTCTCTAGTACATGGTGAGGAGGAAGGATGACAATTCAGAACTTAAAATGTAATAAAATAAATAAAATTAGATAAAATAATAGCAATGTTGTAAAGATAATCAACTTTGCAAGACTTAGTATGGCTTGTCAACACAATGACCTAAAAAAATTCTGAAGGACTCATAATGAAACATTTCCCACCTCCAGAAAGAAAACTGATGAACTCAGAGTACATATTGAAGCATATTCTATTTCTTTGTTTCTTTTTTCTCAGAATATGGATAACAAGAACATTTGTTTTGCGTGTCTATTCATATTTGTAATGGTTTTTATTGTTCTTCCCTCTTCAATGGGTGAAGGGAGATTATTTGTAACTGAAAATAAAATGAAGTTGAATTTTTTTAAAGTATGTAATAAATTCAGCATGTTAGTTTCAGTGCCATATGTCTTTTTGAACCTCCTGTTCTCTTCTATGGTTTAAAAAATACCTCAGTAGCTGCATTTCTTCCTTCCTTCCTTCCTTCCTTCCTTCCTTCCTTCCTTCCTTCCTTCCTTCCTTCCTTCCTTCCTTCCTTTCTTTCTTCCTTCCTTCCTTCCTTCCTTCTTTCTTTCTTTCTTTCTTTCTTTCTTTCTTTCTTTCTTTCTTTCTTTCTTTCTTTCTTTCTTTCTTTCTTTCTTTCTTTCTTTCTTTCTTTCTTTTTCTCTCTCTCTTCCTTCTTCTTCTTCTTCTTCTTCTTCTTCTTCTTCTTCTTCTTCTTCTTCTTCATTGAATGCATCTATTTCCATAACTTCTTCATAAGGATCACTCATCATAAGGAGCCTACTGGCACCTGTGTTAGGAAGGGGGTGATCTGAGGATCTTTGTCTGGTTTTCCTCTCCATTTCCTGATGGTCATCCTTCAGATGCCTGTCTATAGTGTTACAGAACCCTTCTGTGGTCACTGTCTGGGGTGACCAGGGTTCAGCAACAATTGCAGTGACACCTGGGGTTTGGCACTGAAGATCACAGCAGTCAGTCTCTCTCTATCCTGAACCGACACTGATGTTTTGGGGGTGAATAGCAAAACAAACACCACCTGAGTTGAAACAGACATCATGATGAGGTTAGGAATATAGTGACATTTTCTAAAGTGGGGCCCAAGTTACAGATTCTATTTTGTATAGAAAAAGAAAAATGATCCAGGAGGTCAGCTTTTTCCATCCTAATCTGCCAGAGGCTAGAGGAATGAGCAAATATTCACAAATCTTTTGATTTAAAGGAGTTGTCATGGAGACAGAAGGTATCTGGTGTTGGCAGCCAAGGAAGCACCTGGATCATAATCTCCATCCTGTATTGAACATGGGGAGCAATCTGAGAGGCTCTTCACTTTTCATCCTGACCTGGAAGAGGAGGGGTGGTGGTGGTAAGCAAGAGTCCAGATACTGACTGCTCTGAAAAAGGCATGATGGAGATTGAGGGGCATATGAGTGAGAAGCAGAAAGGAGGGATGGAGTTCCTGGAGAGGGCCAAGGTAATTTCCATCTTATATCCAATAGGCTTTGAGAGATAATGGAGGATAGCAGAGCCTGGAGTGCCTAGGTCACTAGGGCCCTAGAGTGACAAAGACTTGGACATGATCGAACCACTGAACAATAACAACAACAACAAATCCCATGGGGGGAGGTCCAGAGAGACCAGCCCACTCTGTCCACCTTCCTCGTTGCCAAGTTCCCAGCAGACAATTCTGTATCTAACCCTCCTTCAGCTCCCTCACAGGCAAGTGGAGTGAGGAACAGTCCGTTTACATTGATTTTTCATCTCTTTTTACTCCCAATATAATGGAAATTTCCTGAAGGGTAGAGTTTTTGTATTTTTTTCTTTTCATCTCCAGCACTAAAGGTCTGGTTTCCTCTTGTTCAACTCTAGACCCAACCCATTGTCCAACTGTACTATGAGAGGTGCATGGTGGGTGTGGGAGGCAGCTACATAAATCCAATGAGGGACTTTTGAGGCAAACAGTAACAGATGGCATTAAGGATATGTATGGAAGGCAGAGAAGCCCCAGGAGAGGGTCTCCTTCCATCCTGACCTGGCAGTATGTATGCACACATATATAGAGATACATGATCAAAGTGATTGGGGGAGGGCCACCTTCTAAGAGACAGAGGTGAGAGAGAGGGAGGGCATTTCAGGCATGGGGTACAGCCAGTGTAAAGGCATGGAGATGGGAGGTGGAATGTCATCTGTGAGGAAAAATAATACCTCCTCTTTTATAGATAGAGAAATTGAGGTTCAGACAGAAGTGAACTGCCCAAGGTCATATATGTGTATATGTGTATGTACATACATACACATATATATGACCTCTGGCACATATTGACTATGTGAACCTAGGAAAATTATTTAAGTTCTTAGTACTCCAGGTAATTCTCTAAGACTGAGGTGCCAACCTTCACTGATAGAGGAATTTCTTATCAGAAGCTTTCTGCACCTCTGAAATCATGGGTTCAGTATAAACAAAACCACCTAGATCTGTACTTGTTGTCTCCTGGATTATAATGGAAACTCCTTGAGGGCAAAGACTGTTGAATTTTTTTGTGCCCCCACTGCCTAACACAGTACTGGTACACAGAAGATTCTTAATAAATGCTTGTTGGTTGAGTCTATGCCCCTGTACTATGAGATACATATCATTTAAACTATTGTTTGATATCAATCAATCAATTGATTAAAATCACAGAGCAGGGAAGGTGCTTGAAGGGAAGGGTAAGAGGGAAGAATTCTTGAGGGTTTCTAGCCGTAAATCTCTCCATGTAACTACTTTGGGGCTAATCAAACCAGTCAAAGTGAGTAGTTGATATAGGGATGGAATACAATTTGTCCCCAAATAGCCACTAGATGGCAATGAGAGGCCAAAACACATCTTGATGGGGTATTTACATGTTAAAAGCACATAGAGCTCGACTTTTCTTTATTCATAGGATGATAGGATCCTATATCAGGTTCTTGAAGGGACCTCAGAGTCCACATAGTCCAATCTTCTCATTTTGCAGTGGAGGAAACTGAGGCTCAGAGAGGTAAATTTCCTTAACCAAGAATACTCAGGATTGATTTATGAGTGTTTACACCTTGATTAATATGTATGACAGTTAAAGGAATGAAAGAATGCAAGAAGGTAGAATTCAGTGGTTTTAAAATTTTATTATTTGTTTATTTTTAACATTCATTTTAAAAATTTTCAGTTCCATATTCTCTCCCTCTCTTCAGTCCCTCTCCCACACATTGAAAAGGAAAGCAATAGGCTATCAATTAAATCCGTGAAGTCATGCAAGACATATTTCCATATTAGCCATGTTGCAAAAGAGCAAGAAACATAAAGAAAGTGAAAAAAAATGCTCCAATTCGCACTCACATTTCATCAGTTCTCTTTCTGGAGACTGGATAGCATTTTTCATCATAGGTCCTTTGAAACTGTTTTGGAACAGTTGACTTGATCAGAGTAGCTGATCATCATCACAAAATCGCTGATACTGTGAACAATATTCTCCCGATTGCTCTCACTTCACTTTGTATCAGTTCAGATAAGTCTTCCCACTTTCTTCTGAAATTAGCCCATTCACCTTTTCTTATTTCATAATAGTATTCCATCACAAGCCTAGACCACAACTTGTTCAGCCCCAATTTATGGACATTCTCTCAATTTCCATTTCTTTGCCCCAAATAAAAGCTCCATAAACATTTTTTTGTACATATATATATCTTTTTCCTTTAAAAAATCTCTTTCAGATACAAACCTAGTAAGTGGATCAAAGAGTATGCACAGTATACCTATGCACAAAGTATAGCCCTTTGGGCATCACTCCAAATTGTTCTCCAGAATGGTTGGACCATTTCACAAGTCTACCAATAGTGCATTAGTGTGCCTATTTTTCCATATCCCCTCCAACATTTGTCATTTTCCTTTTCTATCAGCTGGCATTCATACCAATCTGATAGGTATGAAGTGGCACCTCTGAGTTGTTTTAATTTGTATTTCCCTAATCAATAGTGATTTAGAGTATTTCTTCCTATGCCTACAGATAGCTTTGATTTTTTCTGAAAGCTGCCTGTTCATATCCTTTGACCATTTATCAATTGGGGAATGGCTCTTATTTTTATAAATTTGATTCAGTTTCCTATATATTTGATAAATGGGGCCTTTATAAGAGAAACTTGCTGTAAAATTCCCTCCCCCCCCCAGTTTTGTGCTTTCCAAGAAGGTCTAATTTACAGCTAAGTGGTACAATGGATATAGTACTGGACCTGGAGTTAGGAAGACCTGAGTTAAAACCCTGCTTCAGAAACTTACTGGCTGTGTGACATTGGGCAAGTCATTTAACCTCTCTCAACCTGTTTCCTCATATGTAAAATGTGGGGTTACCAATAACATATATTTCCTAGGGTTGTTATGAAGATAAAATGAGATAATATTTACAGAATGCTTTGAAAATTTCAAAACACAATGTAAGGGGCGGCTAGGTGGCACAGTGAATAGAGCACCGGCCCTGGAGTCAGGAGTACCTGAGTTCAAATCCGGCCTCAGACACTTAATACAAAAAACTAGCCATGTGAGCTTGGGCAAGTCACTTAACCCCAACTGCCCTCCAAAAAGCAAAAAAAAAAAAACCCACAATGTAAGTGCTATTATTATTATTATTATTGAAAATGAGTAAGGGAACTAATGTCCTTCTCATCTAGGCTATAAAAGCTGGTGAGTGATTCAGTGCATAGAATGTTGGACCTGGAGTAAGAAAAACTCAGCTTCATGAGTTCAAATCCAGCCTCTGACGCTTACTAGTTTTATGACCCTGGCAAATCACTTCACCCTGTTTGCCTCAGTTTCCTCACCTGTAAAATGAGCTGAAGAAGGAAATGGTGAACCACTCCAGTATCTCTGCCAAGGAAACCCCAAATGGGGTCACAAAGAGTTGGACACAACTGAAAACGACTCAACAACAACAGGTTTATTTTCTTGAAAGAGCAAGTGTTCTGTGTCTGGGGGAGTATTACAGTAACCTGAAAAGTTGTCATATTTTTTGGTAGCAGATCTTTCAGATAGTTGGTGGAGGTGGTAAAGATGAGATCAGATTTCAACCTACTAGACTCCGTCCATTAGTTGTTGTGAGTTGTGAGGCTCTCGGCTGAAAGCACAGGGCAGTAGGAACCTTGCATCCATGGAGTAGGAAAATACCCATGTAGAATGTAAACTCTCCTATAGGTAAGCTCCTTCCTCTCCCTGTGCCTCAGTTTCCTCTTCTGTAAATTGAAGGGGGTGGACTAGAGGTCTTTTGAGGTGCCCTATAGCTCTAGGTCTATGACCTTATTAAATCTAACTATATAACACTGGGAACAAGATAAAAATAACTTGGTAAGGATTGGAAGCTCCTTGAGGGTAGGGCCTTTTTCCATTTTTATCTTTTTCGCCCCTGCTGGACACCTGATAGGGTGAAATTTAATAATTTAGTAATATTTAATAAATGCGTATTGATGGAGATTGATTGATTTAGTGTGATTTGAGGGGATGTAGGGACTCAATCATTATAACTTTAAACCTTTGGGTGTTAGAGCCTTTTCTGTTCTTTATTCAAAAGCAAATACCACTGAGAGGGAACAAACTTTAACTTGCACCTAAGTAGGGATTATAAATTCTTTGTTTTTGTTTTTGGCTTTGTGTTTAGTCCTGTCTCTGACATATACTGTCTGTGTGACCCTGGGTAAGTCATTTAACATCTCAGTACTCTAGGAAAGTCTCTAAGACTCAAGTTTCAGAGAAAACCTGTATTAGCAGAGGAAATTTCCTGACCCTATACCAAATGACACCAGTCCCTACCCCTATAAATCTGTATCCCTAGGATGTGGTATAGTGCCTGACACAGAGTTAAGTATTTGATAAATTCTCCTTGGATTGGATTGGGTTGGTTGAAGAGCAAGAATGGGTAGGCAAGGAGAAAGGGATTGAGGAAAAGGACCCTGGGAGCAGGAGTTTCCTCCAGAAGAAGGAGAGAGTAGGTGGTAAGGCAAGGTAAGACAGAAATGATGAATATAACAAATTAGTAAGATTAGGCAAGAACTCAATGAGTAAAGGGATGGGAAACTGATTGTAAGACTTGATTGCTTGATTGCTAGGTTCACCTCCCACCCCAATTCTCAGTCAAAACAGACTGTCCCACTACTATGAAGTGTGTCTTCTTCTCCAAAGTAAGAACCCAACAGAGATATTTGTCAGCAAGTAGAAATTCATATGCCTTCATTGTGGGTTGTGGGTTTTTTTTTGCAGGGTGGGGGCAACAGGGCTACTAAGCTAGCAGATCAAGGGGACCACTACAGATATTTTACCTAGAATTTTTTTTAGCAAAATATTTGATAAAGTATCTTATGTTGTTCTTGTGGAAAAGACAGAGGGATTTCTGCCAGACAATAACAGAATTAAATGAATTTGCCCTTGGTTGAATGACTGGCTTAAAAGTGTAGTCACTGTTCTGGAAAGCAATTTGGAGCTATGCTCAAAAAGTTATTAAACTGATCATTCCTTTCACCCCAGAGATACCACTGCTAAACCCAAGAGATAAAAAAAGAGGAAAAGGATGCATGAACATGGAAATATTTTTTGTTGTTGTTGACTTGTTTTTCATGACCCCATTTGGGGTTTTCTTAGTAGATACTGGAGTGGTTTGTCATTTCATTCTCCAACTCATTTTACAGATGAGGAAACTGAAGTAAATAGAGTGAAGTGACTTGCCCAGGGTCACACAGCTAGTAAGTGTCTGAGGCTGGATTTGAACTCAGGAAGATGAGTCTTTCTGACTGCAGGCTTGGTGCTGTATGCACTGCAGGGTCACTTAGCTACCCCTGGAAGTATTTTTAGTTGATCTTTTTGTAGCATCAAAAACTGGAAACTTAGGGGGTGCCCATCAACTGGGAAATGGCTGAACAAACTATGATGCATGAATGTCATGGAAAACAATTACACTACAAGAAATTAGGAAGGGGGCAGGTTCTGAGAAACTGGGGAAGACTTGTATGAACTGATGCAAATGAAGCATGTAAAACCAGGAGGAAAATATATTACAATAACGACAACATTGTAAAAACAAACATATCTAAAAGACTTAAATATTCCGATGAACGCAAGGATCATCCATGATTTCAGAGGACTGATGATAAAACTTGCTACTCCACCCCATCCCCCCAACAGAGAGGTGATAGACTCTGGGTGAAGACAGAGACATATATTTTTTGGACATGGCCAATGTGGGAATGTTTTGCCTGACTATGCATATTTTGTTACAAAGGTTTTGTTTTTCTTTTCTTTCCAGTAGGGGGTGGGGGAAGCGGAGGTGAGAGGGAGAAAAGATAGATCTTTGTGATAACTGAACAAAATTAAATTAAATTTTAAAAAAAGGGTAGTCACTAATGGTTCCATGTCAACTTGGGAGGAAGTTTCCAGTGGAGTGCCCTAAGAACCTGGGCTTGGCCCTGTACTTTTCTTTTAAAAAAATATTTATTTTTACAAGCATTTATTATCTCTCCCTCCTACTACCTCTCATTGTACAATTTTTTTTAAAAAAGAAAAATTAGATTCTCATAACAAATATATGTGGTCCAGTAATACAAATTTCCATGTTGACTGTGTCCAAAAATGTATGTCTCATCCTGCATTTTAAAATGTTGTTGCCATCATATACCTTGTTCTAATTCTGCTAGTTTTACTCTTCATTGGTTTGTAAAAGTCTTTCCAGTTTCCTCTGAAACCATTTCATTTCTTATGACACAATATTATTCCATTAGATTCATATACTACCATTTGTTTGACACCCCCCCCCCCAATAAAGAGGGCAAGGCAGGGGAGGGAATAAATATTTGTATAGTGTCGATATGTGTCCAGCACAGTGCTAAGCTCTTTATAATTTTAGCTCATTTAATCCTCACGACAACCCTGGGAAGCAGATGCTACCATTATCTCTATATTACAGTTGGGGAAACTGAGACAAACAGAGGTTAAGTGCCTTGCTCAGGGTCACACAGTTAGTATGTGTCTGAGGTAGGATTTGAACTCAGGTCTTCCTGACTCCAGACCCAGCACTATTCCTTGCTGCCTGATAGGTGGGTATGAAAAGAGCTGCTATGAATATTTTTGTACATACAGGTCTTTCTTCTCTTTCTCTGATCTCTTTGGGGGTACAGCTTGGCCCTGTACCATTACATTAATTAAAAGTTTACCTTTAAGGTGTGAAAAGCGCTTTACATATATTAACCCATTTGAACCTCACAGAGATCCTATGAATGGGTTCATAGGTTCATAGGGTTCATGATAGTCAGGATTCCAAAGGATCTCTGACAGGCTAGAAAATTGGGTTCAGTCTAATAAGATGAAATTCAATAGAAATAAATGTAAAGCCTTACACTCAAGGTTCCAGCAATGGACTTCACAAGTACAAAATGGTGGAGGCTTAGCTATTTAGTAGTTAGGGGGAAAAAAAGAACTGGTGAATATTGTAAATTCAATAGAAGATCACAAAAAGTGACTTCAACCTTGGGCTGTATGAAGACAGGTATGTTCTCCAAGGATAAAGGAATGATAATAACAGTTAACATTTCTATAGAACTTACCATGTGCCAGGCATCATGCTAAGGTCTTTACAATGATCTCATTTGATCCTTACAATAATCCTGGAAGCTAGGTGTTGTTATTATCCCAACTTTGCAGATGAGGAAATTGAGGCAGTGACTTGCCTAGGGTCACACAACTAGTAAATGTCTGAGGTTGGATTTGAACTTGGGTATCTTTGATTTCAGGCCAGCCTTTCTGGGCACTATGGTGTTGCCTTGCTGCCTACAAAGAAAACCTTTCTACTCTACCCTGATAAGAATAAAGAGTATTTGTGTTCAGAGCTGGTCACCACATGCTAAGAACACTGGTGAACTGGAAAGCAAGCAAGGGGGGCAATCAGGATTAGTGTTCCAATTTTCCACATTCTCTCCAGCGTTTATCATTTTCCTGTTTTGTCCTTTTAGTCAATCTGATAGGTGTGATGTGGTCCCTCAGAGTTATTTTGATTTGCATTTCTCTAATCAATACTTATTTAGAGCATTTTTTCATATGCTTATAGACATCTTTAATTTCATCCTCTGAAAACTGCCTGTTCATATCCTTTGACCATTTATCAATTGGGGAATGACTTGTGTTCTTAAAGATTTGACTCAGTTCTCTGTATATTTTAGAAACGAGGCCTTTATCAGAGAAACTGGTTATAAAAATTCTTTTCCAATTTTCCACTTCACTCTTAATCTTGGTTACATTGGCTTTGTACTGAAACTTTTCAATTTAATGTAATCAAAACCCTCCATTTTGCATTTTATAATGCTCTCTAACTCTTGTTTCGTCATAAAGTCTTCCCTTCTCCATTAATCTGACAGGTAAACCATTCCATGTTCTCCTAGACTGCTTTCAGCATCAGCCTTTATACCTAGATTGTGCACCCATTTCGACTTAATTTTGGTATATGGTGTAAGATATTGGTCTAGCCCAGTTTCTGCCATACTATTACCCAGTTTTCCCAGCAGTTTTTGTCAAATAGTGAGTTCTTATCCCCAAAACTGGGGTCTTTGGGTTTATCAGACAGTAGATTACTATAGTCATTGACTGCTGAGTCTTGTGTACCCAACCTATTCCATTGATCCACTACTCTATTTCTCAGCCAGTACCAAGTAGTTTTGATGACTGCTGCTTTATAATACAGATTAAAATCTGGTACGGCTAGGCCACCTTCCCTAGCATTTCTTTTCATTAATTCCCTTGATATTCTGGACCTTTTGTTCTTCCAAAGGACGCAATCAGGATGATGAAGGCCCTTGAGTTCATGTCACATGAGCATCATAGAATCACAGATGTACAGCTGGAAGGGATTTCTAGTCCAACCTCCTCATTTCACATATGAGGAAACTGAGGCCCGGGGGAAGGAATTTTTCCAAGTTCACACATAATAAATACCCCAGATCTAGAGCTGGAAAAGACTAATTAGAGGCCATTTAGTCTTACTCCTTCATTTTACAAATGAGGAAAGTGAGAACCAGAATTGAGAAAGGCTTTGACCAAAGTCACACAGGTAACAAGTGCCAGAGGAGGATATGAACCCATGTCCTGAGACTCAAGAGCCAATGATCTTTTTAACCTGGAGAAGAGAAGGCTAGGGGTGGGGGTGAATTGGGAACTTGATAGCTATCTTTTTATGCTTAGAAAGGGGGGAGGTGTGGCTTAGTAAAGGATACAGAGACAAGGCAAAGAGTGGAAGGTGGAAAGGTTATTGTAGAAAGATTTTTCTTGTCCTCAATTGGTCTACATGGCCCTATAATTCCTTCCAATTCAGAAATTCTGTGATTCCACTTACTAACCATGTGACCTTGGGCAAGTCACTTAACCCCAATTGCCCTACCTTCCCCCTCCGAAAAAAGAAAGAAAAAGAAAAAGAAAAAGAAAAAAATTGTTGGGGAGGCTAGGTGGTGCAGTGAATAGAGCACTGGCCTTGAAGTCAGGAGGATCTGAGTTCAAATCAGGACTCAGACACTTAACACAAAAACTATCCATGTGACTTTGGGCAAGTGACTTTAACCCCTGTTAAATGCCCTGCAATAAAAGAAAAATCTATGTCTCGATGGTAATAATAATAGTTGACATTTACATAGTGTTTTAAAGTCCACGAACCACTTTACAAGTATTTTCTCATTTGCCTTTGCACAACAACCTGGAAGAAAAGTGTTATTATCTCCATTTGACAGATAAGAAAATTGAGACAGAGATCAGGTGACTTGTCTAGGGTCACTGAGCCCTTAGAAACCTAAAGTGGAATTTGAATTTGGGTCTTCCTGATTCCAAGTCCAGAGCCCCCAGCTCTAGTTCTATAATCCTGTGTGTTACCTTGGACAAGATTTTTATACTCCCTGGGGCTCCATTTCTCTGTAAAATGGTCAAGGAGTAGAGGCCCCCTCCACATCAAAATCTATGACATGGAGAATCTATATGACATTGGTTCAAGATGAGAATGTAAACAATACCCTCCAAAGGTTTTGATACATTTATGGATGAAAGATTCATAAAGGAAAATCAGAAAGTCCAACAGGAACTGTAACTTGGGCTAATGGTTCAGTTCAGGGATATACTGGATGGCTCTTGAGAGCTGATTGGTAAATTTCCACTTTGAGCACTTATACCTTCAAAATCGGCAAGGCTACAAATGAGGGCTTAATTAATCTTTTTGTTGATTGTCTAGGGTAGGGCTCAAGGCCACATGAAACCACCCTCTAGGTACTCAAGTTTGGCCTTTTGACTAAATCCAAACATCACAGAACAAATCCCCTGAATAAAAGGATTTGTTCTGTCAAGCTTGAACTTAGTCCAAAGACTGCACTCAAGGACCTAGAAGGCCACATGTGGTCCCAAGGTCGCAGGTTCCCCATCCCTGGTCTAATTAATCTTAATAGTATAGATTAAGCTTAAAAATTTGTTTTCGTTACACTTTTTTTGTGGGAGGAGGGCAGTTGATAAACATTTATCAGCAAGTCACTTGTTCAGTCTGTCAAGACATATTTAATTAATGTTTAACTAATTTAATTAATGTCTACTGAGTCAGGCACTGTGTGCTAAGTGCTAGGGCTAGAAAAAAAAGGCAAAGAATACTCTAAGAGGAGAGACACCAGGTAAAGAATCCTAAAGTAAACTGGAGAAGGCTTGCTGACAGAGAAAAGGGAGCCATGTGAAGGAAGTCTGAGAAAGGCTTAGTGGAGAAGGTGCGATTTTTTGATGGGTTTGGAAAGAAGCCAGGAGAAAGCCATGGGAAAAGAGAGCATTCCAAGTATGGGGGTTACAGTCAGTGACAGTGCATAGAGTCAGGAGATGAATTGTCTTGTTCGAGGAACAGCATGAAGGTCAGTGTTACTGGACAGTCAACTTGTTTGAAAAAATGAGTTTTTGATAACTATTTCAACATAACTGGTTTTCTTTGTGACTGCCTGTGTTTTATTTTATGCATTTGAAAACATTCTGAGAAGGGGCCTCAAGGCTTCACCAGATGTCTAAAATAGGGCCATGACACAAAAATCACGACAAATTGCTGATCTGGAGCATTCCCAACCATTCAAGGCTGCTATCAAGAAAGACAGCTAGATTCATCCTGATCCTGAATTCTAAGCTGTGTGGTCTTGACTCAGTTGGCTAAGCTGATTCAAGGGGACAGTTCTGCCCTTGTCTGATACTCTAAGATAAGAGAGCCTATTCCACTATCACCAAGTCTGTAGTCACAGAATAGAGAATACTGTATGAGCTAGTTATAATTTTGTCAAAACAATATTATCCATATCTGCCTCTGATTATCTTCCTGGAAGAAGCCATTGAACACCCTAGGAGTGTAGCTAAGTACTTTTTGTCTTAAGGATGGATACATTTTCCTTCAGCTTAGAGGAAGCTCATGCTGACCCTTTTGAGTCCCCTCTCTTAATGCAGCTCAGTGAAAGGCAGGGTAGAATCACATTTTCCAAGAAATGGAAACCACCTCTAATTCCTTTCATTAGGTCAACAGGTGACATTAGAAGGAATACAGGGCCATGGAACTCAGTGATAGAATCTACGGAGGGAGCCATTTGTGACCTGGGAAAGATTCCAAAATATACACCCTTATCTACAATGCTGTCCTATCTGATTCCCAGGAAAATAATGTCCTTAACTCTGGTGTCACTGGCCTGCACTACCTACCCCCTCTCTTCTTATTTTCTCCCCACTCTAACCCTCTTTTCGATTTTCTAGAAAGGAAAATTGCTTTTTGAAAAGAGGAAATAAGTAGTCTTAAGTCGAGGGTAGACTATCCCAAGTGTGAAGTAGCTGAAACTGGTCATGGATGCTCCGAATCTCCCCTTTATCTTGTTAAAAAAAGTAGATGGGGGGTGGTGGCTAGGTGTCACAGCGAATAGAGCACCGGCCCTGGAGTCAGGAGGACCTGAGTTCAAATCTGGCCCCAGACACTTAGCACTAGGTCGTGTGACCTTGGGCAAGTCACTTAACCCCAATTTTCCTGCTCTCCTAAAAGCAAAAAAAAAAAAAGTAGATGTTTAACACGGTAAAAACAAACCACTTTGAAAGCTTTAAAAACTGATCCACACAATGCCCAATGATGAAGCATGCCACCAAGTTCCTGAGAGAGAGGTGATAGACCCGGGATGCGAAATGAGTAATTCTTTTTTTGGATACGGCTAATGTGGGAATTTTGCTTTTCTTGTGACACACACACACACACACACACACACCTAAATATATATTTGTTACAAGGGTGTTTTCTTTCTTACAACGGAGGGGAGCAATTATTTGTTCATTGAAAAAAATAAATTAAAAAACAAAATGTTTTATTGATATTTTTACATTGCTGTCCCTTCCCAATTATCCACCCCCACCACAACAGAATATTACTTCATAATAAGTATAGGCAAATGAAACAAACCAATGCAATGTTTCTGTCTGAGAAGGTGAAATTCATTCTTCACCTATATTCCCCACCATCTCTCTGCCCAGAGGATGGTGGGATCCTAGATCTGGAAGGGACCTCAGAGGCCATCTAGTTCATCTCTCTCATTTTACAAGGGAATAAACTGAGGCAAGGTGGAGGGGATGAAGTAACATGCACAAGATCACACACAGGATCATAGATTTAGAATTAAAAGTAACTTAAATGTCATCTGGTCGAAGCTCCCTTATTTGGCAGAGTCGGTAGCTGCCCAGGGAGGGTAAGTAACTTTCTCAATGTCACACAAATAGTGAGGGTCAGATATGGGAATTTACCCCCAGATCCTCTGATTCTAGAATCAAAATTGGTCACGTGAAGTAGCAGGGTCCCTGTGGCTCTTCATGCTATACACTTGTACTTAATTGTGGTCATTATGTCAGTCTCTTGGTTCTACTCCTTTTGCTCTGTGTCAGTTGCTGAGAGCCTTCCCAGGTTTCTCTGAATCTCTTCTATTCTGGAAGGCCAATAATCCTCAGATCTCCTCTTACTGTCAGGTTCTGTTCCTTTTTTTAGTGGTAATACTTCTTTTCCCTAAGGGAAGTTCCCTCAGGCTCTCCACCATCTTGGGACCAGACAGCTCTCCAGAAAAAAAAATCCAACCTATGAGGTTGTTTTTCCCTCATGTGGTCAAAATCAGAAAGGCAAGGCAGGATGACAAAGGCTGTCACCAATGGCCCTGATTCATTTCAATTCAGCTAGCATTTATTAAACTCCTACTGTCTTCACTGAGGCATGTAAAGAGCTGATTTCCAATCAGGAAAATCAGTCTCACCTTTGACACCTATCTGCTGTGTGACTCTAGGACAGGCAATTAACCTCTCAGTGTCCCCAGGCAATCTCTATGACTAGGAATTGCAAAAGAGATGCCAACCTGACATAGTGGATGGTAATTTCCTCACTGGGAGTTTTCCATGCATATGAAATCACAGTCCTGGTTTTAAAAAAAGTGTCAAGAACTGTGGTAATCACAGGGGACACAAAAGCACAAGTGAGGCAGTCCCGGCTCTCAAGGAGAGCTGGAAGAAGGAAGACACGAAGACATAAATCCAAAACGCATGCAAAGAAATATCTTTTTTTGAGGGGCGGCACTAATTTGGGGAAATCAGGGAAAGCCTCTTGTAAGTGGTGGTTCCTGAGCTGAACCATGGAGACATTTAGGGATTCCAAGAGGAGAAGGTGAAGAAAGAGGGTATTTCAAGCATGGAGGCTGGACCAGCAGGGCAAAGGCAAGGTGGCAGGAGATGGGAGGGTGTGCCAGAGACTAGGAAATTGACCAATCTAGCCAGAATAGAAAGTGTAAGGTGTAAAGTGTAAGCTTCTCACTTTCTCTGGGATCACCTGAAGATAAGAGCCAGCATTTATATAAGGTGGTAAAGCATTTTACATAAATGCCCTCATTTAATCCCTCCAACAACCCCAGAAAGAAATGTCATTATCATGCTCATTGTATAGAGGAAACAGAGATAGGCCGTATGACTTTGACTAGTAAATGCCTGAGGCAGAATTTGAACTCAGGTCTTCCTGACTGAAGCCAGTACTCAAACCACTGCACTACCTAGCTATTTCCTTAAGATAAAAACATACACCAGAAACCTCTGAGCTTCTGCTAAGGTTGGCTGATAGAGGCCTAGGTTTCCTGGATGGTATTTTCAGACAATAAGCATTTATTAGGCACCTACCGTGTGCTAGGCACTTTTCCAAGCATTGGGGATCTAAAAAGAGGCAAAAGACAATCCCAGCTTCAAGAAGCTGACAACACAGTGAGAGAGACAACATGTAAACAAATGTATATGAGGCAAGTTATAGACAGGAGAGAGGGAATAGTTAACAAACGGAAGGCTGGAGAATTAAGAGGATTTGTGAAAGGCTTCCTGTAAAAGATGGGATTTTAGTTGGGTCTTAAAGGAATACAAGAAAGCCTGGAAAAACTGAATCCCAGGCATGAGGGACACTCAGTGAAAGTGAACTGAGTACGGAGATGGAATGTCTTGTCTGTGGAACAACCAGGAAGCCAGTGTCATTGGATGGAAGAGTACTATGGGAAGGCTGGACAGGTGAGAAGGTGGTAGATTATAAAGGAGTTTGAACACCAAACAGAGGGTCTTATATTTGATCCTGGAGGTGAAAAGGAGGCCCTGGCGTTGCCCGACTAGGAAGATGACATGGTAAGACCTGTCCTTTGGGAAGGACACTTTGGTGGCTAAATGGAGAATAGACTGGAGCGGGGAGAGATTTGAGGCAGAGAGACCCAGTCAGTAGGCCAGTACAATAATGATGGTGATGGGGTGGCTAGGTGGCACAGTGAATAGAGCACCAGCCCTGGAATCAGGAGGATCTGAGTTCAAATCCGACCTCAGACACTTAACACTTACTAGCCGTGTGACCTTGGGCAAGTCACTTAACCCCAATTGCCCTGCCTTCTCCCCTTCAAAAAAAAAGCAACAACAACAACAAGAACAACAAAAATTATGGTGATGAGGCCCCGCACCAGGGTGGTGAAAGTGTCAGAGGAGAGAAGGTGGCATTTGTGAGAGATAATACAAAGCTGAAATCCACAGGGAACTTGACAAGAGTTTGGATGAGGAATCAGAGATGTCACCTAGATTTTGAGCCTAAGTGACTGAGAGAAGGATTGTTTGCACCATTCACAGTAAAAGGGAAGTTAGGAAGGGGGGGATGTTTGGGGGCTGGGGAAAGATAAGTAGTTCAGTTTTGCACATGTTAAGTTTAAGATGTTTATGGGACATCTGGTTTGAGCTGTTGAATAGGCAGTTGGAGATGGTTCTTGGGGAAGCATCATATGCTATTCTATGCTGAGGATTGTTCACTGAAAGGCAGGTTATCCTCTGCTACTTTACTCCCATGAGCAAGTTTCTTCTCTTCCCTGGGTCTCAGTTTCCCCCTTTGTAACATGAGGGGTGGCCTTTGAGAGCCCTTCCTGCTGTAGATCTAGGAGCCTATGTGTGACTTTGGGAAAGTCCCTTCCCCTCCCTGGGCCTCAGTTTTTTCCTCTGTAAAATGAGAGCTTCTTGACCAGCTGGCCTCTGCAGGCCCTTCCAGCCCTAAATCAATGAATCTATGATAAATATTATAAAGTCAGTGACAGCTGTGTCCTTGGCAACATCTTCTGAACCTTTCCTCAGTCTTTCATGTGTGCATTTATCAGAGGTTGAGGGACCCTGACACCAGGGATATTTGTATTTCAAAAAAAGACACATCTCTGAACCAGAGGAATAAATTTCAGTCTAGACTGGCATCCAAGGCCCTCTACAATCCAGATCTAACCAGTTTGATTTGTCCTTGTGCTCTCCTACTACAACCAAACGGGTCCATTCATGGTCCTCTGAGTGTGTCATAGCTTGAACCGTTCCCTTTACTCAGGATTCTCTTCCCATTAAATCCCACCCATACTTCAAAACACATTGTAGGTTCTATTTCCTCTGGGAAGCCTTCTCTTAGCACCCTGGTCCCTGTGGGAGCTTCCCTTTCTCTGATTTCCTACAGAATTGACCATCTCCCTCATGCCTTTAGCATTTATCTCGTATGACCTTGTTATTAATTATTTTTTTGTGTCATCCTCAACTTGAGTGGCCTCTTTCAGGGAAGGGATCATATCTTGTAGATGTGAGGATCTCACAAAATGCTTTATACCTGGTAGGTGCTCAATAAATTTTTTTTTTGGAGGGCAATTGGGGTTAAGTGACTTGCCCAAGGTCACACGGCTAATAAGTGTTAAGTGTCTGAGGCCGCATTTGAATTCAGATCCTCCTGACTCCAGGGCTGGTGCTCTATTCACTGCGACACCTAGCCACCCCTTCAACAAATTTTTAAAAATTAATTGTAGAATGTCAGGTTTCAGCAAGCTGACAAGAGGTCATTTTTTTGAGGGGCAGGATTTGGTTATCATCTATAATGACTACTGAAATCTTACCATACTATTGTTCGACTGCTCCCCAGGCTGATGCTAATTGAGGCACTTTTATTAAATTGTGGCTGAAAACCCCCCTTCTAGCCAGTTACCAGAGTACACTTTGTTACCTGATTGCTTATTAATAGAATACAAGTCAAAATGCCCTTGTTTCTCTCTTAGTTCAGGCAGGTCAGAATACCTGGGTTCAAATCCTGACCACCTAGGTGACTTTGGACAAGTCATTTCCCCTTCCTGGACTCTAGTTTCCTCTTCTGTTGGATTAGATTACTTCTGGAGTCCTTCCAGCTCCAAATCTGTTATCATATTCAAAGACTGGGAACCTGCAGCCTTGAGTCCACATGTGACCCTCTAGACCTTCAAGTGTGACCCTTTGACTGAATCCAAAGTACCTAGAGGGCCACATGTGACCTCAAGGCCACTGGTTCCCCATCCCTCCCCTATGTAATGATCTTGAGCAAGTTCCTCTACTTCTGTGGGCCTCTTCTGTAAAATGAGAAATTTGTATTCGACTAGATAGTCCATGAGGGCACCTTCCTCAATGTAAACCTAACGCTTTTGGAAGGAAGAGAAAGGTAACCATTTTGCTGCCTAACTGAAAGTTCATCCTTTGCAGATTCCTTTTAGAATATCTTTCTAAAAAGATGTGGGCGTTTGATTTGAACCTTACTTACATCCCTATGTAGGTGTATTAAGAAAGCCATGTAGATTGCTATGCATACTTTACAACTGGGTCGATATGTTGTTAGTCCTAATGAACTATATCTTTTCTTCATTCCTTTAAAAATTCCTTGTTCCAATGGATGGTTTTCTGGGGGAGGAGGGAGGGATACATTGGGAATGAAGGTGATCTAAACCCCCCAAATAGCAAAACACTTTTTGGGGGGAGAAGTTGAAGTTGAAGCCTTGAAGGCTTACACTGCTACTCTGTGCTGCTACTGTGTAGGAAAACATGGTTAAAGAGAGTTGCAAATTCAGGAAGAATAGAAAAAGACTGAGAATTTGCCTAATAATATTTATAAAGCCTTTTACCTACATTATCTTACTTGATCTTTATGGCACTGAGAGACAAGTATTATCGGGATGGAAAGAGCAACAATACAGTTACTTATCCAGATGCTTTTGCTAAAAATGGCAATCAGCATCTGTATATTTGTTGGCTCTGCCAAAGCACTCCGGTGCTGCCCGGATCTTTCACCAGAGTTTTGGCCTTGCGTACACACAAGCCTAGTTTGCCACCAATGTACTTGAGGCATCTCCAAAGAGGCGAAAGGGTGGTTGGGAGACCTTAAATTTGGTAGAAAACCTGCCAGAGTTGGCAGGGCCTTTTGAGTTTCATCCCCTCATTTGAGAAAATGAGCTGCACGGAGGGAATGTTTTTTAGAAAATTGGGATTTAGGGGGTGGCTAGGTGGCACAGTGAATAGAGCACAGGCCCTGGAGTCAGGAGGACCTGAGTTCAAATCTGGCCTGAGACACTTGATACCCTTACTAGTCGTGTGACCTTGGGCAAGTCACTTAACCCCAATTACCCTCCCCTCCCCCCTCCAAAAAGCAAAAAAAAAAACAAACCAAAAAACAAACCAGAACCCAAAACAAAACAAAACCCAAAACAAAGAAAATTAGGATTTAGAAAATAGGGACCCAGATCTAGAGCTGAGGCCCATGTAGATGAAGTGACTTGCCCAAGGTCTTACATGCAGAGTCCCAGACCTTGAATTGGAAGGGAGCTTAAAAGTGCAATAGTTCTTGTCCAATAGGGGCAGCTAGTGGATAGAACACTGGGCTTGGAGTCAGTAGGATCTGAGTACAAATCTGGCCTCAGGCACTTACTAGCTGGGTGACCCTGGGCAGGTCACTTGACCCTGTTTGCCTCAGTTTCCTCATCTGTAAAATGAGCTGGAGAAGGAAACAACAAATGCTTCAATGTCTTTGCCATGAAAACCCCAAATGAGAAAGTTGGACAGGACTGAACAATGACTGAAATCTATCATTTTTACAAATGAAGAAACTGAGGCCCAGTGAGGAGCCCAGAAAAGGGAATTAACTTGGCTGTGGTAACTCATAGGATCTTAGATCCAGAACTGCAAGAGATATCAGAGGCCACATAGTCTAACCACCTTATCTTACAGTGGAAGAAACTGAAGCCTAAGGAGAGAAAGGGAGTTGTCCAAGATCATGAACGTTAGGATCCTAGAGCTAGAAGGTCACGTAGTCCAACCCCTTCATTTTACAGAGAGAGAGAGACAGAAAAGGAAACTGAGGCCTAGAAAAGTCAAAGGTCACGAAAGCATTAAGCAACAGAGCCTGATTCTAACCCAGGATTCTCCACTAGCTCATGCCTAAGCTCTTGCAGTTGGGGTTATTTCCTTGGTTGGTATTTGTGTACTATGCTTTTGTATACTATATTAACCAGATCCCGCACAACTCATTTAAAAGAAGAGGAGAATTTAATGCTGGCCAGATGTTGAGGAAAGATATATCCATGCCTTGTATCCTCAAGCAATGATTTGAAAAGAATAGTTCATCCTGATGTCAAGATTTCTCAACAATATCGCCAAGGTCAACGAAACCTTAGGTTATCTGCGATATCCACACAAAGCGTGCTTGTTTCTTTTTGCCTTTTTTGGCAAACTTTACTGAACCTTCATTTCATCCCACGGCACTGGGTTACAGAAAGCAATTCTCTATTCCAAAATTCACAAAAATCCCAATTCATTATTGAGAACTTGGATCACATAATATTCAATTTCAAAACATTCATGATTCAGAATTCCCATGTAGGTTCATGGGGCAAGTGGTCTCTGCCAGGGATTATAGCCTATTTCAGAGGAGTGGGCATCAAGACAGAAAGGCCATGGCATGGCATACCTTCTTGGAGGGAAAAGAAGTAGGTCTGTTAGCCAGCTTAGTGCAAACACTGGCTCTACTTTCAGAGGATCTGGATTCGAATCTTTCCTCTGAGACTTGCTACTGTCATGACTTCAGTTTCTTTCTCTGTCCTTTTCTGTCAAATGGGGGGGGGCTGGACTAGAGGGCATCTGAAGGTCATTGCAGCTCTAGATCTAGGAGCTCTGTGTGTGTGTGTGTGTGTGTATGTGTGTGTCTTTGGCCAAGTTCCTTCCCCTCCCAGGGCCTCAGTTTCCTCCTCTGTAAAATGAGGGTACCAGACTGATATCCTCTAAAATACTTTCCAGCTCTAGATGTAGGAGCCTAGGTGTGACCATAAGCGAATAATTATTCCTCTCTGGGCCTCAGTTTCCCCATCTGTAAATGAGGAGGGCTGGAGTAGATGGACTCTAGATGACTCCCTGCTCTAGATATAGGAGCTTAATGTGTATGTGTGTGTGTGTGTGTGTGTGTGTATAAGAGACTTTGACCAAGTCCCTTCCCTCCCTGAGCCTCAGTTTCCCCATCTGTAAATGAGGGGGTTGGACTAAATGGGCTCTGAGATGCCTCCCAGTTCTAGATCTAGCAGCCTATGGGTGACCTTGACCAAGTCAACCACCTTCCCTGAAACTTAACTTCTGTTACCTGCAAAATGGAGTTAGACTAGCTAGCCTCTGAAGACTCTGCCAGTTAGTTCTAGGTCTGTGATCCTCTGTGTTCCCTTCCCCAAGCCTCAGTTTCCTCCTCTGTAAAATGGGGAGGTTTCTAGACTAGATGGCTTCTATGATCTTACCCAGCTCAAGGACGCCATTCTCATAGCCTCTCCATCCCTCCTGGCTGTCTGTTCATTGTTTACACTTACCATGGTTGCACAATTGTTACAATGTAGGCTCAAGTCCTTGAAGGGGAAGATGTTTTCTGGCTTTACATTTTTAGCGCCGATCCAGACAGGGACACCTTTCGAACAGAGTGATACAGAGGCCATTGTATGAAACCTAAAAAAATCTCTCCATACCATGCTGCATTCAGGATACACAGTTCTTCTGAGATGCCGTCTCCATGGCAGCCAAATCCTTGCTACGAGAGCCAGGAGCCCCCATCCCCCACCCTCCGATCAATATGACCAATTCATATAAAGGGATTTTGTTTTTTTAATCTCTCTTCCTTGGTGTTGCCACCTCCCACTGGCTCTGGGACCCCAGGCCTATTTGATACTCAGATCACACCAAGCACCGACCTCAGATTCAGCCCCAGCACTGATCTGAGCAGCCATACTCTTTTTTAACCCCTGCTGGTGAAAGCCTGTCTTTCAGTAAACCCCCTCAGGATAATCAGCTGAGTCTTAGACCTGTTTCTATCTTCCCTGGGTGTGGCCATCAGCACATTCCAAAATCACTCATTTGGAGAAATTATGAAGAAAAGACTGATCTATTGCCCTTTTCAATAATTTTAGGAACCCTAACTCATTTGAGAAAAAAGGGAATTATTTCACTGGTGAGCTGAGAGTTAACCCTTTCAACATTACAACCCTGCTTTCCATTCCTTTTATAACATTTTTTTAAAGATACAGGTGTTTAATGTGCACCTGGAATTAGGAGGTAGAGGTGGGACATGAGCAGCACAGACGTAGCTATGAACACAGCTGGATCCTGGGAAGTGCCCTCAGTCACTTTATTTTTATTTTGGCAATTAGGGTTAAGTGACTTGTCCAGGATCACACAAGCCATTAAGTGTCTGAGGTCAGATTTGACCTCAGGCACTCCTGACTCCAGGGCCAGAGCTCTAGCCACTGCAGAGCCACCTAGTGGCCCCACTCAGTCACTTTAGAAAGATGTCCTTGAGTAATGGTTATGGGAACTGAAGGTAAAACTGAAAACCCTTTAAGATCCTCTGCCCACTGGGACAAATCTACCTAAAAATTATTTTTCCGTGTTTAAAAAATGAGCAAAGTAGATCCTAACAGATGGAAAGGGGAGGATTGGAGAGGAGGGTCAGGAGAGGGATGAGGAAGAAGCTCACATCTAAGGTTGTCTATAGCCATTGCCCGCCATTGTTGGAGCCTTGTGTTCTGGTCGGGTGGGCTGCCCATTGAGGCTGAGACTAAGCAGTCTGTGTGAGGAGCCAGGGACCTGGGCTTTCGGTTCTCACTCCACTACCACTGATTCATGTAGGGACCCTGCCCTGCTGATAGGATCAGGTCTGATGGAAGGTTACATGTTTCTATGGGGCCCCAATAGAAACCCTGATGTGGGTGTGACAGATCCATGGTACCAAAGCAGCCCCCCACCCCATGTACCACTCAATCTGACTAAGTTGCTAAATATCCCATCTACTTCCCATTCTGGGGTCTAGCATACAGTTGGTCTGAAAAGTCTTCTTGAAATGGGTCATTCCCCAGCTGAAGGAAGCAGAGTCCTGCAGCCTATTAGTGAATCTTTGCTGACTAAGCCTCCTGAAAGGAGTCTGTATGTTGGAAAGGCACTCACTGGCCCTAGAGTCAGAGAATAGAGTTCAAAATTTACCTTTTAGGCTTATTTTCTTGGTTACCTTAAACAAGTCCCTTCCCTTCCTAGGCCTCAGTTTTCTCATCTGTGAAATGAAAAGGTTGAAATTGATGGCCTCTGAGGTCCTTTCCAGCTCTAGAACAAGGATCCTTTAATCCTAGGGCCTTGAGGGTCATTAGCCTGACTATCTGGGATTCCTATCAAAGCCTAGAAATGGAAGCAGAGAAGGTTTGGGATACTGGAACCTTGGGGTGTGTGTGTGTGTGTGTGTGTGTGTGTGTGTGTGTGTGTGAGAGAGAGAGAGAGAGAGAGAGAGAGAGAGAGAGAGAGAGAGAGAGAGAGAGAGACTGATTAAATCCTCATGTGCTCTTTTTTTCCTTCCCTTGTATTGCTGGTACACATTTTCCCTGTCTACTCAAAGGAGGCTGCAGGGAAAAGTACAATTAAGAGAAGGGCCTGTCTAGTCTTACCAAGTGGCAGCTGAGTAACATTATGAATAGAATATTTGACTTGAAGTCAGGAATACCTGAGTTCACATTCTGTCTTATTGTCTTGTGACCCTGGGCAAATTCCTGAACCTCTCTCAGCCTCGGTTTTCCCATCTGTCCAATGGAGATAACAATAGCACTACCGCCTCCTAGCGTTTTTGTGAGCATTAAATGAGATAATGGTTCTTCGAAAACCTTACAATGCCATATACATGTTAGCTTTCATTATTTGTCAAGGTCTGACACCACAGATTCAAGAAATGAGGTCCATTGTGATGTCTCTGGGCAATTGACTGCCAAGGTTGATCTCAACCTGATGGTCTGGTCTAGCCCAGGCTGAGAGTTGACTGGCTGCTGACCAGCTCTTTGTAGAACACTGGGATGTCCTGGTCACTATGTGCACACTGGGGATGGGAGTGCTGAGCATTGGGAGGAAGACAGAAGGCAAATATTCAGGAAGAGGTGACAGCAATGGAGACCAACAGAGAAAGTAGAGCAGGGTGGGGTCGCAGAAGGTGTATGGCATCTCTTTCCTCGGCACTTTCACAGACTACTCAAAATAAAACACCCTGCTCTCTCCTTATTATCATGCCACATTCATGTCCCAGAATTCCGGGTCCCAAGATACCCCTTTTTACAGAAAGGCTCAGTTAAGGCCCCATGAATAACAGCATCATAGGGATCCATCCAAACAGGAGTTTGAAACATTATTTCCAGACTGTTACAGTCAGTTCAGTGCAATTGAATAAGTATTTTTATTTATTTAAATGCCTACTACATGATACCATGAGAAGCTCAAAATGGATACTGTATTTGAATATTAAAGGTCACATCATGAAAAATCAATGAGGACAGTTAGAATGCACCTCACACCCAGGAAACTAAAAAAGATAACAAAATATAGATACAGTCAGTGCCGGAGGAGTTGTGAATTAGTGCAGGCCTTCTGGAAAGCAGCACAGAGTTCTCCTAAGAAAATATACTTTATAACGAGGGTCATTGAAGTGACTTAAAAATGCAGAGAAGAGAACATAAGGAAGGCCAGAAAAAAACCATAAACATGCAGGGCAATTTTGAAAGCTCCAGGTTTAACTTATTAATAGTTAAAAACAAGCTGTACGTAAGGAACAACTGCAGCTCTCTGTACAATCCTCTTTTTCTGTTCAACTATGTACATAGAAACGCTTATTTTATTAAGTGTTTCTTAAGTTCAGAATTTTAATAAGTAGAAAAAAGTGTACCAAAATGAACAGACCTCCTGACCCAGAAATTCCACTGCTTGCCACGTGACCGAGGAGGTCAAAGGTAGAAAGGTCTTATATCCACCAATTTATTTATAGAAGCCCTTTTTGTAGTAGCAAAGAACTAAAAATAAAGGAGTGGCCCATTGATCGAAGAATGATAAAAAAAATTTGTGGTTTGTGAATGCAATGGAGTATTATTTCACATAAGAAATCATGAGTATGAAGAATACAGAGAAACATGGAAAGAGTCATATGAGCTGGATGCAAAGTATGCAGAACCAAAAACAACTTACACAATGACTACAACAATGAGCAGTGGCAGCAACAACAAAGAAATTAAATGATGTCTAATTATAATGATCAAGTTTAATTGGTTCCCAAAAAGAGAGGAGAAAACAAACTTTCCTCCTTAACTGGCAAATGTGACTATGAGGGTTTATTAATTTTGATGAGCTGTTTTCTCTGTCTCTGTCTCTGATTCTCTCTTTTCCTCTCCTCTTTCTCTTCTTTGTTACAATGGAAGGTGAGAATTGGAGGGGGCAGTGAGAATGATATATTTGGAACTGAAGACCATGTAAGAAAAGGTTTAAATTATTTTTCCAACAATTTTAAAGAAATGTTTACTATATTGAAGAGGGTTGAGCCCTCACATTGTCCCAGGGTTATTAGGGTCCTGAGTCATCTAACCGTTTGTGCCTGGTTTTGGGTACTTCTTATCCCTAAGAGCTCCAGGAGCCCACATGGCTTGCCAGAACCTTGAGCTGGCCCAGGTGTGCTTGGTACTGTGCAGGTGGTGTGTGTGTGTGTGTGTGTGTGTGTGTGTGTGTGTGTGTTTGTGTATGTGAGCACAGGATGAAGAATGTACTTTAGATATTAGTGACACATTCTCAGCTCTAATGGAACTCAACCTTCTCTGTGACAGAAGGGACTGGATTAGATGCTTTCTAAGAACACTTCTGATTGTGACATTCTGTCAGACCCTGTGAATATGGAGAGACAGCATGGTGCTGGCAAAAGGATAGAATGATGGATTTGGAGTCAGGAGACTTGGATTCAAATTCTACCTCTTCCATTTACCACTTGTAAGACATTGGGCAAATTGCTCTCTTCCCCTTCTCTAGGCCTCAGTTTCCTCCCATGTAAAATGGAAAAGCTGGATTTGATGGCCTTGAAGTTCCCTCCTAGCTCCAGATCTATGATTCTATGAACTTATGAATGGGATGCCAACCAAATTCAAAAGAGAAACTTGATCATGAAGGGTCTTTGGGGGAATTGAATTTAGATCTTAGAAGAGAAGATGGATATGCAGAGGGAAGAGGGGCAGGGGAATGCTAGGCAGGGTAAATGGCTGGAGCAGAGGCACTGAAATGAGAATACTAGGGAGAATCAAGGAGAGACTGACAAAGATGCCCTGTTTCGAACTCGGTTCCATTGCTCGTCAGAGCCTTTGTTTAGATTTCCACAATTGCTGCGACCTCCCTTTACTTTGGAACCAGTTGGGTCTCCCTGGGCCCAGGGTGCTGAGGGAGGCAACTGGCTGGCTCTAAGGAGGCCCAAGTCATTCTGGGCCTGGATCCCCTAGAACTTGCTTCTGGGCTGTATTTACCTAGCACGGCATATTTCCTATAAGGAACCAAAGCTTCTTTATTCAGCCTTCAACTTACATATGTCCAAACAGAGACGTTATAGAGTGCTCATTTATAAACTCTTGGCTGTCCTGGAGTTTGGGCAGGAAATACCAGTTTTTTACATGGTGTCAAAAATTAATCGGCTTCCCATCTCCTCCCACAAAAATGTTTCTCAGTGGATGTAAAGCAGGGGGAGTGCAAGGGGAGATCCCGCCACCATTGGTTCATTCTGTCTTCTCATAGATTCCCCCCTCCCCCTATAAATCAAAGGGGAATGCAGGGCTGCTGTTTATCTTTGCAAGTGAACAGAAGGGCCAATTTATAGAGGCCAAACCTTTACTCTCCGGTAGGCCCCATCTGGAATGTCATTCCCCCCACCTTGCAGCTCATATCTTCAAGTCACTGAGCTAGGGATGAGGGCTAGCATGGATGGCAGGGTAGCCTCAGCCTGGAGGGCCATCATGTTGGAGGACCAGCTCTCTGTGCCATCTAGTATGCTTAGACCCCTATTCCTAGTTAATAACTCTCATAATATTCTAGGCTTCTAGATCTAGAGCTGGAAGGGATGTAAGAGGCCATCTAGTCCTACTCCTTTCATTTTACAGAGAAGGAAACTGAGGCCCAGAGAGTAGGAATCACTTGCCCAAGGTTACTCATAAGATCATAAATTTAGGGTTAAAAGAGGCCTTAAGAGATCATGTGAAAGATTCTTGACCTGGGGTCTATGGACTTTATTTGTAAATATTTTGATAATTACTTCAGTATAATTTGTTTCCTTTTTAATACAATGTATTTTAAAATATTATGAGGGGGAGCTAGGTGGTGCTACAGTGGCTAGAACACTGGCACTGGAGTCAGGGTGACAGACCTGAGTTCAAATCTAGCCTCAGACACTTGACACTTACTAGCTGTGTGAGCCTGGGCAAGTCACTTAACTCTGATTGCCTCACCCCCGCCCCCAATATTATGAGAAAGGGTGCATAAGTTTCACCAGACTTCTTGAGAATTTCCAAATAACCCAAAAGGTTAAGAACCCCTGACTGAATCCAATTCCTTCATTTTATGGATGGGGAAACTGAGGCAGAGGGAGATGAAGTGTTTTGCCCAGGGGTTAAGAATAGGATCATGGGATCATAGATGTGGAATTGAAAGGGACCTTAGAAACCAACTAATAAAACTGTCTCATTCTACAGAAGAGGAAACAGGTCCAGAGAGTTACAATGTCTTGCCCAAGGTTACCCAAGTAGGACATGGCCTGGCCAGAATAGTAACCCAGGTCCTCTGACTAAATGTAGCACTCTTCAGCAATTAAGAGATGATACTTTCAGGGTTGGAGGAGAAGGGAGGACGTGGCACTTGAGTTGGGTTTTAGGGGAAGAATTTCAACAAGTGCCTGTCCCTGGCCCTTAGCCCGTGCTCCCTGGCACTCCGCCCTCATCCCAGCAGCGGCGGTTATTTAAAAATGTTTTCCTTCGAGCAATGGAAGATTTATATACATTTGGAAAAGTCCCGAACCTCAGGGCCAGTGCCCTCCACCCCTTCAGAACAGAGCCCATACTGTATATGTTCTGTCCAAGGGGGAGGAGCTACCCGCCTACAGTCCTAGCTGGAGTTGGCAGATTTGGGAGGGCAGTGAATGTTTCTTCAGCTGATTTCTGCATCTCTTGTCCCCCTTCCAGTTTGGTCCCCTCAGGCACCCAGTGGTGGCCTCCCTCATTTGGCCTCCTGGGCCTCCAGAGCATTTCATTTTCCCATCTCGGTCCAGACAGCAGAAGCTGCCATGTGGAAAGATGTGCCCCTTAAATCCTGAAAGTCTGCCAGCATTCAAAAGGGATACATCCTTACCTAGGTCTATAGGACTTTATAATGAAATAGGTTGTAATAATGGTAGCAACTGAGGGGCAGAGGCAGGGAGAGGAGAGAAGAGAGAGAGAGAGAGAGAGAGAGAGAGAGAGAGAGAGAGAGAGAGAGAGAGAGAGAGAGAGGAGAGAGGGAGGGAGGGAGAGAGACCGAGAGACTGAGAGACCGAGAGAGAAAGATCAAGAGAGACAGAGAGCTCCACAGACAGAGATGGAGAGAGGTGACTTGCCCACTTTCATACATCCAGCAAACTTCTGAGGCAGAGTTCAGACCCAGAGTTCTCTATTCCAAGTCCAGGCTTCTGTCTATTATAGCACAATAAGAAATATCTCTTGCTCCAGACTGCTCACGTTTACCTTTCTTTCTCCATTGAAACTTCCCTATTTGCTCTGGGTTCTGTTCTTTGTTAGGGAATTGGAAAATGATGTGGCTAATGTGATAACAGGTCAACACCTTAATATGTGAGTCCCTAGGGGCAGCTAGGTGGCACAGTGAATAGAGCACCAGCCCTGGAGTCAGGAGAACCTGAGTTCAAATCCAGCCTCAGACTCTTGAGGCTGTGTGACCCTGGGTAAGTCACTCGACCCCAATTGCCTCACCAACCCCCCCCCCC
>CM053602.1:44886512-44922489 GCA_028646575.1 Pseudocheirus occidentalis
AAAAAAAAAAAAAGATAACTCTACTTATAGGTATGGTTGAGATCCTACCTGTGTCTGAATAAGTCACGTCCCCTCCCTGGGCTTCAGTTTCCTCCTCTGTAAAATGAAAGAGCTGAACTAAATGGATGACCTTCCAACTTAGATCTGGGATTCTGTGATTCTCTGATCATAGAAGAGTTTGGAAACTGAGAATTCGATTAGGAAGCTATTGCCATAATCCAGTTAAGAGTTGATAAGAGTCTAAAGTAGCATGGTGATTGTGTGAGTGAAGGGAACATTGACAAGACTCAATATATGGAGCGTGTGGGAGAGAGAAGTTGATGTGCATTACATTTGCAACTGAGCTCCTGATAGAAAGATATCTATACCCCAAAGAGATCAAAGAAAGAGGAAATGAATCCATATGTGCAAACATATTTATAGCAACTCTTTTTGTGGTGGCAAAAAACTGGACATTGGGAGGTTCTCATCTGTTGGGGAACGGCTGAACAAGATGTGGCATATGATTGTGATGTTATAAGAAATGATGAGGGGGTGGTTTAAAAAAAGCCCTGAGCAGACCTATATGAACTGATGCAAAGTGGAGTTAGCAGAACCAGAAAAACGATGCAACAGCAAATTTGTAATGGGGAGCAACTGTGAAAATCTTAGCAACTCTTATTGACACAGTAACCCACCACAATTCCAAAGGACTCATAATAAAACATGTTATTTATCTTCAGGTAGGGAGCTGATGGATCCAGATTGTAGATTGAAGTGTATTTTCTTCTCTTTATTTTTCTTGCTTTTGAAAAATGGGCATCAGTTACGTGGAAATTTTCTTTGCATGACTATACATATTTTTAATGAATTTTGGTTTTTTGCCTTTCCAGTGGGTGGGGGAGGGGAATAAGGAAGTTAATTTGGCACTAAAAATGAATTTTTAAAAAAGAAAGAAAAAAGTTGAACTCTGAGATTACCAACATGGGTGGCCATAAGGATGATAACGTTCTCAACAGAAAGAAGGAAAGTTAGAAGGTGGAGGTTGGGGATGGAGGTAGGGGAAAGAAAATTATTTCTGTTTTGAACATTTCTAGTTTGAGATGCCTGAAGGATGTCTTACAGAGGCAATTAGGTGGTGCAGTGGATAGAGAGCTGATCTGGCAATCAGGAGAGCAAGTTTAAATCTGACATCAGACATGGGCAGTGTGACCTAGGAAAGTCACTTAATCTGTGCTTGGTCTCTATTTCCTCAACTATGAAATGGGGATAATGACAGTACCTTTCTTCCAGGGTTGATGTGAAGATCAAGTGAGATAATATTTATAAAAGTACTTAGCACAGAGTCTGGCACATAGTAGGTGCTGTCTAAATGATGTTTCCCCTCTCTCCTCCAGAATATCTAGTTGGAGATGTCCACCAATAGGCAGTTAGTGGTACAGAAAGCTAACCCAAGAGAGCAGCTAGGACTGGATACTTAGATTGGCCATCTGCATAAAAAAGAGAATTGAACTGTGGGAATTAATGAGGTCACAAGAAGATCACTATGTAGAGAGATAATTGACCTAGGACTGGGTCTTAAGGATGCTCATATTTAGGAGCCTGTTTCTTCCTCTGGTGTGGAAGTTACTTATCACAAAGTAATTGTCAATTGTAGGAAGTATAGACAGTTCTCCATTTATGTAAATTTGCATTCGGCAAATTCACCTTCTGAAAGAAATCCGCATTTCAAAAAAAAACCAAACAAACAAACCCAACCCAAAACACTTTTGTGAGCTTTAATGTACAAATGTACAGTAACTACTTCTCTAGGACAGCTAGATGACTCAGTTGTAGAGCACCGAGCCCAGCGTCAGGAATATCTGAGTTCAAATCCAGCCTCAGGTCTGTACTAGCCTAGTGTGACCCTGGACAAGTTGCTTCACCCAGTCTGCCTCAGTTTCCTCGTCTGTAAAATGAGCTGGAGAGGGAAATAGAAAATAACTCCAGTGTCTCTGCCAGGAAAAACCCAAATAGGGTCTGGCACCAACTGAAAAATGGCTCAACAACACTGTGCTCTCTCTGCTCCTGTCCCTCAGCTCCACATCCTTCTACCCCCAACCAACCAACCAACCAACCAAACAAACAAACAAACAACCAACCAACCAAACAAACAAACAAAACCTCCAAGTAAAAGCAGAAGAACGAGGGGATAGACCTCCACCACAGTGCCTGGTTCAACCCACCCACCTAAGTATCTGTCTTCTGTCCCTCCTTGGTCTGTACTGGGTGTCTGTCCCTGCCCCCGTATATTCCCGTCCTGTCCAGCCCCCATGTATCTATCCCCTGAGTGTTCTTCCTCTCTATTCCTGCCAGACCCCCACGTGGCTGGCCTTGGCCCCCTCCTGTTCCTTCTCCTGGTTCTCTGTCCCCAGCCCCTACGTGTCCTTGACCCAGCAGAGATCAGCTGGCCCTCCCATGACCCCCTTCCTTCTTTCCTCCCTTGGTTCTGTATGTCCCTGGGAAAATTTGAACTGACTTATTTGGAGAAAAGGGGCTAGGGCATTAGTATGAATCATTTTCTTATTTATTTACTCTTATTGATTTCATGATTTCATGATAAGCTACCCACCATGCCCAGGAAAGATGCACAAACTCGCACAGATTTCATTATTAAAGGACCTTCTTGGTAGCCAGGGGAGAGTTGGAGATGCGATATGATACTCCCCAGGTGCCCATCTTAGCGTCTGGGCAACCCCAGAGACCTGGGATGCCTGATCAAGCAGGTGCGAAGGGGAGGGGAGAGAAACATCTGTGAACCCCATGGTAGCGCCAAATATCAGCTTGTACGGGGTCTACTTAGCAGCTTCCTCCTCCTAACCCAAAGGTCTCAACTCTGAGGCACTAGTGCCTATTTCATTTTACTAGTCTTGGGGCTGAACCCCAGTGATCAGCTGGCTGGAGACTGTTGCTATCTCCAGCCTATCTCTTATCTCTGCTTTAAGATGCAGGAAATCTATAGGAACTTGGGTACAAAGTTGGGTGCAACCTAGATGGAGGTAAGTATTGTCACCCTCTAAAAAACAGGAATGGATCTTTCAAGAATCTTGAAATCTCGAATCAAGATGATTAAATGTTCAAAGCAAAAGAGTGAAATTAACTGCCTGGGGTGGAGATAAGCAAACAAATTTTCCTGATGAGGTTGCTTACAATGGGAGTGGAGGTGGGGGAGGACAATGGAATCTTTCCAGTAGAGTTCACAACTTTCCCTTGGGGATGCTGCCATTTGAATGGTGAGCTAGCTATCTGGATTAGGAGTAAATCCTGGATTTGTGACTTCATTGGGATAGAGAACTCCTTGGTCAGGTAACTCTCTCTCCCTCTACCAATACCAGGTTGGGAGGCACCTTCTATTATGAGAGTTGCCTAGATGATGGGTGGGGAACCTGTAACCTTGAGGCCACATGTGGCCCTCTAGATCCTCAAGTGTGACTAGAAGACCACATGTGGCCTCGAGGTCACAGGTTCCCCACCCCTGACTCAGATCACCAAAGGGTTAAGTAACTTGCTCGGAGTGACATAATATATATCAGAAGAGATATATATTATGAAGAGAAAATAACAAACATGCTGTGTGCTTCACAAATATAATCTCATTTGATTCTCACAACAACCCTAGGAGGTAGATGAGGAGATATATATAGGATATATATATATATGTATATAGATAGATAGATAGATAGATATAGATGAGGAAACTGAGGTAGACAGAGATAAAGTGACTTGCCCAGGGTCACACAGGTCTTTTTTTTTTTGCTTTTTTTTTTTTTGGAGGAGGCCATTGGGGTTAAATGACACGGCTAGTTTTTTGTGCTGCCTGAGGCAGGATTTGTACTCAGATCCTCCTGGCTCCAGGGCCAGTGCTCTATTCACTGCACCATCTAGTCACCCCGGTCACACAGGTCTTAAGTGTCTTGAGGCGGAATTTGAACTCATGTCTTTCTAACTTCAGGTCCCTCCATCCCCTGTGCCATCTAGCTGTCTCTTCAAGGTTGGCTCTCTCTACCAGCTGGATCACACTGCCACTCCTGACTAAGATAGTGGTTGTGAGGAATGGACTCTGAAATTAGAGAGAAAAGGGCCCTATTTACCAGTGTAATTCCACATGAACGTGTATGTAGGCATTCTCCAAAATAGCAGCTCATATGCATTCACAGAGCTAGGTTGGGCACTTGCAAATTAAAAAAAAACCCCTCTGCAGAAACCTACTCTTATACCCATGTCTCATGAACAGGAGCATAGAATAACCACAGAGACCATATCTCATAAAGTAGGGGTCCAGGGGGTGTTGGCGGGCAGCAGGAAAGGAGCTAGAATTCACTATCACCCCCTTCCCCCAAGCCTGCCCCTCTTTGGAACTTTCCTGTTTCTGCCCAGAGAATCAGCGCACTTCCAGTTACCAGGTTCATAACCTCCATGGCAGCCTTGACTTCTCCCTCCCACCATACATCCACCAGTTGCCAAATCCTTTCTGTTTACCACCCTCCCCATGTCTTTCATCTGTCTCTTTCTCTCCATTCCCTCGACCACCTTTCTTCAGTCATCTATTGTTATTTTCTGAACTCCAGCAACTGATCTCCTATCTCCATTGTCTTCCCTCTCCCATCCACCCTCCATGCAGTTACCAAAGGGATATTCCCAAAGCAGAGAAGGTCTGTCAATGTTGTTCCCTGACTAAATAAACTCCAGTGGTTCCGTTACCTCTAGCATCAAAAACAAAACTCTGTTTGCTTTTTAAAGCCCTTCACAACTTGGCTCCAACTTCTCTTTCCAGGATTATTATGCATGACTCCCATTTGTCCCAGTCAAACTGGTCTTCTTGCTCTTCCTCACATAAAACCTTTCATTTTCCATCTCCATGCTCTTGCACCGGCTGTCCCCCATGCTGTCCTCCTTACCTCCACCCCTCAGAATCCTAGTTCCCTCCAAATCTCAGCTTGGACTCCTTCTCCCACATGAAACTTTAAATCCCCTTCAGCTGCTAGTGCCCTCTTGTATTTCTTTTGTTTTAATAATATATAGTATTTTATTTTTCTTCAATTACATGTTAAAATAATTTTAAAACTTTTTTTTAAAAAAAGTTTTGAGTTCTAAATTCTATTCCCCTCTCTCCCGGACGGTACACAATCAGATATAGATTATACATGTTTGATCATACCAAACATTTCCATTTTAGTAATTTTTCTCCCCTTGAATATAACAATATACACACCTGTTGTCACCCCTGTAAACTCTCTGAGGGCAGGGACAGTGTCATTTCTTCTTAGTGTTTTCAGTGCCTAGTTCAATGCCTGATATATATTAGTTGCTTAATAAATGTTCGTTGATTGACTAAGCCAGTCAATAGGGACAGGAAGGAGATTACAAGGAAAGTGTAGGAAGGGCAAAATCCCAGAGGGTCTCCTGATACCTGGCAGCACATACTGCCTAATGCAATAGGGCTTTGGGCTGAAGTCAAGGAACTCTAGGCCAGTAAGTTGCCCCAGTCCCATATGGGACTGAGTACTACAGCTCTAGGGTCTATCCTTCTGGGGAGACTCACTCTGCTAGTGAGTCAGGCTGGAGGCCAGTGGGTGGGGAGGGGGGGGAGGAAGGGTCTTCATTGGAATAAGCTTCAGGGGAACAATGGGCCAACAGTCTGGGTGTCTAAGCTTGGGCCTGACCTGCTTCCCAGCCATCCTCAAACTTTCCTTAGGTCTTTGGTTAAGGCCAGCCAGCACGCCCAGGGCTATGAATAGGCTCTCTGTGGAGACAGGAGTGGCCAGTTTCCAACCCAGTGAGCGAATTTATGCAAATGGGAGCCTATTGACTTTCATTTTAAAATTAGAGATGGTTTCTAATGGGAAAATCCCCTCAATAAACTAAGGCGACAGGATAACTTAGAGGAAAGGGCAATAAGGAGCCTTGCTTGGTTTGAATCTCAGCTATACCCACTAATTAGCTATAGGACCTGAGAGAAAGAAGTCTTCTCTCTCTGAACCTCTTTTTTCTCCTCCTTATGCACTAGCTCTGTGACCTTGGACAAGTCCCTTCTTTCTGGGTTTCTGTTTCTTCTTCTGTAAAATGAAGCAGTTGCTACAGATGGCCTCTGAGGTTCCTTCCAGCTCTGGATCTAGGATGCCAAGTATGACCTTGGACAAGTCCTTTCCTTCCCTGGGCCTCAGTTTTTCCAACTGTGCTTGGCAAAGCTTGGCAAGTGATCGATAAATGTTTTTTTCCTTTTATTCACCATGTCATTTGCTAATATTTAATATCTCTTGGCTAATCGCCACTTCTCCATTTCCCAGCAGGCCCTTGCCCTTCATTCTATAAGATGAAATTCTTTCAAAGCCTGGGGAACTATTACTGTTACTGAACGCAATTGTCCAATCTGTTATTTGCACCGTGGTGGCCAGGGAAATTCTAAATATTTAATCTCCAATGCCTAGTTTGTCCTCCCACACTATTCCCAAGGAAAACTTGTGAACTCGTTTGTCTTCTGTCCTCTTCACTCACCTCCTTTGCCCGAGTGTCCCCATGTTTCCCACCCTCACCATTTGGGCCACTCACTCCAGTTAGCTCCCTAAGGTTGCCTTCCCTTAGTAGGGCCTATCTCTCCCCCTTCTTCCCCCCCTGTCAAATTTGTTCTCCGTCTCATTCCCAGTCAATCTGCCAAAGTATTACAGGCCAATGTATTCAGAGCTCTTAATGGGTTACCTTCACAGGTAATGTTTGCATTTTAGTGGGGCCTTCTGGAGACATTAGCCTTAATACAAAAAAATGGTGGCTAATTGGAGGAGATATCTTTGGGTTTAGTAGCAGGGGATGGGGTTCCTTTACATCTCATTCTCTGGGTGGCTTCCTATTCCACCACTCACACATCCACCACAGGCTAGTTCATTTCCAAGGAGAAATCTAGGCACCATGATGATTTGGGAATATTCTTTTGCAGGGGGCAATAGACTGGGGGAAGGGAGAATTCAAGGTTTATCTAAGTTAGCTTACTGAAGGGAATTTCCTCCCTCCTCATTTGGGTATCATCAAGGGAAACTCTTGGCTTTGGCTTCACCTCCCCAATGGAAATGTACATTTTGCCTGGGATTTACCTCCTTCTAATAATACTATTAATTCCTGCCATGTATTAGCAATGTAAAAGAATTAAAAGCACTGTTACACTTTTTAATCGCAGGGAGGGGAATGGACTGGCCCAAGGTCCCACAAAGGATCCTGGACTTAAATCTGGAAAGACCCTATAACCCAAACCCCTCATACCACCAAGGAGGAAACTGAGGCACAGGAAGGGAAGGGGACTGGTCCAAGGTCACATGAGTAGCAACCTCCAGCGGTAGAATTTGAACCTACATCTTCTGGATCTAGTCAAGCTCTTCCGATTATACCAAATCACATTACAAGTGAATGGCAGAACTAAGATTAGAACTTAGGGCTCTACATAGAACCTCATTCACTCCCTGTTCACATTTGGGGCTTCTCTAAGAACTAATTTGAGGGTTAAGCAGGTAAGGTTTGTCTTTTCTTGACTATAGTCCCTTAAAGGCCCCAATTCTCCCACTTCCCCACCACAAAACCACCCTACTCCCAAGCCCCAATTTCCTGGGAGTATTCTGCAAGAAGAAATTTCTGCCTGATGACGCCTTTGTACATCTTTCCATTGCTTTGGAATCTACATGCTAGGTTCCAAAAGAGCTCCCCTCCTAATAAATATTGCCATTGGCAGCCTCTGCTGGGGCCAGGACAGTGTGGAGTTTTTGCCTCAAACACTCATTTCCAAGCAGGGCGAGGGGTCTATAGGAACTCTGTGTGTGTATTTGTGTGTGTATGTGTGTGTGTGTTTGTGTGTGTATATCTTTGTGTGCACATGAATGGTCCTGTAGGTGTGCAAGAAGTTGAGAGATCTGGCATTTTTTTTTGTAAATTTTGAAGAGAATTCCTTCCCTATTTGGGTGGAGAGCAGTGGGGAGCTTGGTCTCTAGTGTTCATATGTGCATTGAATTATAGGTGGATAAACAATGGACATTTATGCAGCTACGGCTCAGCAGAGTGGTGAAGTGTGTAATTTCCTATATCTAGGGTTGGAAGGGACCACAGAGCCCATCTAGAGCAAGCTCCTTTTTACAGAAGAGGAAACTGAGACCCAGGGAGGGGAAGTGACCTCCCCAAGGTCACACCTAGGATCCTAGGTCTAGAGCTGAAAGGGACAGCCCTCAGAGGCCCTTTAGTCTAACCTCTTTCATTTTACAGAGGAGGAAACTGAGGTGCAAGGAGGGGAAGCGACTTGTCCAAGGTCACACATAGGATCTTAACTCTAGAGTTGGAAGGCACTTCAGTGGCTGCCTAGTCTGACCCACCCCATAATAACTATTTGCAGATGCTCAATGACAGTGAGCCTCCTACCTTGGGGCATTGAATTATGAGGAAATCCGTCCTTATATTAAGCCTAACTCTTCCTCCCTGCCCTAAATCTTCTTCCCTGCAACTTTAACTTAGAACCCAGAGTTGGATACCCTGGGACCAAAAAGAGTAAGGTTAATCCTTTTTCTACATGATAGGCTTTCAAATACTGAAAGACTGTGATATTCTTTTTTGGAGGGGGAAGGCAGGGCAATTGGGGTTAAGTGACTTGCCCAAGGTCACATGGCTAGTAGGTGTTAAGTGTCTGAGGTCGGATTTGAACTCAGTTCCTCCTGAATCCAGGGCTGGTGCGCTATTCACTGCACCACCTAGCAGCCCCCAAGACTGTGATCTTCTTGATTCTGTGTAATTTGGGCAAACATTACTTTGTCTTTCACGAGCCTCAGTTTCTATAATCCTAAAGTAAGGCAAAATGGCATCAATCAATCAATCAATCAATCCATATGTATTTACTAAACATCTAGGAGGAAATGGCAGGGTCATCTTCCTGAGTTCAAATCCAGCCTCAGACATTTACTAGCTGTATGACCCTGAGCAAGTCACTTGACCCTGTTTACCTCAATTTCCTCATCTGTAAAATGAGCTGGAGAAGGCAGTGATGAACCAGTCCAGTATCTTAGCCAAAAAAAACCTCAAACAGGGTCACAAAGAGTCAGACATGACTGAAAAATGACTCAACAGCAATTGGGTGCTAGGCTCTGTGCTAGTCACTTGGAATGCAAGGATAAAGATGAAATTGTTCTTGCCTTCAAAAATCTTACAGTCAAAAAGACATAGATTCTCGATTCAGAGCCCGAGGGCACTTAAATAGTCTTTTAGTACATTCCTCTCATTTTCAGGAGAGGAAACTGAGCCCTCATGGAGTGACTTATCCAAGGTCATGCAGGTAGTAAGTGGTGATATCAGGATTTGAACCCAGGTCCTCTGACTCTAGTTTACTTCATACTTAATAGAAAGAGCACCAGATTTGACGTCTGAGAACTGACTCGGGGGTTCACATACCATTTCTCTGTATGACCTTGGCCACCCCTTCTCTTCCCCTACTCCTGTCTTTGCCTGATATGAGAATATTTCTAGTTATGGTGCTGTTGTGCAAAGCCAAGTTGCTGGTGCAATTGTAGAAGTTGGGCATGGGTCATGTCACTAGTGGAAGGGCACTTGGGGGCTCACATGCTTTGGTGGCCACTCCAGTAGTCAGCCCTGGCAGTACAGCATAAGCCTTTGCATTCTTGGTGGGGCAAAGGGCTCCCCGTGCTCCTGCCACCACAGAGCCTTTTCTATTCCTCAAAGTTCACTTGTGATCATCAGGTTTAGCCTGGAACCCTTTGTACCCTCCTACCCAGTCTAAGTGGTGACTTGGAACTGCTCTTAGCCCAGGAAATAAAACCGCAGCAGGAGGCGATTGGGCAGATGGGGCGAGTCAATGATTCCGGACCTAGGGGTGTCATTTCCCTGCTAGCTGCCAGAGAAAGGAAGTGGACTCACTTCTGGACCCAGCTAGGTAGTTAAAAGAGGTTTACTTCGCCAAGCAAGCCTCTGATCTCCCTTGAGATGGCCTCCCCTGGCCTGGCTGGCCCCTGCACCAGGGTTACTGCTCAGAGCTGTTGGTGGAACCTTGGAAAGAGAGGCCTGCGGGGGAAGTGCAGCTGGTCAGGGTGTTGGCCCATCACCTACTCTCTAGGAGGCAGCAGCTATGGAGTTATAGCAGCCTTCCTGCCCTCCCCCCCACCCCCACCAATCTCATTCCCCACTAAGGTGAGGGTCCAACGATCTGTGGGTGTGCTTCGTCTCTCTTTGTGATGTTCCATCTTGGAGGTATTACTCTGGACTGGGCTTGAGGTGAGGAAAAAGAGAAAACTGGAATGATTCTCCTAGTAAAATTTCTTTATTCCCCTTCTCCTAAAGGGCTGGAACTGAGATTCACCTTAATCCCCAGCTGCCCGATGGCTTTTCTTATAGCACAGGATGGGCTGGGGAGAGGAAAAAAATAGGAGATCATGAGAAAAGAAAAAGGGAGAGCAAAAGAAAGAAGAGAAGAGGATAAGGAAATAGATGGAGTGTAGAAGAAAAGGGAGGGGAAGGATTAAAATAGGAGAGGTGAGAAGGGAAAGGGAAAAGGGGGAAGAAGTGAGGTACAAGGAAAAGGAGGAAGAGGAGAAAAAGGGGAGAGAGAAAGAAGGAAAGAAGTCAGGAAGAGCATAGAGTTATTGTCCATGCATTTTCACACACCCAGAAAGAGAAGGAAATGAAAATTTCTTCCAATCAACTAGAATGATCTGCCACCTGCTGTTCTCACTCCAGCTTCAAGGTGTGCCTAAGGCCACCTGGGCACTAGTCAATCAAGCTGAAAAGGTGATAGGTGTGAATGCCCAGGGGTGGAGGTGAAGAAGTCTTAAGGGGGAAAAGATAGGGTTGGTTAAAAGTGATAATAATAGGGTGGGGAGCTTTGGATTGGTGTGAAGAAGTCTGGGGTGGCTTAGTTCAAAATGAGATCAAGCAATCTCCAGGAGAGAAGGGCAGGTACAGTTGACTTACTTTTAAGCGAAGTTCAGGTACAAGGTCTTTGGTTAAAGTACCTTGACAAGCCAAAGTTAGTAAACTTTTATTAGGCACCGACTACGTGCCAAGCAGTGTGCTAAGTGCTGGGGATGCCAAAAGAGGCAAAATACAGTACCTGCCCTCAAGGAGTTTACAGTCTAAAAGGAGAGACAACAAGCGAACACATATACAAGCCACAGACAGAATAAATAGGAGATAATTAACAGCAGAAAGGCACTAGAGTTACGAGCTGTTGGGAAGCCTTTCTGTATAAAATCGGATTTTAGTTGGGACTTAAAGGAGACCAGAGAAGCAGGAGAGAGAGCATTCCAGGCATGGTGGACAACCAGAAAAAAATGCCCAGAGCTGAGAGATGGAGTGTCTTGTTTGTAGGCTGGTGTCATTGGATCAAAGAGAACATGGTGGGGAGTAAGGTGTAAGAAGACCAGAAAGGTGGGAGGGGAATAGGGTATGAAGAAGGGCTTTGAATTCCAAATATCAGCTTTTAAAATTTGATCTTGGAAGTAATTAGGGAGCCACTGGAGTTTATTGAGTGTGTGTGTGTGTGTGTGTGTGTGTGTGTGTGTGTGGAGGGGGAAGTTAAACACGATCAAACCTGTGCTTTAAGAAAATCACTTTGTTGGCTAAATGGAAGATGGACTGGAGTGGAGAAAGACTTGTGGCAGGCAGAGCCACCAGCAGGTTACTGCAATAGTCCAGGTGTGAGGTGATGAGGGTCTGCACCACAGTAACCACAGTGTCAGAGGAGAGGAGGTGTATTGGAGAGATGTTGCAAAGGTGAAATCAACAGGATATGGTAACAGGTTGGATATGAGGAGTGGGAGTGAGGAGTCCAGGAGGATCCCTAAGTTATGAACCTGAGGGACTGGGATAATGGTGTTGCTCTCTCTCTAGTAACAAGGAAGTTATGAAGATGGGGAGCTGTAGGAGGAAAGATAATGAGCTCTGTTTTGGACATGCTGGGTTTAAGATGGCCATCCAGCTGAGATATCTGAAATGCAGTTGGAGATTCAGAGACTGGAGGTCAGCAGAGAGACTGAAGCAGAACAGGTATATCTGAGAATCATTAGCATAGAGATGGTAATTAAATCCATGGGAACTGATGAGATCACCAAGTGAAGAAGTAGAGAGGGAGAAGAGAAGAGGGCCCAGGAGAGAAAACTGGGAGCCGCCTAGGATTAGAGGGCATGGTCTGGAAGACAATCCAGCAAAGGGGGTTGAGAAGGAATAGGGAAGGAGCCAGCAGAGAGGGAGAGATTAGAAATAAGTGATAGAAGGGGGATATCAGAGGGGACAATCTGATGGAGGGCAGATGGGATGGAATAAGTTTGCTTGAGCAGATAGAGAGGTTAGACTCAGGGAAGAGTAAGGTCTTTTCATCATGTGAGGCAAGGGTCCTAGGTAAAATATTATATAATCATAGCTCTAGGACTGGAAGGGATTTCAGGGGCCTAGATCTAGTTCAGGAGTAGGAAACCTTCAGCCTTGAGGCCACATGCAGCCTTCTAGGTCCTCAAGTGCAGCCCTCTGACTGAATCCAGACTTCACAGAACAGATCCCCTTAATAAAAAGATTTGTTCTGGAAAATTTGGACTCAAAGGGCCACACTTGAGGAACTAGAAGGCCACGTGTGGCCTCAAGGCCCCAGGTTCCCCACCCCTGATTTAGTCTAATCCCCTCATTTTACAGAGACTCATGGAGGAGAAGGGGTTTGCTCCAGGCCACATAGGTGGTGTTAGAGGTGGGATTTCTATTTTTTAAAAACTCGTAGCATTTATTTATTGATTAAAAAATTTGTGGCTAAGCCCTGGTTTCGAAATCATCACAGAATATACAAACTCAAAAGGGACTAACATCTCCCTTACTAGACAGAAGCATGTCTTCCACCCCACCTCCATATGCCCAATAATTATTCAATCCTTGTTTTTCAAGACTCAAATGCTCCAAATGGTTCTGTTACGTCACGAGGGCCTATCTTTGAAAAATGCCCACCCAATCCTCTCCTACCCCCCCCAAGGGGCCCACTAAGAGGTTGGAGATCTTCCCATTCCATTTGTATTCTACTGCCTCACTACGAAGGTGCTTTGAGATCGTTGAATGGATGGCTCCATATAAACCTTTATCTCATTCTTCTTGAGATGTCATTCCGTTTAGATTCCTGTGAGGGTACCAGGGCCATATGTAATATGACATAAACCTTTTATCCCTTTCATCCACAATCCTTCTCCTCTGCACCCATTCCTTATAACTCATTCATTGGCTCCTAGGAGGGAGGGAGGGTTAAGGTCAGAGTTAGGGTTATGTGGGAAAGCTCAGAAAGGCAGCACTTGGAAAACAACAGTTCTAGGCAGTGATATGTTTTGTACCAGACAAGTACCATCTTCCGGCAGCTGTGTGTTTGCCTCCTCTGAAGGACCAGGACCCCTCATTAAGAGAGCTGGAGGTAGAAGCTCTTAGATTTCTACAGACACATTTGAACTGCAATATCTCCATATACATGTTGTACCTACTTACCTCTTTAAACAAGGAACTACCATGATTAGGACTTCTATCTTGAGGTTATATGGTGCACTGGATAGAGGGCTAGTCCTGGAATCAGGAAAACCTGAGTTCAAATTATGGGCAAATCATTTAACCTCAGTTTTCCTCAGTTTCCTCATCTGTCAAATGGGGATAATAATAGCACCTTCTTCCCAGAGTTATTGTGAGGATCAAATGAGATGTTTATAAAATTCCTGGTACACAGTAGGCACTTAAGAAATTCTAGCTAGTATCATTAGGCACTTTTCCCAGAGTCAGGCTAGAAGCAGACTTGGGTTTCTTCTTGTTGCCAATTTCTCTCAGATCACAGATCCACAGAGTTGGAAGGAAGCTTAGAGCTTATCTAGTCCACCTCCCTATCTTATACATGGGACCTGAGGCCCAGGAAGGGAACCATGGTGAGTTAGTCTCCAAACTCAGGTCTCTCGATTCCCTTTGTCCTACACCCAGATTAGATCCCTCCCTCACGCCCTCCACTCCAGCCAAGCCGATTGACATTGTTCTCCATAACTGACCCTCCATCTTCTGCCTCTGTACCTTTGCATTGGCTTTCCCCCATACCTAGAATGCACTCTTTCCTCCCTTCCTCCTCTCCTGGGATCCCTGGCTCCCTTCAAATCTTAACTCAAGTGCTGCCTCCTACATAAGGAATCCCTTGCGGGATCCCAATCCTCCCCCCAAACAGCGTTAGGCATCCTTTCCAAAATTACTTTGAATATATCGACTTATTTGTGTACAAATTGAATTCCCCAATCCCTTCCCTGCTGCCCCAATGTAAACTTTCTGAGGGAAATGGCTGTTTCCATCTCCAGAGCCTAGCACCTAGTAGGCACCTAAAAGATGCTTGCTGAATTAAATGGTGAATCTTGCCACATATTCAGAATCTAAAATGGACTGAGTGCTTTACAGAAATGTCAGCTGGACCTTACAACGTAAATGTCTCCTCTCTGTCTCTGTGTCTGTCTCTCTGTATCTCTCTGTGTCTCTGTATGTCTCTGTGTTTCTGTGTGTGTGTGTGTCTCTCTCTGTGTTTCTCTTTGTGTCTCCGTGTCTGTATCTCTGGCATCTCTGTCTCTGTGTGTCTCTGTCTCTCTCTGTGTCTTTCTGTGTCTCTGTGTCTCTGTATCTGTGTGTGTGTGTGTGGGGGGGACTCTGTCTCTGTCTTTGTGTCTCTGTGTCTGTATCTCTGTGCATCTGTCTCTGTGTGTCTCTGTCTCTCTCTGTGTCTCTGTCTTTGTCTCTGTACCTCTGTGTGTCTGTCTCTCTATCTCTGTCTCTCTCCATGTCTCTATCTATGTGTGTCTCTGTCCCTGTCTCTCTCTCCTTGGAGTCAGGATTTCAGCGTTCCTGTTCTGCACCTCCCAGCTGTGGTACCCTGGCCCTTTCCGAGCCTTTGTTCCTTCCTCTGTAAAATGAAGTCTACCTCACAGAGACAATGTGAAGATAGTTCTTTATTTTAAAAAACAAACAAATCTATTTGCTCTTAATTTAGGGGGGCTATCTTTAGTTTTTATATCACCTTTATTTCCAAACAGACCCCTTGTGGCTCCCCTCCCCTTGTAACAAAAATTAAAAATGAAAGAGGAGAAGCAAGCAATCTAGCAAAACTGAGCAACCCATCCACCAAGCCTAATATCCAGGATTCCACACCCAGACACCTCAGCAGCTCTCCTTCAGGCACACACAAGTTTGGCCTTTTTTTTTTTCCTTTTTGGACAAGGCAGGGCAGGGCAATTGGGGTTAAGTGACTTGCCCAGGGTCACCCAGCTAGTTTTTTGTATTAAGTGTCTGAGGGCAGATTTGAACTCAGGTCCTCCTGACTCCAGGGCCTATTCGCTATTCACTGCACCACCTAGCCTCCCCATGTTTTGCCATTTTAATGACGTGGGCTTCACTTTCTTTTCTTCCCTTACTGCTTCCTTCCTTCCTTTCTTTCTTTGTTACATAGCCTTCTTTCCTCTCCACTTGTGTAGTCGCTGGTTTATCCTGCACCCATTCACATGTTTCCATCTGCTCTTGAATTCTTCATATTCATTGTTTCTTATGTCCCACAATATAGTTAGAGGACGTTGGCTCAAATTCTGCCTCAGTTTACCATCTTGCGACCCTGGGCACCTTTTCCCTTCTCTGGGCCTCAGTTTCCTTATCTAGGTGGCCTCTGGGGTTCCTTCCAGCTCTGATTTTAAGCTGAACCACAATTTCTGCAGCCTTTCCCCAATCAATGGGCACTTATTTTGTTCCCAGTTTTGGATACCACAAAAATGTTGAAGTGAATATTTCCCCGTAGATAGGACCTTTCTTTCTGTCTGTGACTCCTCGGGCTAAATGCCTAGCAGTGAGTGGGCTCTCTGGGTCTGGACATCTTGGTTACTTTCTTAGCCTAATTGCGCATTGCTCTCCAGACAGCGTGTACCACTTCACAGCCTTCCCGTCTTCCCGCGGCCCTTCCACCATTGCCCAGCTCCATCTTTTGGCCTCTCGGCCAATTTGCTGGGTGGGAGGTGAAACCCCAGAGCGGCTTTGATGTACATTTCTCTTCTTATCTGAGATGTGGTGCAGCGTTTCAGGGGGCTGTTAATAGTGTCACCCTCGAGGAAAGTTCTTTGGAAACCTCAGTTCTGTATAAACGAGAGTGGCTCGTTTATAAAGAATGCCCCCTCAGCATTCTTTTCAAAACTTTTATTGCGATTTATTGTTTTTACATTTTTTGCAGGTCCTGCCAGTTCTGAATACATCAAAATAACTGGTCTTCTGGCCTGGGCGGCTGCCAGTGTCGCCCCCCCTCCCAACTCCCATTTACTATAATTTTAGCTAGGGCTTCTCCTCCTGAGGACGACCATGACTCTGGACTGTGACCTTGGCAGAGGCGCCTCTACTCCCCCTTCCCCCTTCTCCGCAGCCCCATGGGCGGCTGGCCGGGGAGGACAGCCACGTGCCCCGTCGCCTGTGGGCTGAGGTGGCCTCGGGGAGGGGAGGGGAAGGGAAGTGGAGGAAAGGAGGAGTGAGCTGTGGTGCCTCCCGACGGAGGGAACGGGCCGGCCCTTCCTTCTTTGGCAGCCGTCCAGGAGTGAGCAGGAGGCTTGGGCAGCGCGAGCCTTATCTGGCCCGGCCGACAGCAGCCTTTTTAAGGCGCGAGCGCAGCTGCGGGGTTGCTCAGTCAGACGGGAGCGCAGAAGGAGGTAGCGGAGCGCTGGGCGTTTGGGTGCCTGCCTGCCTGCCTGTCTGTCTGCGCGTCCGCCTGCCTGTCTGCCCGCCTGCCTGCCTCTCTGTCTGTCTCGGTGTGCCTTTCAGCTTATCTTTTAGCAGGGGCTCCAGCCTGCCTGTCGGGGTGCGCCCTGGATTGTGTGTGTGTACGTGCGTGCGCGCCCTGGCGCGCCTGGAGAGACAGTGTAGTTCTGCAGGATATCCCGGCGTCTAGAAGCCCAACCATCCATCGCAGAGCCCAGGGAGGCCCAAGACAGCTCAGAGGAACCATGACAACTTCCTACGGCTGCTGGAAAACCAAGAAGTAAGTAGCCCGTCTTGGGGGCGCCCTCCGTGCCCCGGCTAACCAGCTCTCAGTGGGAGCCTGTAGTGGTTTCCATCAGTGCCGTCGTTACTAACACATGCGCTAAGGTGTCCGAGCGTCCAGGATAGGGGTAGGGGGCCTCGGGAGCCGATCTTCCTTCCAGGCCACTGTGAGTGTCCCTTCCCTTGTCACTCTGCCCTCAACGAGAAGACGGACACCAGTTGCTGGTTGGAACTGCTGTCGGGCTTTGGGGCACTAATGTTCTAAGACAGTGAGAAGTCCCTAAAGAGACTGGCCCAGAGGGAGAACCACTCGAGGAACCTATGTGCCCATAAGACTGAGCAGAGAGGGAAACGGAGGGGAAAGGCAGACAGATGTTCCAGGGTGCTTTGGTTAAGATTTCCCCAGAGACAGACCTTCCTTTCCTTCAGTCATCAAACCCCAAAACGAACCACGATTGTTTAACACTAATTTCGTTGATTAGGAACACAATGCAAATAACCTTCTCAGGGGACAAGTTAGTCAAATAATCGTGTCTCATTTATTTCTCCCATGTTTGTTAGCAGCCCACATGACTGAAAAGGAACGAGGATCTTTAGGCGAGCCAGTGCTTGTAGGTAGGAACCTCGATCTACCTCTGACAGGGACCTCAGAGGCCATCTGGTCCATCACACTCCTTTTACAGAAGAGGAAACTGACCGAGGGAGGGAGAGTGACTCGCTCAAGATCACCCATAGAATCATAAAAGCTTAGATCGAGACTTGGAAAGGTCCTCGTTCTCCAAAGGAGAAAACAGGATCCCGAGGAGGGGAAGGGACTTACCCTAAATCACACAGGTAGGATCTGGCAGAATTGGAACTCAAGATATCCTCCTCCAATTGTGGTGCTCTTTCTATCGTCAATGCTGCTTCCTTTAAGGGCTTAAAAAACTCACCACCTCCTTGGGCCTCAGTTTCCTCATCTGCAAAAGAAGGGGGTTGTTCCTTTTCTTTTAATGGAGTAACTTCAGGAAAGTTATTTTGTATAAAGGTTTGTCTGGGTGTTGTTTTGGAAATGTCTGTTGTGAGCAAACAAACTGAACCCATATCTTTAAAAAACAACAAAATCTCTGGTGAACAACAACAACAAAAAATCAAATGAAAGGTCCTTTGCAATTTTAGCCTTTTCTGTTTCAGTTCTATGATCCTAATGGTAGGGATGGGTGAGAGTAGAGGGAAGCTTGTGAGTAGGGAGCTTGGAGAGAGAAAAGCCCTGGAAGAGATTTCATTGTAAGACTTTGTTGACATCTGTATAGTTCTGATTTGTTTAGCTATACAGGTGATGGAAATAGGGTTGGAGCAAAGCAATTGTTTTATTCAATGCAATGTGCACCGTTTGAGTGCTTCTTCATGCCACACTATCCTCGGTGCTTGTGTTACAAAGACAGAAATGAAACAGTCTCTGCCCTCAAGGAATGTACTTTCTCCCTGGGTGAAAGAACCTGTACACAGGTAAGTCCCAAGTCATTTCCTGAGAGGGAGGCAGGGAGCTAACAACTCGGGGCTATCAGGATAGGCTTCCTGGAGTAGGTGGTGCCTACTCTGCTTTCCTGGGGGCGTTCGGAGGTGTTTTTGTGGGCCTGAATGTATCCGATTATTTTGTTTTCACTTGTGAAGTTAACGAGTCTCAACCTCCCTCTTAACTCTTACAAGGTAGAATCCCTGTTAGAAACTGATTCTGGTCATTCTGTAACTGTCCCTTGAGGTGGTTAGAGCTGGCCTGGGAAACCAGGAACTTAAGTGGGAATTCCCTAGAAACTGCCGTTGGGGCTGAAGTACAGGTTTGAGTCCTAGTGTTCTTACCAAATGATGTCTCTCTGTCTCTTCCTTTCTCCCTTTCTCCTTTCCTTCTCTCGCTCTCCTTCCCCCTTCTCTTTCCGTCCTTCTTCCCTTCCCTCCTCTCTCTCTCTCCTCTCCCCTCCTCTCTCTTCCCCCCTTTTCTGTTTGTCTATCTGTCTCTCTCTTCTCTCTCATTCCTTCCTCTCTCTCCCCTTTCTTCTTCTTTATCTCTCTTTCCTTGCCCCTCCTCTCTCCTTCCTCCTTTTCTGTCTTTGTCCTTCTGTTTCTCTGACTGTCTCTGATTCTCTCTCTCTCTCTCTCTCTCTCTCTCTCTCTCTCTCTCTCTCTCTCTCTCTCTCCCCTCCCTCCCTAGTTCTCTCTCCTTTCCCCTCCCCTCCTTTCTCTCCTCTGTTTCTCTCTTTCCTCCCTTCTTTTCCTCCTCCTTTTCTGTTTCTGTCTGTCTCAGATTTTCGATCTATTTCTCTCTCTCCTTCCTTCCTCTCCTTCCTTCCTCTCTTTCTCCTTCCCTCCTCTTTATTTCTCTTTCCCTCCCCCTCCTCTCTTCTTCCTCCTTTTCTGTCCCTGTCCCTCTCTTTCTGTCTCTCTCTGTTTCTCTCTCTCTCTCTTCCCCTCCCTCCCTCCTCTCTCCTTTCCCCATCCTCTATCTCTCTCTGTCTCTTTAATCTCCAGTTTGCATTTTTCATATAATTAGTTGACACTAATCAACTATTATCAGTAGGACATGCATTCTGAGTCGTTTGTCCAATATTGGGAATGGGTTTACAATAAACCCTCTCTGAGTTACACCAAGTACTGTATTTCTTCTGCTTTCCCTCATGCCAAAGGGCACCCATATTCATTTCAGCTAGGGAGGAAGCTAAAGGGTCCACTTGGCCACTGGCCACAGACTAATTAGCACTGGCTACCACTTTGTATGTTTCAGTTCTAAACCAAAAGTCTCTAGATTCTCTATGAAAAGATAATGACATCAGAAAATGTGGCCTCACTCTACTCTGACCAGTGAGTGCACAGATATGCTTTTTTTCGAGGAGACAATGGCCTTGAATTTATGTAGCACCATTCAAGGATTTGTGAGGTCATATATCGACTTCACTTAATTTGAGAAGATCCTGCTAGAGAAATGCTAACTTATGTTTTGTATCAAAGTTTCATTTGCTTTTCAGAATACTCCCATTTGGGAATTTGTGTAGACATTTTAATTGAGGAGAAAACCCTGCCCAGAGCATCTGACTTCCATTTCATAAGTGGAAGAGGAAGACCATGCACCTAGGTCTTTGGAGACAAAACCCAGTGCCTGTGTCTCCCAAAGACACTGCTGTTCTTCAACAGCTGGGTGATATTGGCTCTGTTTGACCCATGGGGAAGCCTGAGCCCATTAGATGCTATGACTCCCCCTGGAGCACAGAGTAAGCCAGTGGCAGGGCCTGGATTTGAAAGGAGCTCAGAACTGGGGGCATAGGATGTTGATTTTAGAGAGATCAACTTGTGAACAGTGGGTCAAACCAGGAATTGTGGGAATTTGAGACCATAGGAGTATTGATTGGCAGCCAGAAGAGACTTTTAGAGGTCATCCCTTCAAAGGGAAGATAAGTGGAGTAAAGAAAGCCTATGTGGCTTGTAGAATTAGAACCTGATTGAACTGATTCTGAGGTCCAGTTTCCTATCTACTGATCATGTGGTCTCATGAGTTGGAGATCTGAACCAATCCACCCCGCAATCCTGCCCTGCAGAAGGGTAATCTGAGACATGTGAGCCAGCCTCTTCTATGGGCTTCCTTTTCCTACACTTCAGGATGCCCAGGGGCATCTACCATCGCACCCCACCCAAATGTATTGTAGCACACTTCTGTTAAAGCTTATCTATTCTGGGACCCATTCACCTAGTGTTTGTCTTCATTTTGGATGACTAAGTCAAGAAACTGATCTGTGGAAAGGTTTTAGTAGATGAGGCTTACTTTCCCAACTAAGAGACCTTCAAGGGGCGGCTAGGTGGCACAGTCAATAGAGTACCGGCCTTGGAGTCAGAAGGACCCGAGTTCAAATCCAGCCTCAGACACTTAACCCAAAAACTAGCCGTGTGACCTTGGGCAAGTCACTTAACCCCAACTGCTTAAAAAAAAAGCAAAAAAAAAAGAGACCTTCAAGAGATACAGTGCTTTAAAGCAAGCATAATCTGACAGTGGGGGAGATGTTTGGGGGGCCTCTAACCCTCCCCAGCATCAGGTAAGTGGCAGTAGACTTGGAATCAGGAAGACTCATCTTCATGGGTTCAAATCCAGCCTCACATACTTTTTAGCTGTGTGACCTGGACAAGTCACTTCACCCCATTTCCTCATCTCTAAAATGATCTGGAGGAGGAAATGGTGAACCACTCTAGTATCTTTGCCAAGAAAACCTCAGATAAGGTCATGAAGAGTCAGACTTGACTGAAGTGACTGAACAATAATAATCTGCCAGTTCATAGGACGAGTTCTGGACAAATCAGGGGTAGTCTTATAACTGCTGTGAATTACCTTCTCTGAGTATCTTCTACCTACTCAAAATATTCTTGAGATACAGTAGTTTAGGGCCTTGAAAACAACCCTTGGGGGGCATCTTGTCCAAATGCTCCATTAAATAGAGGTAGAAACTGAGTCACGGAGTTGGGGGGGGAGTGATGTAGTCCACATTGCAAAATGATTAAATGTGAGCCTGACTCCCATGATTTACATTGCACTATCCTGCCTTTCTCTACCCCAGCTTTCCCAGGCTCAGCTTCTTAAGAGGCTGGTGATTCTGAAAGCTTCCTAGTTCTTGAATATCAGAGGCAAGAATTAGTTTCCATCCTCCTTAAACTCCAGCTGCTTGGATTCTGCCAGTCTGGCTATGCTGGTTGTGTGACTGAGATCTGGGTTCTGATGGTAATGATGTTCCCTTAGACCTTTCAAAGTGTTTTCGACATGTGTCATATAGTGCTTTGGATTATCTGTAAACCTGATAATGGGAACAAGTATCATTAGCTTCAACCCATCTTACAGGTGAGGAAATTGAAGCTTGTCACACAGGAATCAAGTGGCAGAACATGGATTAGAATCCAGAACTTCTTACTATTCCCAATGTTTTTTAAAAAACGAAATTATTGATGCCACTGTTATTTCTCCTTCCTCTGCCCCCCTCTCCACCCAATCCTCCTTTCAGAGACATAGATCTGGAGCTGGAAGGCCACTGAATCCAATCCCCCTCCCCTTTTACAGATGCAGAAACAGAGGCCCAAGAGAGGAAGAGACTTTTCCAAGGTCACACATAGGATCCTAAGATCTAGAACTGGAGGGACCTCAGAGGCCACTGAGTTCAGTCTCTCTCCCATTTTACAGATGAGGAAACTGAGGTCTAGGGAGGTTGCATGACTTGTAAAAGGAGGTACACATGATTAACCATCAGAGTTAGGACTTGATGCTGGGTCTTGGGATTCGACTTAATGCTCTTAGCACTGTAAAACATGACTTTCCTTTTCTGTATTTCCCAAACTAACACTCCTTTATAACAAAGAAAAACAGCCAAGCCCAGCTAGTCAGCAGAGCGATCACATCTGGCAGTGCATGAAGCCTTCTATAGCCTTGGGGCTATTTCTTGTGAGCATTATTTTTTTTGGGGGAGGGTCTGCACCTGTGTTTTCAACAGGGTAGGCTGCTGAGTGATGGGACAGAGAGCCAGCCCCCAGGTCAAGAAGGCCTGCCTTCAAGTCTTGACTCGGGTACAAACTGATTTTATGATCCTCGGCCAGTAACTGAATCCCTCCCTTTCAGATCTAAGGTCTGTGACTTTTTTTAATTGCTTAGTAACTATGTTTTAATATAATCAGTTTCCTTTGTAATCCTCTGAATTTTACTTTATGCATTTAAGAACATTCCCAGGCACTGCCCAAGGGACACCAAAAGGTTTAGACTTACTTTGAGACCTTAAGTTGTAGGGCTGATCTGTGCTGGGAGAAGGCATTTCCTTGGTGGGAATCTCCCATATCAACCTGTGATTACAGGGTGAGTCTCTCTCCCAAAGGAGCAAAGCTTCTAATCAACCAACCAATATTTGTTAAGCACATACTGTATACCAGCCGTTGTCCTAGCTGATGGGGGCACAGACAAAACTAAAACAGTCCTCATTCTTGAGGAGCTCACTCCTAGTGTGGAAACTCCCTCCACCCATGCAAACTCCTGTAGCCAGCTGGCTACTGTGCCTGTCTTCAGCTTAGCATGTTAGTTATCCAGGGCATAGGACAAATGGAGTGAAATGAAACCAACCAATAGGCCCATGGGATTGTAGCATCCTCATTCTTGAGCTGGAAGGGCCCTCACAGGGCATTTTATCCAATGCTCTCATTTTACAGAAGAGGAAGCAGGAGCCAAGAGAGGTAAAGTAACTTGCCCAGAGTCACAGAGCTAGTATATATCAGAAGTGAGACTCGGACCCTGCCCTTCTTGATTTGACTTTCTAGCCATCACACTGGGTTGCCCCTTTCTGATGCTTATTCCCATGTGGAGTCCCTACCCGGCCAAGTCCACTTCACTTCCATAATCATTATTAATTCACCATCTGCTATGTGTCTGAGATAACCTGTGCTCCCTGGCCTTCCTCAGCTCCTCAGCTAGCCCACTTGGCTCAGGCCCTGTGCAGAGCTCCTGCTTTCAAATGGTAATTCTTGCTCATACACAGCTCTGGGTCTCTCCCCCACCAATTGTAATTAAGTGTATCTAATGTGGTCATTAGAGAACCCCCTGGCACTTCTCTTCCTTCCTTCCCCTTCCTATTTCAGGAGAGAAGGGGTTAGCACTGGTTCTCTGGCAAAGGGCCCAGCCTGAGTATTGCATTCTGCTAACCCACATTCATTCACTCTGTGGCTTCGGTCCTGTTTCCATTTGTGAGTGTGACCCCAGGATCTAGGGGGCACCAGGGACAGTGGATTTCCCCCTTCCCTTTATATGTATCTTTAGCATGTAGCACGGTGCCTGCCTCATAATAAGAGTTCGCGAAATACTCTATACTCTGTCTGTCTCTCTCATCTGTCTATGAGCTATCATTTATTATCTATTTATCATTTATTTATGAACTATCTATCTATGACCTATGTGTGACCTGTTTATCTACCTATCTATCTACTTGTCTGTCTACCTGTCTGTCTGTCTGACTATCTGTCTGTCTGTCTGTCTATCTATCCCATCTATCCATTCATCCATCTATCCACCTATCTGTCTATCTCTATATGTCTGTGTCTTTCTGTCTGTCTGTCTGTCCGTCTCTCCCCTTGCCCCCTCCCCACTTCCCAAGTCAATGTGGTATGAAAGGTCCGGGGATGGCAACATTACCAATGGAGTCCATATGTATACTTCACTCATTTGGACTAGCTAGGAAAGCCTGAATTCAGTGAGGCCTAGACCTGGAGTCAGGGGAACTTGGGTTTAAATCCCACCTCACACTTAGTAGCATATAACCCTGGACCAGTCTTCACCTTGGCCTGCCTAGACCTGAGTTTCCTCATCTGTCAAATGAAGGGGTTGGACTCAATGACCTTTAATGTCTCATTCAGCTCTAAATATGATTCTCTGAAATGCAGTTTATGATTTTATTATTATCCCAATGAGATAGTTGGCTAGAATAGAGCACTAATTTGGAGTTGGAAAGACCTGAGTTCTAATTCCATCCTAGACACTAACCAGCTGTGTAACCCTGGGCAAATCACTTAGCCTCTCTAATTCTCAATTTTTCATCTGTAAAATGGGAACACCTTACAGGGCTGTTGTGAGAATCAAATCAGATGATATATTTTTTAAATTTAGTTTTTATTTGTTTTCTTGTTTACATTATTCATTTTCATTACATTTTTGAATTACACATTTTCTCCCCGTCTTGCCCCTGCCCCAAACCTAAAACAGCAATCCCACTGTAAAGCCCCTTCCCTGCTCTGCTCTCTTATTTTCTGGTAGGGCAGGGAGGGTCTCGCTATCCCAGCCCCCATATATCAGATGATATTTTTAAAGTGCCTTGTGAACCTTACAGCTCTTTTTACGTCCCAGCTATTCTTATTTTCAAGTACACCCTAGGCTAATTTTTTTTCTCAGTAGAGGTCCTTAGGGGATCAATGTTAAGTAATAAATAGATGATATGACAAAAATAGATTCAAGTTGGAAAGGATCTTAGGGGTCATTTCAGCCAACCCCTCTCATTTTACTCTTGAGGAAACTGAGGTAGGATCATGGGCTACTAAAAGTAGATCGGGAAGATCCAGGCCCCTCATTTTACAGAGGAGGAAACTGAGGCCTGGGGAGGTAAAGGCAATTGGTCAAAGGCACATACATATATAATGGAAAGTATAGATGCAGAGCTATAAGGGAGGACTCTGGAAGGGGAGGTGACTTGCCCAAGGACACACATGTATTACATAGCTGAGGCAGGATTTGAACCCAAGACTTTCTGATTCTGAATCTAACACACTGTATGCTGTGCTGCACTTCCTTGTTGACTAGGGTTCTTCAGCAGAGAATATACATTATAGCAGAGGAGGGAGGAGGGAGGAAGGAATTATTCATAAGGAACTCCTGTATAATCACACAAATAGTAGCATTGCCCACACTGGAATGATGTTCAGGCTGCCATGCAGGGTTCCCAGAGGGTCTTTGGCCACTGTCTTCTCCCCCTCAGTGGGGCAGGACAGATATTTCTGATTAGCCCCCTAGGACTCCCCACAAACTCCATGGGCCTTAGTACTTGTCAGAAAATGTTCATTCCACCTCTCCTATGTAAAAGCAAGGCAGGTAATGGTGATTTGGGAAGTTAAGGAGCTTGTAGGCCCTGCTTCTTGGATCTTGGCGTGGCTGGCCATTTGGGAAGAACAGAGACCTTGGTTTCAACATGGCCTGACCTCCAGCATATGAAATAATTAAAGAATAGGACAAAACGAGCTGTAATAATAGCTGTTCTCCAGAAGCCACTGCCTGACCAAGAAGGACTTGGTGCCAAAAGAGGGATAGCAGATTTTAGAACTGGAGGCAGATTTTAAAGGACAGGCTAGGCCACAGTGACTTAGGTGATGTTGTTTCTTTTGAAAAAAACTATTAGTATCTTTTATTTTTATACAGCCTTTATTTCCAAATATAAACTTCCCCCTTTGCCTCCCCAGAGGGCCTTAAAGGATGTTTTTTAAAATATTATTTTATTTTTAATTTATGGAATAAAACAAACATTTCCGTAACATAGTACAGCAAAAAGATGATTGTATAAGAAACTGCAAACCCACTATGTGTAGCTTGCTATTCCTTTGAAATATACAACAAAATTATCATGTAAATTTCTTTTTTTCTTCCCCCTCTCGAGATAAACACAAATTAGACATGAATAGGTATATCTATATAAAATTATTCTATGCATACTTCTATTTATCATTTTTCTCTGGATGCAGATAACATCTTTCTTCATATATCTGTTATAGTTCATTTGAGTATTTATAATAGACAGGATAACTTATTTGCTCAGTCATTCTTAAAACAGTGCTGCTGTTACCATATGTGAGGTTCTCTTGGTTCTATTCATTTTGCTCTTCATTATTTCGTGCAAACCTTTCCATATTTTTCTGAAATCATTGCCGTCACCATGTCTTATAGAACAGTAGTATTCCACTGCAATCATATACTACAACTTGTTCAGCCATTCCCCAATTGATGGTCATGCCCTCAATTTCCAATTCTTTGCTACCACAAAGACAGCTGCTAGGAATATTTTTAGAACATATAAGTTCTTTTCCTTTTTCCCAATCATCTTGGAAATAGACCAAGTATTTGTATCGCTAAACCATCGGGCATTTAAAAAAAAGTAATTATTTCCCTCATCTTTGCTAGATAGCGTCCATTTTTTCTTCGACCCTCCTCGTTTCTATAGGCACGTCTCATCACAGCCCCACTGTTCCAGCCACAAAAGGTAGCATGTTGTTCATTGCATACAACTTGCTAGTTGACATCTTCCCACAGGCCTTTGCTCATGCCATTGTTCATACTGGTGATGCCTTTCCCTACCCTCCTCTACCAATCTGTACCCCTCATTTTCTTGAAGCACTGGTCAGGAATCCCATTCTCTGGGAAGTCTTTATTAACCTCAGTAGGTGAGGTAGGCAGCTACTCAGGGCTCAACACCAGGAGGAACTTGGGGAGAGAGACTTTTTCGGATCAAGGTTGTTATCAGTGTATATATTGTTTTTTGTTTTGTTTTAAATTTGTTTTACTCTCTTCTGTTTGTTCATAACTTTTGTTTCTCAATATAACCCTCCAAGTCTCCCATACCCAGTAAACCATCCCTTGTAATGAAGAATACACAAGAGAAAAAAAACTCAGCAAAACTAACATATAAACTGAGTCTGAGACTATGCAATGTTCCATAGAAGTAGGCCCCCAACTCCTGAAGAAAGGAAGGAGAGAATGTTCATATAGAATTTGAAAAATTTTGGGGGGAATATCTTTTTGCCTAATATATCCCTTCCCCATTCCCATCTCTTGCAACAAAGAATGAAAAAGAGAAGGGTTAAAAAACAGTTATCAAAACTCATCAGCACATCAGTTGAGTTTGCTAGATATTCCCCACCCATAGACTTCCACTTCTGCAAAGAAGAGAGGGGAGGAATGCACATGGTGTTAATGCCCCTAACTACCACTTTATAGTTTGCAATGTCAAGTTATATGTGCAAAGTGTGAAGACTCATTCTTCAAATACCTTGACCTGGCTATGCCCATCTCAGTTCTGTCACACCTTTGCCCACCATGGTAATGAAAATTTCGGTACTGGCTACTTTCAAAGATTATCTATTAACAGATGGATAGACTGTAGCCTATGCCAATGGTGGGAGTACCTTCACTAACATAGATAGAAACACTTAGCTGTTGCAGTGGGGAGGAGCAATGGACCTGGAGACAGGAAGACCTGAGTTCAAATCTAGCCTCAGACACTTACTAGTTGTATGACTCCGAACAAGTCACTGAATCCTGTTTGTCTCAGTTTCCTCATCTGTAAACTTCTTATTACCACCCCATATGGATGAGCTTAAGAACTCCTGAAACAGGCATAAGGTTTTGAGATGCTTGGTAAATGCTCCTTATTCATTTCCTATGTGTTAGTGTTGAATCCCTCACTAGCTGGGGCATTTCTGAAGGGCTAGAACCACTTCTGTGACAGCTTTTGTCTCTTTCCCAATAGCCCTGAATATAGTGATATGAACATAGCGGGAAGTCAGTAAATGAACCTATTGACTCCTGATAGAGGCCAAAGAGGCCTACGTCCAAACTAGTCTCCTCTTTTAAGTGGGATGGTCTGTCAGAGCACGGGATTGAGAGTTAGGAGACTTAGGTTCAAGTCCCAGCTTGGTCATTAACACATTGGGTAAATTACTTCTTTCTGGTCCTCAGCCTTTCCATCTATAAAGTGGAAATAATTATACCTGCCTTACCTACTTCCTAAGGATGCTGGTGCTGACAAATAGCAGTTTTCAGTCCTTTCAGTTATATCCGGCTCTTCATGACCCCATCTGGGATTTTCTTGGTAGAGATGCTGGAGTACTTTGCCATTTTTGCCTCCGGATCATTTTAGAGATGAGGACACCGAGGCAAACAGGGTGAAGTGACTTGCCCAGGGTCACACAGCTAATAAGTGTCTGAGGCAGGATTTGAACTCAGGAAGATGAATCTTCTTGACTTCAGGCCCCACACTCTATCCATTGCAGTGCTGCCCAGCGGCCTCAGTGAATTACAATAATAAACATGAAAAAGTGGAGAAATAGTAGAAGTGCTACCAAAATATATGATTTCAATCAATCAACAAACAGACATTAAGCACCGACTATATGCTAGATTCTGTTAGGTGCTGGGGATACAAAGCCAACAGTCACAGTCCCTATTCTCAAGGATTTGATATTCTAACAGAAGAGAGAACAAGTATATACATAAATATATATGTAATAAATATGAAGAGGATAAGTACAAGGTGGTTAAATCCAAGTCAGAGAGGGCAGGAGGCCACTAGCAGTTAGAAGGATCAGGAAAGACTTCTTTGCAGAACATGGTACCCCAGCTGTATCTTTAAGGAAGAGGGGGGCTTTCTGAGAGTGCACACCTGTGCAAAGGCTTCGCGATGGGAGATGGAGGGTCATGAATGAAGAGCAGAAAAGTTTAGTTTGGCAGGATTGGGTATTGCAGAAGGGCAAGAAATGTCCACTGAAGCTGGAAATATAGGATAGGGTTGGGTTGTAATGGGTGTTTATTTTTTCTCCTAGGGGTGACAGGAAGTCACTGGAGTTTACTGAGTAGGTCAGATCTGTGTTTAAGGAAAATCATCTTGGTAGCAGTGTGTAGGATGTATTGGAATGTAGAGGAACTAGAAGCAAGGAGACCATTTAGGAAGCCATTGCCACAGTCTATGTCAAAGGTAATGAGGGAGTACCCAGGTTGTATTTAGAAAATCCTTTTAAAAATGCTTTAAAAGCCCAACAGAGATGTTTATATTTTATCCTAGAAGCAATAGGAAGCCCCTAGAGTTGAATGAATAGGAGAGTGACTGGTCAAATCTGCACTAAGGAGGATTTCTTTAGCAGCTATGTGGAACGTGGACTTAGGAGCACGGGGTGAAGGTAGGGGTAGGGCAGTAGTTCTTGATTTATTAGTAAGCAGAGAAACTTTTGGGCTGCTATGTGGTGCAGCGCTGGGCTCAGAATCAGGAAAGCTCGTTCTCTTGAGTTCAAATCCAGCCTCAGATATTTATTAGTTGTGTGACCCTGGGCAAGTCACTTAACCTGATTTGCCTCAGTTTCCCCATTTGTAAAATTAGCTGGAGAAGGAAATGGCAAACCACTCTAGTATCTTTGCCAAGAAAACCCCAAAGGGAGTCATGAAGAGTAGGAGATGGCTAAACAACCACAAATAAATCTTTTGGTGACTGCAAAGAGGGCACCCAACCTGGAGGAATGCCAGCCTATAGAAGGGCAGGAGAAAGGATCCAGGATATGGAGTCTGGATGAAGACCTGTGCTTGGTTGTTTGGGCTCCAGCTTGCTGGGTTTGCTTTTGGCTTTCCTTGCACATGGTTCCCTGCTGTAAATAAGGGTAAGAGATGGACCCAAACAGAATGAACCCAGGAAGTTGGGTTTTTTTCAACTGTGATCCTTGACACAGGCTTGTTCTCTTGTCATTTTTCACCTTTCTCTTTCATGTGGTATATGGAAAGTATTCAGATGAATGGAGACTCTGCTAGTTGGCTTCTAATTAGCTTTGTCCCAAGGACTAGAAATAGATTAAGCTTCTCCATCCCTGGCCAGCGATACACACTGTGTGGTCGTTCGGTACTGTGGGAACAGTAAGACCTCTTGGCCTCCCTGGCACATTTTTGGCTCTGAAGGGACTCCTTTGGTTGTGGAGAATCTGGGATTTGGCAACACAAGTCTCTTCTTCCTCTTGATAAGGTGTGTGCTGAGCAGCTGATGTGGGGGTGTGTAACCTCAGGCAACTCTGAGAGCCAGCGGTGCCCCCCTCCCCCCTCAGGAAGGATAAACTCTGATTAGGACACTCCATTGGTGGCCCTGCCCTAGGACAGGGAATTTAGAGGCTCTACACATGTTCAAAGGTTGGGCAGGCTAAGTGCCTGGGTACCCTGAGCAGCCAGTGCCTAAGGACACCCATCCATGTCACCTTAGTGGGTCTGCATGGTGGCTAGGATAGGCTTTGTTGGCAAAACTTCTGAGACAAGTGATGCTAACCATAAGGAGTAGGAGACCTTAGCTCACTTCTCTTTGTTTTGTCTGAAGTGGGCACCTGGGCCACATTTTGTCAAGTTGGCAATGGGGGCAGAGGGAGGCAGTGGTGGCCAGTGGTCAAAGTCTTGGAGGGCTCTAGGGCAACACCTCTGGCCACATTCCTGAGATGGGTGAGATGTCTATAGACATCACTCCATGCCCTTGCCACCTTTCCTAAGTAATTTTGGCTAGGGATTCCTGTGCCAATTGTGGGATCTGAGTGGGACTCTTTGAGAGAAGAGTGTAGACAGAAGTACACTCAGTGAATTAATGATTTCTTTTCTTGGAGAAGAGTTAGTGCTATGTCACTAGCAGGAGAGTATTTGTCCACTGAGTCAGCTCTGAGGTGACCATACCTGTAGGACTAGGATCTGATCCTCTGTGTAGATGTGACGTTCGAATGGGTCATTCTTTCAGATTAGGGATAACCATCTCCAAGAAGTTGATCAAAGGGCTTTTGATTCCCCAGAGGTAGAGATATGTTGGTAAATGGTTAATAACTGGTTGTAGAGAGGGGACCCGTATGTAAAACACATTTTTCAGTTAAATTTGAATTATTAACACTTTCTCCATAACTTTTGAAAGTCTAGACAATCAACAAAACCATGTATTAAGTACTGATCTGTAACATTTGCCAATTTCCAAGGTGTAAATGCTTACACTGAAAATTTAATGACCAGCTCCTCCCTTCCTGGAGGAATGGAGCAATGGTTGGCGCTACTATTGTTTGAGTTAATTTGTTCTTATTTATGTTTCTGATATCAAAAGTAATGAAGGGACGTGCCTTTAAATTTTTAAAGGATACAATTAGAATATTGTTTGAGTAGCCTTTGCAGATGGGTATTTTCTCTGATGGTCTCCTAGAAGACTCTCAGCTGAGGCTCCTGCATGCCATTTAAGTCTGGATCCTGGTGATCCATTCCATTGTCTCATCTAGTCCCTCATTACACCGCTGGGTGGGTCCAAGGGACCTGGATCTGTCATAGAAGCTGCTTCTCAATTGCTGGCTTCTTCCACCTTAAGCTTCCAAAAAGGTAGATTGCTGTCAGTCAATACTGTCGTACTGTTGAGTGTCAGTGTGACATAATAGATAGAGGGCTGGGTTTGGAGTTAGGAAGACCAAGGTTCACGTTTCTCTTTCTGACAAGTGTCACTTACTAGCTATGTGACTTCAGAAAAGTTATTTAACCTCTTTGAGACCCAGTCTTTAAGAGCCAGCATGGGGAGGTCAGGAGCCAGGAGGAGCTGAGTTTATATTGCATCCTTAAACATTGGTTGTCTGTATGATGTCCTTGGCAAATCACGTAGCCCCTCTTTGACTTATTTTCCTCATCTGTGAAAAGAAGATAGTAATGCCCACCTAACAACTAAGACTATTTATGCAAAGGCTTTGGAAAAAGCAAAAACAAAACAAAAACAAAAAACGTTAAATGTCAGTGATCAGTCAGTTTTTAGTTTGACTCTGCCCTTGGTAAAATAATGATTAGGTTAAGTTTGACCCCAGATTCTCTCCCTGGCTCCCTTCCCCCCTCCTGCCAAGGACTCCATTAGCTTGGACCTTTGTCCCCTCCATAATTTCTCTTCTCCTTCTAGCAAGCATTTTGGGATTCTGCTAGCCCATATTGATGGGATTTCTTCCTTTCTTGAGATGAGATATTTTCCCCAAATTTTTAAAAACATTCTTTATTTAAAAATTTGAGTTCCCAATTCTATCCCTCCCTCCCTCCTTTCCCTCCACGCTCCTTTCCTTCCCCTCCCCAGATGGTAAGCAATAAGATAATGATTATACATATGCAATTATGTAAAATATTTCCACATTTGTCAATTTGCACGAGAAGGCTCAAATGAAAGAAAAAAATGAAAGAAAGTGAAAAATAGCATGCTTCAATCTGTATTCACTCAATGTCAGTTCTTTCTCTGGAAGTGGATAAGCATACTTTCATCATGAGTCCTTTGGGATTTTCTTGGATCATTGTATTGCTGAGAATAGCTAAGTCTTCATTGAACAATATTGCTTTTACCATGTACAGCATTCTCCTGGTTCTGGGCACTTCACTATGCATCAGTTTATGTAAATCCTTCCAGTTTTTTCTGAAATCATCCACTCGTCATTTCTTATAATACAATAATATTTCATAACAATTATATACCACAGCTTGTTCAGCCTTTTCCCACTTGATGGTCATCTCATTGGTTTCCAGTTCTTAGCCACCACAAAATGAGCTGCTCTAAATATTTCTGTACAAATAGGTCCTTTCCCCCTTCTATGGATGTCTTTGGGATATAGATTTAGCAGTGATATTAATGGATCAAAGGGTATGCACAGTTTTATAGCCCTTTTGGCATAGTTCCAAACTGACTGAGATGAGATTAAAAAAAAAACAACCCAGGTAATTAGAGGAGCTACAATTCGGGTAGGGGTAGGGTGGGGGGATGCTCAGGAAGTAACAACAACAATACATGTATATAACGCTCCAAGGTTTCTAAAACGTTTCATATGCGTTATCTCATTTGGTCCTCACAACAACTATATGAGGTAGGTGCTACTGTTATTTCCATTTTACAGATAAGAATACTGAGGCCCAGAGAGACGAAGTTATTTGCCTAGGGCCACCCAACTAGCAAGTGTCTGAAGCAGGATTTGAACCTGGGTCTTCCTGACTTGAGTTGAGTAGGCTTCCTAGAAGAGGTAGCACTTGAACTGAATCTTTAATGAGGATGAAGATTCAGAGCAATGGAGAAGGGAAGAGGAAGTACGTTCCAGGCACGGGGCACCAACAGCCAGTGTGAACTCATGGAAGCAGGATATTGGGCATTGAATTTCAGCTAGTGGTCCAGTTTGTCTGAAGCAGAAAGGGCATGAAGAGGAGTAATAGGGACAAAAGACCGGAAAGTTAGGTGGAAGCTGGGATGTTGGGTGTCTTAAATGTCAGGCTGAGAAGTTTATATATTATATCAGGGGCACTGGGGAGTCATGGAAGGTTTTTGAGCAGAGGTAGGCAGGACATGGTCAGACCTATACTTTTTAGGAAGATTATTTTGATAGTTGTGTGGAGGATGGATTGCAGAGAGGTAAGATTAGAAGCAGGATAACCAATTACGAAGTTGTGGCAATCAATAGGCCAGGTAGTGAATAGAAAGAAGGGAGAAAATATAAGAGACGTGCAAGAAAAATAAACAAGACTTATCAACTTGATCTGATGTGATGGAAGGGAATAGTCAAGGATGACTCCAGGGTTGGGAGTCTCAGCCTGGGAGGATGGGGGTCCCTCCGCTTTTAGAGGAAAACTTAGAGAAAGGGATATTTTAGTGGGGGAGATTATGAGTTTTGGACATGAACAACTGGCCATGCCTAAGACTAATGGTTTAGGATTGCCCAAAGAAATCTACCATTTTCTACCAAGTCTTCTGCCTTGAATGAGAATGTATTGGACAGTTCTCAGAGGTCTTTTCATTTCTTGGGAAAGGTGCCCTCACTCTACCCTGCCTACTTCTGAGTGAGGCAATCATGGGATGGAACTGCTTCCTAAGTTGGTGCAAAGCCAGCAAGACCTGGGGTTAGGAGGGGCTAGGTCTGCCTGGGTAAGGACAGCACCCATTTAGCACCCATCCTTATGGGAATAGAGGGATGACTTGGGCTCTGGGTTCAAGGCCAGTAGGTTGTGTACATAGTGGGTAGCCCTGAGACCAAAGCATGGTACGTATGTGTGCATGCATGTGTGTGTGTGTTGGAGAGAGAGACAGAGGGACAGAGACAGAGAGATAGAGAAAGATGGGGAGAAGAGAGGGAGACAGGGAGAGACAGGGAGACAAAGATAGAGACAGAGAGACAACATGCCCTAACGTTGTCGATCCCTTCTGCTCCCCTCTTCACCTCTCCCAATACAGGCAATTGCTACCAAATCTCTCCCCTGGGAACCACAAATCCTGAGCTTGAATTCTGGCTCTGTTGTTTACTGGGTGGCAAGTTCCTTTACCTCTCTGAATCTGTTTCATCATTTGTAAAATGGGAGGCAGCATGCTTCAGTAGAAAGAAGTCTGGGTTTGAAGACAAAGGACCTGAGTTCAAATTTCAGGTATGCCACTTAATGACCTTGGGCAGGACATTTAATATCTCCTGGCCTGTTTCCTCGCCTATAAAATAAGAGGTTGGACTAGCTGGCTTCTGAGGTCCCTCCCAGGATTATATTTATGATTCTATATGTGATCTTAAACAAGTCATTTCTTTTTTTTGGGGGGGGGTGGAGGCTCTGTTTCCTTCTCTGTATAATGGGATTAGACTAGAAAGTAGTAGTAGTAGTAGTAGTAGCAGTAGTAGTAGTAGCAGTAGTAGTAATAGCAGTAGCAGTAGTAGCAGTAGTAGTAGTAGCAGTAGCAGTAGCAGTAGTAGTAGTGGTAGTAGTGGTAGTAGTTGTAGTGGGGGTAGTAGTGGTAGTAGTAGTAGCAGTAGTAGTAGTAGCAGTAGCAGTAGCAGTAGTAGTAGCAGTAGTAGTAGTAGTAGCAACAGTAGTAGTAGCAGTAGTGGTAGTAGTAGTAGTAGCAGTAGCAGTAGTAGTAGTAGTAGTAGCAGTAGCAGTAGTAGCAGCAGCAGCAGCAGCAGCAGCAGTAGTAGTAGCAGTAGTAGTAGTAGTAGTAGCAGTAGTAGCAGTAGTAGTAGTAGTAGCAACAGTAGTAGTAGCAGTAGCAGCAGCAGCAGCAGTAGTAGTAGCAGTAGTAGCAGTAGTAGTAGTAGTAGCAACAGTAGTAGTAGCAGTAGTGGTAGTAGTAGCAGTAGCAGCAGCAGCAGCAGCAGTAGTATTAGTAGCAGCAGTAGTAGTAGTAGAAGTAGTAGTAGCAGTAGTAGTGGTAGTAGTAGTAGCGGTAGCAGTAGTAGCAGTAGCAGTAGTAGTAGTAGTGGTAGTAGTGGTAGTAGCAGTAGCAGTAGCGGTAGTAGTAGCAGTAGCAGTAGCAGCAGCAGCAGCAGCAGCAGCAGTAGTAGTAGCAGTAGTAGTAGTAGTAGTAGCAGCAGTAGTAGCAGTAGTAGTAGTAGTAGCAACAGTAGTAGTAGCAGTAGCGGTAGTAGTAGCAGTAGTAGCAGTAGCAGCAGCAACAGCAGCAGCAGTAGTATTAGTAGCAGTAGTAGTAGTAGTAGAAGTAGTAGTAGCAGTAGTAGTAGTAGCAGTAGTAGTGGAAGTAGTGGTAGTAGTGGTAGTATCAGTAGTAGTAGTAGTAGTAGTAGTAGTAGCAGTAGCAGTAGTAGTAGTAGCAGTAGTAGTAGTAGCAGTAGTAGTGGAAGTAGTGGTAGTAGTGGTAGTATCAGTAGTAGTAGTAGC
>CM053602.1:44922989-44948817 GCA_028646575.1 Pseudocheirus occidentalis
GTAGTAGTAATGGTAGTAGTAGTAGTAGCAACAGTTGTAGTAGCAGTAGTGGTAGTAGTAGTAGTAGCGGTAGCAGTAGTAGTAGCAGTAGCGGTAGTAGTAGCAGTAGCAGTAGTAGTAGTAGTAGTAGTAGCGGTAGTAGTAGTAGTAGCAGTAGCAGTAGCAGCAGCAGCAGCAGCAGCAGTAGTAGTAGCAGTAGTAGTAGTAGTAGTAGTAAACACTATAGTAATAACTAGCATTTGTTGTCTGGTGCTTGCTTTAAGGTTTACCAAGCACTTTATGCATAATATCTCATTTGACCCTCATAACTACCTTGAGAGGTAGGTGTTATTATTATTTCCATTTTACAGTGGAAGAATCAAGCTGATGGCTTCCAAGGTCCCTGCTAGCTCCAGCTCTCAGCTCCTAGAAATGGTCTTGGACAAGTCCCTTCCTATCTCTGGGTCTCAGTTTCCTCCTCTGTAAAATGAGGGCATTGTACTTGGTGCCCCTTCAGGTTTCTCCCAGCTTTAGGGGCTTATGATCCGATTGCTTGCCCTGTGTACTTTATACAGCTGCCTCTTGGACCCACTGAAGCTTTGCAGCCTTACTCCATGGCAGTTGTTATTATCCCAAAGGTGTGACAGATGTTGGGGGTTTTAGGCCAGTGGGGGAGAGGAGAAGGAGGAGAGATGCCTGTCTCTGCTTTTGCTGCAGCACTGAGATGGGGATTGGACTTTTCCTTTTGTTCTCTGCTTGACTCAGAGCTTACTCTGAGGTTGCCTGCAGAGTGGCTTCTTGGGAGAAGGCTCTCAGGGAAACCCTCCTGGGCACATTTTTTTGGTTTCCAGTTTTAAGGATCAGCAAGTCCAGCATTAATTCCTGGCTGGTCATGGCTGAAGTGGGCATCGGGGTGGCCAATCCAGGGCAACAGGTGAGGTGGCAGAGGAGATAGGAAGGCCCATCATACTTTGCCATTCTCTTGGGGAGGGAGGAGAGACCAAGCAGACTCTGGGCATGCCATCAGGGAGGGAGGGTCTCCCCCCGAGGGCAGAACTCAGCATTTGATCTGGGCTATCTGTGCTTAATGTCTGGGTACCCTGGGGATTTGGCCAGTTTACTCTGGGGAGCCTTTCTTGCTGGCTGGCCTGAGCTGCCTGGGCACAGGGGGATGGCGGTGGTAGGTTGACAGGACATTGGGAGTTTGGCAGGACAATCTTTTTCGAGGAGGTTGGTCAACCCCTAAGTCTAACCCCTTAGATGGTTGCTATGCCAGCCCCTAGATAGAAGAAGGCTGCCCCCAGAGAATCCCTGATTATCCTGGAGAGTAGTTGCTGTCCAGTGTCCAAATTTCCTCCCCTTTGCCCTTCTCCCCCACTTCGAGACAGAGCTTGTTGGACTCAATGGAAAACATTCTCCCCCCCCATCCCTTTAAGTTAAGAGGAGCAGACCCCAGCCATCTGCTTCCCATTAGCAGGCCCCATGCTGCAGGGTGGGGCCCCAGTGGAGCAGGAGAGGTCCTTGAATCCTTGAACCTGAACCAGGCCTTTAGAAAGGCATTGCAGCAGCAGTCAGGCTCAGAAGATGCTCCCTTGTTTTTCTTCTTCTTCCTGCCTTGGTCAGCTCCTAAGGCAGTCAGGAAAAGGGGGAAACATGGGATAAGCTGCTGCAAAGGCCCAAAGAGACAGACACTGAGGGAAGGAATATTTCACTGGTGCCTTGATAATGAAAGGGGTTAACTGGCAATTCAGACTTCCTCATGCCCGTTGATACATTACTATTTGTAGGCCTTGAAACCCATGTAAAAGGTCTCCTATTATTTGAGGGGGGGTATGAAAGCCTCCTTTTCCTACTTGGCCTTTGGATAGCCAGTGGCCTTCCTGCAGAGGAGGGCTGAAAAGACAGTGGTTCTCACATTTTACTCTGAGCAGCTCCTTTCTGTACCCTCAGTGGAGGGGATGAGTCAGATGACCTAGGCTAGAATCCCAGCTCTGCCACTTACTACCTATGTGACTTTGGGTAAGTCCCTTCCTCTCCCTGAGCCTCAGTTTCCCACTCTGTAAAATGAGCAAGTTGAATTAGGTGGTTTCTGAGGTTCCTCTCAATTTCAAGATCCTATGTGTGTGTGTGACATTGGACAAGTCCCTTTCCCCTCCCTGGGTCTCAGTTTCTCCCTCTGTAAAATGAGGGGTTTGGACTAGGTGATTCTATGAAACTATGACTATTATTCTTTCTGTTTGCCCCCACAACTACCTTCAGTCACATGAGCAGTCTGGAGGCATCAGGCATGATGCCACAGGTGTTAATAAGTTAATAGAATATCACAAACATTTTTTAGGTAAATCAGAATTCATGCTCAAAAACAGTTTCAGTGGATCTGGACAGCTTGAGGACAAAGACTACTTTCATTTTTGTCTTTCATTCCTCAATGCCTGGGCAGAATGCCTGGGGCATAGCTGGTCCTTAATATAAATGTTTGTTGATTGACTAACTGAGATATAAATTCATGGGGGAGAAAGGAGCAGAGCTGGGCACAGTTGCTGGGAGGCAAGAGACTAATGTCAATGGGATGGACCCCTGGCACACAGACATCAGTCACCAGGAGCAATGCTACCTGCCAAACAACTGATGAGACCAAAGGATGCATCTGATTGATGCCCATGACTGGACCTGAGGCCATTGCTACTAGCTTCTCCCCCTTCCACTAGAATTAAAGAATAAAGGCACATTGAATACTTACTATTTGCCCAACAGTGTGCTGGTCATTTTTCAGGAGATGAAAGAAGTCTAAATATAGGAACAGAGGTTTAGGAATACCACTTGGGATACTGAATAAAGGATGGGTTAGAGAGGGGAGAAACTTGAAGCTGGTTTATCAGTTAGATTATTGAGTAGCCCTGGCAAGAGGTGATTAGGGATTTGAATGGGGGGGGCCGTTGTATGTGAGAGATACTCTGGAGATAAAAACAGCAAGACTTGACAACTGAGTTGATATCAGAGGGGGTGAAAGAGTCCACATATGAGTCTATAGACACACATAAATGCACATGTACACTATTACATTGTTGGTGGAGCTGTGAACTGGTCCAACTATTCTGGAAAGCAATTTGGAATTCTTTTAAAAGTGACTAAAGTGGTCAAACCCTTTGATCCAGAGATCCCAGTGTCAGGAATATACTTGAAAGAGATCAAAAGACAGAAAGGTCCCCAAAACACCAAACTATTTACGGCAGCACTTTTTGTTATAGCAAAGAACTGAACACAAAGTAGATGCCCACCAATTAAGAGGGAGTCAATCAAAATGTGTTATGTGAATATTACTCTGCCATAAGAGACTATGACCACAAAAAATCAGAGAATTGTGGGAAAACTATTTTGAAATGATGCAGAGTGAAGGAAGCATAGCCAGGAAAACCATATACTCAATGACTACAACAATGTAAAAGGAAGGAATGAAACCATGACACTGAGCTCTGGGTAATTATCATGACCAAACTTGGCCCTGGAGAAAAGTTATTGGTTTTGTTGCCGGAGAGGGTTTAGAATTCCTTGGCATGATTCTGAATAGTAATGACTGGTGCCCTTTGCCCCCCCTCCCCCAGCACCCCACCATCAAGCTAGGGAGGCCACTGTCCAGAAGAATGGGCTACATGTTCTTGATTCATGTTGCTGAAAAGCATTCCTTTTGAGGAAAGGATTATTTCATTGGCCTTTCTTGAATGTCCACAAAGCAGTTTAGAATTCATGGGATTACCTTTGACTTTTTAATCTACTTTTAGTGACTATGTTACGGCTCTGAAGTCAAGTGACATCTTCCAGAGTCTCAAGACAGAGGAAGTCTGTGAGTTTCAAGAATCCTCTAGAACCCTTGAGACCCAAGGGAGCCGAAGAAACCATGAGGCCCAAGAAGCTCGAGAGGGTCGAAGGACCCGCCAGGCCTGTGAGATCCTTCAGCCCCGAGGATCCCATGATCCCCGTGAGCCTCAAGGTGCCAATGAGGCCCAATTCAACTATGAAATTTTTGGGGCTGTTGATGCTGCTGAAGCCAGTGACAATTTTTCAGGTAAGAAGCTATTTTTCCATTTGCAATTTATCTCATGACAACCTTTGGATTAGCATTAGTAGTATCCAACTAACAAATGGATTCTATCCAAACTAGTGCATGTTGAGTCCACTGGGGGTGTAGGGCTTCTTACACAGCAGACCTTAGGGGCATCTCATAGGCCCACTCTGACCCTTCAGTCATCTTTCTTTGCTGCAGAGGGCCTCTCTGATTCCTTTTCTAATTTGAAGGGGTAAAGGACTCCCTCCTATGTTGGGTACCTCCTTGCCCTTGCCCCAGTTGTATATAAGTGATGGCAAAGTCTTTTTGTACATAATGTACTGAAGTAACATTTCTATTCTAGAAGAAACATAGGCACCTTTCTCATAGGAATTGGGGCTAAGGGAGGTCTCTGGGGTAAAGAGCAGGATAAAGCGCAGGGTGGGGGGATTCAGCACTGAGGGAGGCCAAAGGTTTGTATTGGAGCCTAAGATGATGCCAGATGGGAAGAGTGCTGGGGCTGGGGGAGGGATAGTGATGAGAGGAAGAAAGGATGGCCTTTAGGGTATCCCCCTCCTTTTTTCCTCCTACCAGTCACCCCAACACCCATCTTGGTCTGGTTGGGGATTGTATTGATGACCAGAAGTCAGCCATGGCCCAAGTGGCAGAAGGGGGAATGGGACAGGGGTAATCCTGTGGCCACCCAGTCACCCTGTTAGGATAGTTGTACCAGTCTAAAAATCCAAGCATTAATTAAGCATCAAATACCAGGCACTGCACCAGGTACTGGGGAGACAGAGACAAAAAGGAAATAGTCCTTGTCCTCAGGAGGCTTACATTCTAGGAGTATCAAGTTTTTATTGATAAGTGCTTAGCATTTGGAGGTGGGGATTAAGGGGTATGAAGAACTACCTTTACCTTGAAAGATAGTGGGAGCTCTCTGGCACTCTAAGTATTTAAGCAGAATATGGATGGCTACTAGTTAGGGCATTCCTATAGCAGGTACGAGTTGGATTCTTTTCTAAGATCTTTTCCAACTCAGAACCTCTATACATTGATATTTTGCATTGAAAATATTTTTCTTGTGTATAATTGTTTTCTGTTAGATTTCAGTGCTCTCAGGCTCTAGGATGGGGCTAACCATGCAGTAAGGATTTCAGGGTGGGAGGAGGGGAGGGAAATAGTAGAAAATCAGGCAGCTTGGTGTAGTCGATTAGCACTAACTGGGCACCACTTTGAACAGGTAGTGTTAATAATGGAAGCTTAGAGAAACATGAGGCTCTAGGATGTGTGGTAGAATAGTAACATTGTAGGGTCCATGGCCTGAGCATCAGGGCCTCTGCTTTCCCTAGAGAGAATATGCTTGGTCACTGAATGGTCAAGGTGGGCCCAAAAGCTAGCAAATGGGACAGGGAAGCAGCTGTACTTTGTGCATCACACTAGCCTCTGCTGTGACGGTATTCCTCCTCTCTCCCATATTCTGCTTTCCAGAAAGGAAAAAATCCAAACTTCAGGCCTTCAAGAACTTTTTTACCAAAAAGAAGACATTTTCTAAGGTCCTGAGAAAGAACAACCTGAAAACTAGCCAGTCTAGCAGTCATGCCTCCGTTCCAGGATTTGGCTTGTTTCATTCATTAATTCGTCCAGGGTAAGTCAAGGGAAGAGTAAATGCCAAGATCAAGTCAGCTTCCTTAAGAAGGGGAGGGGGCCTTGACTCTTCTGGGGGCCTCATATCAGCTCATATTAGTTGTTTCCCTTACCTGCTACTTAGGAATCATTTCAGCTGCTTAGCCCAGCCTGGTGTCAGGGAGTCCAGAGACAGGTGACAGGCAGTGATTCAAAGTGGTTAGGGTCCTGGACATGGAATCAGGTCAAATCTGGTCTCAAATCCAGGTTTCTGAGACTGAGTCATTGGATGACCATGAAGAGATCCTTTCACTTTTTTGAACTTTAGTTTTCTCTCTTTAAAATAAGGATAGTATTTCCCTGTTTAGTAATTCTGTATAAAAAGGAAATGGGGTTAGGTTGGCCATGACCTGTGTTTTAATGAAGTCATGTAGGGTCCTTCAATCGCTGCTTCCTTTTCTATATGTTAATTGACAACCCCTTTAATAATTCATTCTAGGGGTGGCTAGGTGGTGCAATGAATAGAGCACCAGCCCTGGAGTCAGGAGGACCTGTTCAAATCCAGCCTCAGACACTTAACACAAAACTAACCATGTGACCTTGGGCAAGTCACTTAACCCCAATTGCCCTGCCTTCCCCTGACCAAAAAGCAAAAACAAACAAATAATATAATCATTCATTCATTCGTTCGTTAGTTCTAAAATTTCTTCAGGAATCAGTAAGGCTCATTGACCCAGGACTTTCAGACTGTTCTATTCTCTTTTTCACAAAATCAGGACATCTGTTCCTTTCCAGTTCTGTGGTCCTCTAGTTCCATGTGGTCACACAGTCTTTCACATATCACTAGTAGTGGTCCAGTAATCACATATACCCATTCTTTCAGGATCTGGGGATGAAGGTCATGTCAGTCAGGTGACTTGAAGTCATGGGTTGGGGGTTAGGGGCTCTCTAATTTCTTTTCTCGTGTTGGGTATAAACACCCCATTAGACATTCTGGTTCTTTCATTTCCACTCCAAAGGTCATTCTCCTTGGCAACGAAAATAGAAGCAAAATAGGAAAAAAAATCTTCTCTTTCTCCTCCAGCAACCAGAGATTCTGGGAATTTCTTTTGGCTTGACTCATTATGCCAAATGGCAGAGAAACCAAATGGGGATTACTGGGGGATGGAAACCAGAGCATGAAATGACCTGGTACCAGAGCAATATCATCAAGTCATTGGCTTTTTCCTTTCTTTTCTCTTTCCCTCTCTCCCTCTCCCTCTCTCCCTCTCCCTCTCTCTTTCCCTCTCTCTCCCTCTCTCCCTCTCTCTCTCTCTCTCTCTCTCTCTCTCTCTCTCTCTCTCTCTCTTTGCTTTTTGGAGGGGGGAAGGCAGGGTAGTTGGGGTTAAGTGACTTGCCCAAGGTCACATGGCTAGTAAATATTAAGTGTCTGAGGCTGGATTTGAACTCAGGTCCTCCTGACTCCAGGGCTGGTGCTCTATTCATTGCACCACCTAGCCTCCCCTTTTCCTCTCTCTTTCTTCCATATTTCCCTCCCTTTCTCCTTCCACTTACTCCTTTCCTCCTCACAAGGGAAAAAGACATAGGATCAGAAGCTATTTTCTAGTCTAGCCCCCTCATTTTATATGGGAGGAAACTGAGGCCCACAGAGGAAATGACTTGCCCAAGGTCCCACTTAGGATCATTGAGCCCTGCAGAATAAGACATACATTTTCCAAAATGGTTACTATACGAATTTTTTTCAGTTGGCTGTGTATTTGTTACAAAGGCTTTGTTTTGCCTTTTTTCTAGTTGTAGTGGATGAAAGGGAGAAGCAGGAGAGAGATAGGATAGGAAACAAAACACTCCCCCGCCCAAAAAAAAGAAGAAAAGAAGAAAAAAATAAAAGGAAGAAAAGTGAATTCTCTTTTTAAATTGAATTCTCTTTTTAAAAAATGCAAAAGACAAATTCCTGGATCTGAAGGCAGAAGGGGCCTCACTGATCTCCAGCTGTACTTTGTGCTCTATTCTCCCCCAAAGAAATGACCTTGAAGTATTGTCTGTACCTGGGGAGCCAGTGTGTCAAGGGGTGCCCATCTTTAAGTGTTGGGGATTGGGCCGGGGTGGGGGAGACAGGCAATTTTCTAGCAAACTGAGCTAGATCTTGGCTCAGATTTCAATTCCACAGCCTGATGAGCAAGATATCAAGCAGGGGAGGTATCCTAACACCTTTCCTAGTGGTTTTGAAGGAAGGTTGGAACATAGCAGTGCAGAGGCCAGAGGAGGGAGTTCAGGTGGGATTTTTAATCAGTCACCTCCCAGCTGGGAAGGTAACTATAGAGACTTTGCAGCCAGCCTTCTCAGTCCTCATACTGTTCTGCAAATCCAGTTCCTAGGTCTGATTTTTTTAATGAGTATAGTTGTAATGTTGGGCATTGCCCTTAGACCTATATTCTTTTCAGGCTTCTGTAGTAGTAGGTGGCCTTCACTAAGCAATAGGTAGCCGTGGGTCTGATATAAGATGTTTGTTTTCTGACCGCCTAGGCCAGAATCCAGTAGGGAAGGACTGTTGTTCAGTTGTGTCTTTGTGACCCCATCTGGGGTTTTATTGGCAAAAGAAACAGGAGTGGTTTGCCGTTCCCTCGTCCAGTTCTTTTTACAGATGAGGAAACTGAGGGAAACAGGGTGAAGTGACTTGCCCAGGACCACACAACCAGTAAGTGTCAGAGGCTGGATTTGAACTCAGGAGGATGAGTCTTTTTGACTCTGGGTCTGGTGCGCTATTTACTGCAGTGCCACCTAGCTGCTCTAGGGAAGGATTAGGTTTTCCCAAATGGCTTCTCAGTTGAGTTAAGGGAGAGCATGGTGCAAAGATGCTGGTTTTGGTTGTAGAAGACTGGGTTCAAATCTCTACTCTGCTGCTTGCTTCATATGTAAGCTTGAGCGGGTCCCTTTCCCTCCTGGGGCCTGTTTCCTTTTCTGTAAAATGAAGAGCTTGGATTAGGGGACCTCTGAGTTTCTTTCCAGCTCTTGACTTGGGATCCTGTGTGTGACCCTGGGTGAATAATTTTACATTTCTGTGCCTCAGTTTCCTCCTATGTAAAATTAATGTGTTGGAGTATTTGGATGCCTGAGATCTCTTCTGGCTCTAAATCTGGTTTATCAAGGAAATTTCATGGATTTTTATGTACAATAGCAGCTGGAAAAATGAACTCATGAAAAATGTGAAGAGGAAGAGTGAATTTCAGTTGCAGGTGGGAAGGCAGGGTCAGTGAAGATTTCACTGAGCAGGAAGCAACTGGATACAGAGTTAGAGGGGCCTTCAGAGGCCATCTAGTTCAAACTCCTTATTTTACAGGAAAAGAAACTAAGGCACAGGGTAGGGGAGTCCCTTAGCCAAGGACACAGCTAGAATCCTAGGTTTGGAGCTGGGAGAGTACTCAGAGGTCATGTTGTGCCTTTATTTGACAGAGGGGGAAACCGAGGCATGGAGTTTAAATGACTTTTTTTTACTTTGTTTTTTTCTTCTAGATTTCCCCATGATTCTGGGAGTTCTTCAGATTCTCATTTCTTATAGTGCGTTATATTTATGTACCATTTTTTTCATATTTCAGTTGCTAAGCACATATTTTGCTGTAATGAATGATGTTGCTGTAAATATTTGTTGTTTTTGCAGTATTGGAGTTAAGTTGCATTTTGAGCTTTCTGGCCCAGAATCCTCCTGGAACTGTGACATACATTTCTTTTTTGTTGGGGGGTAATTGGGGTTAAGTGAACTGCCCAAGGTCACAGAGCTGGTTTTGTGTTGTGTCTGAGGCAGGATTTGAACTCAGATCCTCCTGACTCCAGGGCTGGTACTCTATTCACTGTGCCACCTAGCTGCCTCTGTGGCATACATTTCTAAGCTGGCAGACTGGTATCTGGAGTACAGACTAGTCATGGAGATGTTTTTCTAGCTTTTCCAGGTTATAAGACTTGCACGGAAGGGGATTATTTTCAAGACTTTCACCTAAGTAGGTCTTGTCTCAGAGAAGCAGAGAACCAATATGGGCGTGGATCTCCCAGGCCTAATCAGAGGAGGGCTCTTTGAGAGGGAGTCTTGGAATATTCTGCTTACATTGTTGCCAGTAGTGAACAGGCACATTAAGGCAAGGCATGTGCAGGGGATCAGCAACAGAATGTAACCATTCCCACTATGTTATTCCCGCCAATTTCCCATGATTCACCAGGAAAGTGCACCTTTGCATTCTGGGAGAGCCTCACTCTGCCTCGAATTTGAGGTAACCTACAGCACAGTTCTGAGAGACTTTTCCTTCATGTCCAGGTCCAAAGGCAGCATGGGGGACAAATCTTTGTCTCATGAAAGCGTTTTCATGCTGGAATCAGGCCTGGAAAACTCTTCAGATAAATCTTCTCAGGATGACCGTGCTGAGAAATCTGGAAACTTCCAGGTAAGAATCCAGCTCTATACTTTTTTTTCTTTAGCTAGATCTGTTATATAGATGGTGTAAGAGAGGACATTTCCTCAGACCAGTCATTAATTTTCACTGAGTAATTGTATTAGAAGTACAGATCTTCCCCATCAGGACTCTTGCATGTAGAGAATTACAGATAGATTTGATTGGAGTAGGATCCAGAAGTGAAGGGGGGGAGTTTGAGGTGGGAAATTATAGATTTAAGGGTGAAAGGAAATTTACAGTATATTCATTTTACAGATGAAGGAACCAATGCCTGTCCAAAAAGACAAAGTGAGATTCTCAAGGCCTCTCAAGAAAACCTGGGAACCATAAAACTAGAAATCTAGGACCCTAGGGGGCATCACACAGAGCATGGCATCAGGAACACTTCTTTTCATTTATTGCCTAGCTGTGTGACCTTAGGTTAGCCAGTTAACCTTTCTAAGTTTCCTCATCTGTGAAATTGCAATAACAGCAACTACATTGTGGGGGTTTGGTTATTATTTTTACTAAAAAGGATAGGTTTTAGTTTATAAACAAGTTTCAAAAACAAACAAAAAATAGGTGTGTTGCTACTAACAAAATGCCAATAGTTCTCATGTTGTATGAAGGTTTATTAAGGCTTCTTAGGAAAATTTAGTGCCATTTTAAGCAAATCACCTTTTTTAATGTAGTAAAATTTAAAGGACTAATTTTTCTCTCTATCCACTATAATGTAGCTTTCCATCTATGAAAAGAAACCCAAAAAGGTGCCTACAGGCACTGTTTACCTTCTGTCCCCTTCACAAACATAAGTAATCCAAATGATCAGCTTCATTGCCTTTCTATTTCACTATTTGGTGGTTTTGAAAAGAATTTTCATTTTTAAACAGCCAGCCAACTCTGTTAGGCAACTAGTGCTTGGGTTTTCCCAGAACATTAGTATTATCTGTTTGACTTTCAATATTAACAATTTATCTACAATGTTTGACAAAGTAAATTGTAGGCAAAACCTTAATATCACCTCAGTAGGAATACCCTTTTTCTTGAAAATGCAACAAAACTTGAAGGACTAATTTTTCCCTGCCTCAATTATAAGGAAGCTTTCTGTTTATGAAAAAGAACCAAAAAAAGTTATCTCTACACACTGTTTATTTTGTGTCTCATTTATAAATGTAAATAATCCAGATTATTAACAACTCACAGCAGAAATCAATCCAAGGAATTACCTTTCTCAGCTTTCCTCCAGCCTTCAACTCCTTCAAGTACTAAGAGAAATCAAGCTGTGCTAAACGCACCATTTAGGGCCATTCTTAAAGATAATCCATGATCCTCAGGGCACTTATGCCAAGTTACTGTTAATTAGTCAGAGTCCATTATTTCCCCCCCCTCCAAAAGAGATCCCTATGTCTGGGGCATCTGGCAGAAAACTTTTTTGTTTTTAAAAAAAAAGAACATCCCTACAAGTATGTCCCCTGTTAAAATCCAAGACAAAGTTTCTATCTTATCCATCACATTGTGTGAAAAGAGTCCATTCAAATTTGTTTTTTTACAAGGCAGCTTGTAATCAGAAGGATGTTTCCAGGCTCTGCAGTAGGCTTCCTGGGGACGAAAAGCTAGCAGGCTTATTCAGTGTGACTGCAAGATGAATTCCACTGTTTTGTGGAATCGTCCATGAGAATGAGATGAGCTGATATTTGCAGAAAGCAACTCATATTGTAGAAAGCACAAGGCCTGCAACGTTGATGCTATAGCAAAGCTAACAGCTATTTGTTTGACAGTTTCTTAAGACTTGTTAGGAAAATTTAGTGCCATTTCAATAAAATCTTATTATTATTATAATCTAGGAGAAGGCCACATATGACATCATAGATTTAGAGCGAGAAAGGAGCTCAGAAACCATTCTAACCCCATCTAGTCTAAGGACCAAACATCTAGGGTAGAACAGGGCATTAGAACACTGAACCTGGAGTCTAGAAACCTTAAGTTCAAACACAGTCTCTTACACTTACTAGCTGTGTGACCCTAGACAAGTCACTTTTCTTCTACCCAACTCAGTTTCTTCATCTGTAAAATGGGGGTCTTATAGCACCTCCAGGGTTATTGTAGGGATCAAATGACATAATACTCATTATTATTTTTTTTTTGGAGGGCAGTTGCGGTTAAGTGACTTGCCCAAGGTCACACGACTATTTTTTTTTGTGTGTGTGTTAAGTGTCTGAGGCCGGATTTGAACTTAGGTACTCCTGACTCCAGGGCCGGTGCTCTATTCACTGCGCCACCTAGCCCCCCTTTTTTATTATTATTATTATTTTTTTTGACATAATACTCATAATGTACTTTGCAAACCTTAAAGTCGTCTATCATTGCTAACTATTATTTTCCAGAAAAGGAAATAAGGCCAGAGAATTAAAGTCATTTGTAGGATGATAGATGTGAGGTCACCGAAATGGAAGCAAAACAAAATCCTAACAGTCCTACAGACTGTCAGAATCCACTGATTCCAAATCCAGCTTGCTTTTCACTAGCAAGCCACCATTTAATCAATGTTGGTTATTATTTATTTGAACAGAATCTCAGAAAGATAGTGCTTATTAGATGCCAGGCGAATCTTGGCCTTTGTAACAGTTCTTTGAATAGAAGTGAGGTTGGTGACTCAGCAGGTGGACCGGCCGCCCTCCAAGCCCCCTTCCAACTCTGAGATGCTGTGCTTCTGCAAAATATGGCAGTACCGCCTGGGAGAGGCCCGAGGCAGTGTCTAGCTAACAAGCTGCTGTCACTTCCATCTTCTTCCTCCTTGGGAGCCCCTCGCTGGCTCTATGGAGCAGTCATCTAACAGCCTTCAGGCACCTCTCTCAGGCTCCCTGGGTGATGCTCTCCTGCTGTTCTCTGAGACGGCTCTGATCTATGTCTGTAGCCTCACCACCCACTGCATCCTATAGAATGGCTGCATTCAGATGATGGGCCTTGGTTTCCGTGGGAAACAGGGAGAAAGCAAAGGAACCTGATAATTATCTGAAAGCAACATAGCCTATGGCCCTTCTCAGGCCGAACTTCAATTTTTTTTTCTTTTGGACTATCTGTTCCAGAGATGTTTACAGTTTTCTAACAACACACAAACCCCATCATTTTTAGACATTTCTTTAAACCAACATCATAGTCAGCCCTTATTTGCATTCCAAGGGAGGTGGAAGGGGCCTCTTCAGACCTGAAAATGAGTTTTTTTATCTAAGGGAATATTCCCCTTCCAAGTGTATTGAAATATATTTATTTATGTGCATTAAGTGCATTTTTACTTATGCACTTAATGCATCCCCCTTTTTTCAGTGATTTTGCAAACACAGACTTCAAACCATGCCCTCCCAGGGTTCTTAAAAATCCCAAGTCAGTGATTTTAAAGCAGAGAGTGGCTGGGTGGTTCAGTGGGTAGAACACTAGGTGTGCTGTTAGGAAGGCTGGATTTAAGTTCTGCCTCCAACACTAGCTGTTTGATCCTGGTCAAATGATTTTATTTCTCTGGACCTCAGTTTACTTCTCTGTAAACAAAAGGATTGGACAAGATGGCTTCTGAGGTTCCTTTCAGTTCTAGATGTTGGAGCCTATGTGTGATCTTGAGCAAATCAATCTCTCTGTGCCTCAGTTTCCTTCTCTGTAAAATGTGGACTTGGATTCCATGTAAGGTCCTTTCCAGTTCTAGGATCCTCTAACCATTTGGGTGCTGGCCTAGTGGAATAGATATGGGATATGTGTGTGTGTGTGTGTGTGTCTGTCTGTCTGTGTCTGTGTCTGTATCTATGTTCATCAGTAGGAGAGTTTAAAGCTATCTGGGCTGAAGCCAGGGAAAGCACACAGATACCCCATCCCTGTTCCCTTCTCAGACATTCAGATTTTTAAAAGTCAATTTTAATGACTATCTTTTGTTTTTATATCAGCTACATTTCTCAATGTAACCTTACCTTCTTCACCTTCCAGAAGTTATCCCTTATGATAAAGAATGAAAACAGAGAACAGCAAAGCTAACCAACATATCAACAAAGTCTGAATTGTTTACAGTGATCCATACCCATAGTCCCCCACCTCTGCACAGAAGTAGGGGATGTGTCAGATGTGTCTAAGCATGTAACAACTGATTGTTCTCCCCAGGCAATCAGGGTCCCAGAGGTGGGTCCTACGGCTCACATGGGTACTTGGGTGGAAACAGCTATAGTGTGGTACATCCTGAGCAGGTCCTAGCCCTTCTGTGTAAAGACAGGTAGCTGAACATAAAAGTCTGGGCAGCAGAGACCAGACTCGGTGCTGGCACTCAGTGGCAATCTGGCCACATGGCTTAGTGTTGTTCCTCAGGCAAACACTGCAGTGGGAAGGCTGGGCAAGGGGGTTTGCTGAAGTGTGTGTAAGGTAGGGGACCCTGGGCAGCTTGGGGCCTGCAGGAATTGCAGGCACAGGGACTATCACATGGGAAACATGTGATCAAAGTTGGGATTTTTGAATTTTCTTCCTTATCTTCCCGATGCCAGCTTACCTGCCTTCCCTGGGGTTGGTCCGAGGAATCACAGGGTCACAGTCACAGATTTTGAGCTGAAGGGGACTTTAGAAACCTGAATCCTTCATTTTACAATACAGATGAATTTGACCCTAGGGAGATGGCTTTCCTGTTTCTGGGTTCCCAGGAGAATGGAGAACACTGATAGAGCTTACCATTGGCCCGTGTTCAAGGATCCAGCCTGGATTCATCAGCCTGTATAAGGATCACACTGTCTTAATTATAGAGCTGAAAGGGACCTCAGAAACCACTTAGGTTAATCTCTGCCATTTTACATATGAGGAAACAGGCTCAGAGGGGAAGAGACTTACCAAAAGTCACACAACTAGTAAGTAGCAGAGTTGCACTTCAAACCCAGGAGGCAGCCAAGGACAAATTGCCTGCCTAGAGGGGGCAGATGAAGCTCCTGTTTTGGCTTCTTTGTAATTCCAATGCCCTTTCCCTTTTCTGGAGCCTTTCCAGGAGGGGGGTTACTTGGACTACTGGTAGATTTGAGTTGTTTCTGCTGTGCTGCCCATGGGGGCAGAGGGCAATGCCCACCGGAGGAGGAGACTCAGCATTTTGTTGTGGGTCACCATGCACATCTGCCCCAACCTGCTGTGCTACCAAATGGCAAATAGTGGCCCCATCTGCAGGTTGGCTACTGATGAGAACCCGCCTTACTTTGACACCCTGCTGGATTCCTCTGATTTGCCTCAGGCAAAGACTCCAATTATCCCTTCCACATCCTGACTTTCCCCATCATGTTTTCAATATATCACAGGGCAGTATAAGAAATTAAATGGGAAATTCGGGGGAGTTTGAGGAAACCACAGATGATAGCCATAAATGCATAAAATATATGTATAGTGTTGTATGAGATCAACCCAAATTTTACAACAAGATACTGTGAACACCCCATAAAAGAAAAAGAAAAAGTTCTTCTCTAGTACAAAGGGAGGACCAAAAAATTTTATGCAGATTTTCCAGATTGCTGAGGCACCCTGCCCCTAACCCTCTGATGTGGAAGTCATAACTCTATTTGGTTTTGGTGTTGCTGTTGTTTTAATTAAAATTAAACAGTGCCTGATGTTTTTTTCCTCTCTTTCAATTCCACAGGTTTCCAGTGTTGATCAGGACCAGAACTCCAAGAGTTTATCTGGGACAGATGTGGAGGGAGCAGTAAGTGTGCACTCAGTAGGGACCATTGGGGATCTCTAACCAGACTCAGGTTTCTCTGACCCCAAAGGCTCAGCCATCAGGACACCTCAGCATGCCCCATCTCAGCCTGACTGGGTCAGGTTTCTCTGCCCTGTACTTACTTTTGGTGGCGAGGGGCAGGGGGGCCCTGAATGGTGAAGTTAGAACCATACAGCCAAGACACATTTGACTTTGTGGGGGACAGTGCCTTCCTAGCTGTTGAACTCTTTTCAGGTTATATTGGTAAAAAAGAAAGGCCCTGACTTCATTCCGACATATAATAGAAACATGGTACTCTGCTAAGGTAGGGGCAGTTGAGTCCTTGTTAGCCAAATATTGTTGGTTACCTAAGAGTTCAGACACTCTAAAGCAAGTCCCCTCTCTTGGGAAAACTGACAGCTGAATTTGTCATTATGTGTTGTCTTCCATAATGGACTGTGGGCTCCTTGAAATAAGTAATTGTCTTTCTTTTTGTATCTCCAGAGCTTTAGCACAGTGCTGTATACCTAGGAAATGTTTGAAAAATGCCTTTTCATTTATTGATTCTATCCTTAATGGAAGGCAATGCAGGCTCTTCTTGAAAAGATGGCGGGTTTAGGGTTGTTTAGTAATACAGTCCCTCCGGCATTTTCTTTTCTCTGGAAAAATCTAAAGGAAAATTTTCAAAAACGTGATTAAAACTGATGTCTGGGAAGAGAGCTTGAGAGGATGCGGTTGCCATGGCAGCCGTCTCCATGACGTCCTTTGCAGATTATAGGAATCGTGCCCCAGTTGGGTTTTTTTTTTCCTGCAGGATGTTCTCTGTTTGACGCAGAGCTAGTGACGTCTGTTGACTGTTCTAGAGATCGGTGGCAATTGACAGCCTGCTGGGCTAAATTCCTCAGCTTCATCACCTTGGACTTTTAAATTTTGACCTCAATTACTTGTTTCCTCTGCTGGATGGTCTCCGTGAGCTTATCACACTCTTCTATGAGCTTGGTCTCACGCATTGCAGTATTTTCTTCAGCTTACTAATAGATCTATATCGGCTCGGTTATTGGATTTTCTGGTCCACTATTTCACTTAATCAACCAAGCAATCAATCAGGAAACATTTTTGAGTGCCTACTATGTGCCAGGCAATGTGCAAAGTATGGGGCATATAAAAAATAGACAAAAGACAGTCTTTAACCTCAAGGAGTTCACAATATTATGGGGGGGGGAACATAAACAAAATAGGAATAAAATAAAGACTAATGAACAGGGGAAGGCACCAGAATTCAGAGTGGTTGGGAAGGGCTTCCAATAGAAGGTGAGATTTTAATTGGGGTATAAAGGAAGCCAGGGAGGTCAGTAGTTGGAGCAGAAAGAGGGGGAGTGTTCCAGGCATGGGGGACAGCCAGAGAGAATGCCTAGAGCTGGGAGATGGGATATGTTGTTCATGCAACAAACAGGAGGCTAGTGTCAGTGGATTGCTCTCCAGAATTTGCATGAGTTTTCAAATTGGCCACAAAGGGAGGCCCGTTGGTGGTCTCTGCTGTACTCTACCCCCTTATTATGCAGCACCTATCAGTTGCTCAAAAGCCTCATACCTATTCCTTTTCTCTTTCTCATGCTCTCAGCACATGAGCTCCTGAAGGTGTGTTCATTTGGCTGGTGAAGTGTTTTTTATTTGAGTGGGTGGCTCAAAAAAAGATGTCACAATAGGACACCCCACAGACAGTGCAGGTTTTTACGACATCCTGAAATTTGCCCGCTAGACATGCCCTGATAGCCCATAAGTCTGTTCATGGAATCCCTTTCTCAAAGAATTGGGCCCACTCAGAGAAGCTTTTTGGAAATGATCAATAATGTTTCCAAGGGTCACATTCCTCTTGAAGCTATCTTGGCCATGGTATTTCAGGGAGATATATTGGCAGGGGAGGCATCAGGAGGTAGATATGGGCTCAGCTGACTCTCTAGCATAGCTGAAGCAGAGGCTCTGGGTACATGGTAGCCAGGGACAGTGGTAGGGGTGGGAACCACTGTCTTGCAGCAGCTCAAGGTGAACTGGGCAGGTCAGTTCTGACCAGGGTTTCTATATTTAAGAAAAATAATCTTGCTGGTCCATTAAGAACCATGGAGGCTGGTCATTCCCAGCTGATTCCAGCTTTGCCCTGTCAGCTTAGATCAGGGGTGGGGAACATATGACCTTGAGGCCATACATGGCCTTCAAGGTCCTTGGGTGCAGCCTTTTGACTGACTCCAAGTTTTACAGAACCAATAATTTTATTAAGGGGATTTGTTCTGAGAAGTGTGAATTCAGTCAAAGGGCTGCACTTGAGGACCTAGAGGGCCACATGTGGCCTTGAGGCTGCAGGTTCCCCACTCCTGGTTTAGAATGAGAGACTCAATGAGTGAGGTAGAGGGAGCATGGAGATATCAGTGGGGGGGATACTGGCTGGGGGCAGGGGAAGAGCTTGAAAACTGGGGAGAGCTGGGGAGAGTGGGAATGCCTTTGGCTCCATGGTTTGCACAAAGACTTGCCTTAGAGGTGGACTGCCTTTTTGTCAGCCTTCTTGTGTGTCCCTCAAGGCTTTTGGGGGCAGGTATTTGATGAGGTTAGGACACAAATAACCACCAGGCATTTATACTCTGTGCTCAGGGTTAAGCAATCTGAGATTTAGCTTAATTTCCTAGAATCATAGAATTTCATAGTTGGAACCAATGTTGTGAATTGCATCTATTATTAATAATCACTGGTATTAATGACAATGAATAATAATAAGGCAGTGAGAGCTGGTCTCCAAGTCAGGAACATCTGGGTTCAAATCCTACATCTGACACATACTGACTGTGTGACTCTGGGCAAGTAATTTCTCCTATAGTTTCCTTTTCCTAGTGCCCTAGGCAGCTTTGTAAGACTAGAAGTTGCCAAGACGATGCCCATCTAGATTAATAGAAGGAATTTCCTCATCTGGGACTTTTTGATATCAGGGAAATCGCAAGTCCAATTAAAAAAGTCAGTAATGACAGCTAAGATTGATACTGGGCTTTAAAATTTGCAAAGCAATACAGATATGCTCTTATGTGAGCCTTACAACAACTCTGTGAGTTAAGTACTACAGTTATTATTATGGCCATTTTAGAGCCAAGGAAATGGGTTCAGACAGTTTCAGTGACTTGCCTAGGGTCACTCAGCTAGGAAGTATTTAAAATATTCCAAACAAGTAGTCCAGCAAAATTGGCCTTCTCTTCATTTCCCCACATGACATTCCATTTCTTGCCCCCGTACCTTTGCATTGGCTGTAACCTGTGCCAGGAACACACTCCCTCAGCTCAAATGTTACCTTCTACTTGAGACCTTTGTTGATCTTGCTCTCCCCGCACCCCCCTCCCCGCCGCTACTGCCTTCCCATTTCCCCCTCCAATTACCTTGTATTCATTTTGTATGTACTTATGTGTGTACAAATTATTATCCTGATAGTATAGAGCTCCCTCAATGCTAGGGACCTAATTTGGGGTTTTCTTGGCAAAGATACTGGAGTTACTTGCCCTTTCCTTCTCCAGCTCATTTTACAGATGAGGAAACTGAGGCAAACAAGGTTAAGTGACTTGCCCAGGGTCACACAGCTAATAAGTATCTGAGGCTGGATTTGAACCCAGAAAGATGAATCTTTTTTATTCTAAACCCAGTGCTCTATTCACTGAAATGCCACCTTGTACTTATATTAGGTACTTAATACATGTTTGCTGATTGAATATGAGATATCTGCCCCACTGGTTTTGTACTTAGTATGGAACAATAGTCCATCAGCTTTGCATCCACTTTGCCTGACATCTGCTTTCTTCTTTGGTACTTACCCATACTTTTCTCTGAAGAACTTTGGAATCAATTGTGGGATATGGGAGACATTGGCCCAGGACCACCCAGCATGGTGTGCCCATATCAAAGGAGGCACTGTGCTCTCTGAGCAAAGCAGAATTGAGGTAGCTCAAAGGAAACATGAGATGTGTGAATCAAGAGCCACCTTTGCTCTAAATGTTCTTGCTGACCATCTGTGCCCAACCTGTGGTCAAACCTTCTGAGCCCCTATCAGTCTGAGCAGCTACAGCTGGACACACCTTCCTTGACCCCAACATAGTGATGTCATTTTGGTCCTCTTTGAGCACCAAGAACAGCCACTGATCCTAATGAATATAGTGCCTGCAATATTCTAAGTGCATAATAAATATTTCTTCATTGATTCACTAGCTGACCCCTAAGGCCCTTTGAATAAGTCTCTCATCCTGTAACCCTTGATTATGCTCCCCCAGATTCTAGAAGATGCAGGTCTGGGGATGGAGGGTTGGTCTTTTTTCTCATGGTGAGTCAGTCCTTGCCAGGTTCAGAAGGCTGGTCAGGTACCCAGTCTATCAACAAACATTTATTGAGTGCTTACTATATATACCAGTCCCTATTACAAAATGAAGTCCCAAGGAAGCACATGGTGAGAGCAACATACTTCTGTCTTGTTCCTCCTTAGAGTTCCTCATCGGCATCTTCCCAACATTCCAAGACCCCAGACTCACCCACAGCTGCCTCTCAGACCAGCCAGGAGCTCCCAATTGATTTCAGTACTGCAGCCAGCCCCATGGGTTGTTTGGACACCTCAGCTGCTCGACACAAGATGGCACTGAACCCAAGAAAGCAAAAAATCAACAGGAACCTGCAAGAGAGAAGAGTAAGTGCCAGTTGTGGGTGGTTTGGCACCCATGCACAAGGAAAGGCAAGCCATTAGGGCTGGTGGGATTTGCCCAGGAAAGGGGCCAATGAGCAGGGCCAGGCCACAAGGGGACAGAGCTGGCCTTAAGCCTTGACCTGGCTTGGATTCCCCAAGTACAAGGACAGTCAGGAACTGATTAATCAGGCAGGAGTAACCTGGCCATTGGCAAGTCTTAGAGTAGGCCTGGGACAGGAAGTAGAGGTCCCTTGAGGGGCTTCGAACCCAGGAGCACAACTGTCATTGTTGTGGAGGTTGTCAAAGTTTGGTCCCACAAATCCCAAAATGCAGCAAAGCCCCTCATACCCCATTTATCCATTGGTCAAGTTTGGGACAACTGCAAACATCTGTAATCCAGAACTGAGCCCCAAAGACAGGGTTTTTTTTTTTTTTTGCTTTTTGGAGCGGGGAAGGCAGGGCAATTGGGTTTAAGTGACTTGCCCAAGGTCACACGGCTAGTAAATGTTAAGTGTCTGAGGCTGGATTTGAACTCAGGTCCTCCTGACTTTAGGACTGGTGCTCTATTTACTGCACCACCTAGCTGCCCCTCCCCCCCAAGGTAAGTTTTTAAAAAGAAATGTCACACATCAGATATCCTTCACACTCTGGGTCAATTTGGGATAAAATAAGCCATCAAGGCCGAGTTCAAAGACCTACTGACCTCATAGGGAATAAATACAGGTAGAAAAGCAGAGTAGCCTGGGGCCATTCGTTTTAGGGGCAAACAGCTAACTCTCTACCTCTCCCTCCCTTGCCCCCCTACCCCCCAGGGCAGCATAATCTTATAGTACAATAATGGATGTTCACGATGATAACCCTGTGTCAAGGGTAGGAAGGTAATACACATTTATTAAGTACCTACTATGTGCCAAGCACTGTGCTAAGTGCTTTACAAATCTTATTTGATCTTTGGCAGAACACTAAGAAGTAGGTTCTTATTGTTATCCCATTTTTCAGATGAGGAAACTGAGTCAGACAGGAGTGAAGTGACTTGCCCAGGGTCACATAGATAGTAAAGTGTCTAAGGTCAGATTTGAACTCAGGTCTTGCTGACTTAAAGCCCCAGAGCTCTATCCACTGAGCCACCTAGCTGTCTTGTATCAAGTGAAAGATTAAGGATGTTCAGTCTGTTCTATAGAAGGCAGAGAAATGTAAAACACATTTGATATATCTGATTTTCTCTTTCTTATCAAAGGACATTTGTTAAAGTGTTTTATTGATGCCTTTTGTGTTTACATAACACAGTCATTTCTGGAGATACTAGTTCCTCCCTGCCACCACCTCTATTTCAAAACTTTCCTTGTTACAAAGAAAAGCAATTAAGTAAAAATATCATGCCTGACTAGGCACAGGATGTCCCAAAACAGTTAGTGAAGTTTTAACCTTTAATAAAAACTTAGTACTAAAACATGATAATAATAAAACTTCACTAAGCCTTTTGTGTCCCAAATGTGTATAGATGTATCTGCAGACACACACATATTAATATTATATATATTACCATCTGCTTTTTTACTGTGCCCTAAGAACTAGGGGACTTTTCCATCTGACTTGCAGCTGAAACTTTTCTTAGGTGTTACATCTCCCCATTAGAATGTGAGAACCTGGAGAATAGGGTCTGTCTCATTCTTCTGTTTTATCCCCAGAGCATAGTGCTCTGCATATAGAAAACACTTAAGGAATACCTTTTCATTCATTCATTCATTCACTTGTTCATAACATTCTACTCTAATAATCCCCCACTTTCCTGTTTCAAGGAGAGAGTAAGTTTGTATAACCCATTTGAGAAAGATTTCTATTTAGCATAGGTAAGCAGGATGATTTTGAAATAACTGTAGAATTGATTCTGTTACAGTTTAAAAAAAAACAAAAGCAAATGTGAAATGGGAGGCAGGGCAATTGGGGTTAAGTGACTTGCCCAAGGTCACACAGCTAGTCAGTGTTAAGTGTCTGAGGTCCGATTTGAACTCAGGTCCTCCTGGCTCCAGGGCCAGTACTCTATTCACTGTGCTACCTAGCTGCTCCCAAGGTCCCTTTTTTGTGTGTTTTGCTCTGTGTATGGAAATGCCCCTTTTGGGAGGTGCTTAAGCCTAGAATTTAAAAAAAGGTAAAAAACCCCCAACAACCACAGTTTCTATCCAAATGAGGTAATGGGTGTGGAAGTACTTTTTTTTTTATCGTGGTGCACTTAGCAAATGTGAGTATTTGTTATAAAATTATTAACAGAAAATATTTTGTTCTTGTTTTTTTTTTAAAGCTACACCTATCTAGAAAGTTAATTTATCGGGAACAGTGCAATGTCAGATAAAGGAAATATTTGTATACAAAGTAGTAAAAATGAGAACTAAGCCATTTCCCAGGCCAGTGAGACATCCCAGTCTAACCCTATAAACTGGACTCAGTATGGTTCCAGGGAGAAGAAATGGATTCCTCTGGTGACTTTGCCACTGACTACTTGGTTAGGCTGCTATTCATGGGTAGTAGTGAAGTCCATTTCCCATTCATTACTAATACATTCTTTTATGACTGTCTTTCTCTATTAGTACATTTATTCTAAAGGTTGATGGGGTTGGTAATTTATCTTCAGATCCCAAATCCGTGCTGCCAAAGGTTTCCAAAGGTAACAGGTGCTTCCACTCTCCTGTGTACTATTGCTTGGATCTAAGGGACGGAAACAATTTCACTCTCTTCTTTCTAAGGGTCAGACCTTTCATGTCCTTCCCCCACTAAAACCCCAATCCTCTTTTCTCATCAGTTTTGCCTTGGGAAGATACTATTTATGATAGCTATTAAAGCTTAAAACTGTGGTAAGCCCTTTGGGAGGCCTTATGTTTTCACTGTATTTCCTAAAGTGAAGCCAAGGGGGGTTTAAAGCTGGCAGATGTTCAGATTTGAGAAGCCCTTGCTTAGTAGAGAAGTGCCCTTTATCGAATTTGTTGATGCTGTTACCAGATTTGTGCCTTTCAGCGGAGCCTCAGGGGCTACAAGTATGCAGATCCTAGATAATGTTTTAAAAGTACATTAGAAAGCTTTCTCCCTCTCAGTGGTATGTGTAGCAAGGACATGGGCTCTCAAGGACTTGTCTCTGAATTTGAATCTTCATTCTCACTTGGGCAGAGCAGAGTGAGTAATACTCAATCCAATCTCTTCTTCTGTTTCAGATGGAAGAAGGGGCAAAGTCAAGTGGCCCAAGCACTGAAGAAGAGAATAGTGGTGACCAACAAGCAAGGAGGAACCAGATGACCAGAGACTCTAGAGGTAGACATCTCCATCACCTTTGTTCTTGTTCTCCTGTTTCTTCACATCACCCAAAACATTTGTTAATGATTGTGTGTGGTCTTTGATAAATGCCTTGAAGAAAGCATCTCTAAGACTCAGGTCCTGTCCTCTGAGAGCTTACAATCTAAATACAAGGTACTTCCAGGGTCAGGAAGACTCCAGTTCAAATCTGCTCTCAGACACTGCCTAGCTGAACAAGTTACTTTACTTCTGCCAGACTCAGTTTCTTCATCTGAAAAGTAGAGACAATAATAGCTCCTACCTATCTCCCAGGTTTGCTGTGAAGATCAGATGAGATAATATTTAGAAAGTGCTTTGTAAATCTAAAGTTGCTACGTATAAATGCAAGACATCATCGTTGTTATTACTATTATTATTATGAAAACAGACCAGTTGGATGGGGCACATGTCACTGATGGGGCTCAGGTCTGATTATTAGGGATGCAGGCCTTGCTGAAGGTGAATTTTCAGTCCACAGTTTTGAATCCCTTCCCCAGGGCTCAGGAGGCCCATTGTGAGCTCTGCAGGGAGTCCTGAGAACTGAGATGTGCTGGTGATTGCCCTAGGCAGCAGGGCACCTCTAGAACAGACCAGAAAAGCATAGACTTGGCTTCTAATTCATTGTAAATGTATTGTACCAATGTGGCAAATATTTATAGTGAGCGTTCAGTCAAAGCCAGACACTGAGCAATGCCTACCCTCATGGAGTTTCCATTCCCCTGTAGTGTAAGGCCTTCTCAGAAAAGTAAATACAGTGCATATACAGATCAGGTGCAAAGGAATTTCAAGGGCAGTAGAAAATACTAACAATTGGGGTCATGATAGGTTTATGTAAGGAAATGGGGCCCTGAACTGTACATGTTCACAGGCTGAAGGGGAATGTATACCACATATAGGCAGAGCCTTCACTAACTAAAACTATGCCTGGGGAAAATTCACAGGTTCACAGATATAGAATTGGAAGGGACCTTAGAGGCCATCTGGTTCAACCCTGTCATTTTACAGATGAGGAAATCAAGGCACAGAGATACAGTGAAGTGACTTGCCCACGGTCATGTAGGTATTAAGTGGCAGAGATAGGATTTGAACCCAGATCATTTGACTATAAATCTGGCACCCTTCCTAGATCACACTGGCACTTCAGAAGTTGTTGATAATGAAGTGGCTCCCAAAGTCATTTCGCTCTGCTCAGCCTCAGCTCCCTCCTCTATAAAAGGAGGGAGTTGGACTAGGTGACCTCTGTGGTCCTTGGCAGCTCAATTCATGAACTTGAGTGCATGTGCTCTTGGTGAGGGTAGCCCTATTCCCCAGAGAGGCCAGAAGGGACAGGTCCATCCTCTCTGCAGTTTTTTGAGTTAAGGTGCAGGAATGGCAGGTGCCAGGAGAGAGGACGTGTGTCCCTGTTTGTCCCATGCTAGTTATGAACTCTGGGCATTGGGAGTGGCAAAGGCATGGAGACTAAAGACTGAAGATATGAGGCCCACTATGAGGGAATATGAGGCCCAGCAGTTCAGTTTTACTAGAACAGATAATACTTAAAAGGTTATAAGAGGTGAGATTGGAAAGGTAGGTAGGGACAACATCATGCAGGGCTTTAAATGCCAGCCTTAGGAGTTTGTATTTTATCCTAGAGGCAATAGGGAGCCACTGAAAATCGAGGAGAACACTCAGAAGTCAGAATTGTGTTTTAGCAAGATCAATTCCTTTTACAAGGGGAGAGAAATCATCTTAGTAATGGTGAGACTGATTCTGAGACTTCTGGGCAAGAAGGAGGGCTTTGATAGCTCCGAATGCATATCTTGTGGAGCCATGGTGGGTAGAGCACAGGATGGGAAATAGCAACACAGTGAAAAATTGCTGTAAAGGAGGGGGCAGGGAAAGATCTCCAAGCTCCATGACCTACCTACTTTATTTTTTTTTTAATTTTTATTTATTTTCTTGGTTACATCATTCATTTCCACAAGGTTTTGAGTTACAAATTTTCTCCCCTTTTTGCCCCTACCCCCCAGTCCAGAACATTGATCCCACTGTAAGACCCCTCCCAC
>CM053602.1:44949317-44962672 GCA_028646575.1 Pseudocheirus occidentalis
TGTATCATTCTCATTTCTCTTCCCAATTTTTCCTCCACTTCTCTTATTTGGTTTTCAAAATCCTTCTTAAGCTCATCTATGGCTTGTAGGCAGTCTACATGTTTCTTGGAAGCTTTTGGTGTGGGAGTTTTGACTGTATTGTCTTCCTCCTGCTCCATGTTTTGATCCTTTTTGTCCCCAAAAAAGGAATCTAAAGTTCGATTTCTGAGCTTGGTTTGCTTCTTTTGCCTGATCATGTTGCCAGTCAATTAACTTAATTTTTGAGGCACAGTAGATCTCTGCTTCCTAGGAAGAGAGCTTTATTCCAAATTGCTGGGGTTTTTGCAGCTGCCAGAGCTATTAGGAGGCTGCAGCCCCCACCAGCTTTGGCTCACTGAAAGCACACCTCAAGACCACCACCGAAGACCATGATCCCAATACAGGCAGGTTAAGGCAAGAGCACTCAGCCTCTGAATGATCACTTGGCCCCAGTGCAATCTGCAGGCTGAGAGCTCTGAAGCAGCCACATGGAGGTGGCTGTAGGGCTGTGGCTTCTGCTGTTTCCTTGCCCTGGGGGCAGATGGCCAACTTGCTTCTCTCCCTCAAATTTAGCTGAGTTCCACTGGCCTTACACCTTGTCCTTGGTTCTTATGGTTTGATAATTCTAGAAATTGCCACAGCTGCCAGTGATCCACTCTCCTGAGTGCTCCAGCTCATCCTGGCTGCCCTGGGGCCAAGCTGCAATTTCAGGGCTGGCTGGTTTTGGCTCCCAGCACTCTGTACTGTCTGCCTGCTAGGCTGCCGTTAGCAGGACACATGTTTTTCTATAATTTTGTGGGTTCTGTAGCTCTAAAATTTGTTTAGAGTCATATTTTGTGGGTATTTGAGATGGTTATGGGGGAAGCTGCAGAGTTCTCCTGCTTCTATGCCACCATCTTGACTCTGCCCCCTACCTACTTACTTTAGGCAATATTTCATGTAGCAAAATCCCAGCAGAGTCAATGAATCCAGACCCTTACTAGGAGTATGCCATAGTGGGATTTGACCTCTGCACTCAAACTTTTAACTCCTTAAGAACAAAGTTCCTTGAAAAGAAATGATCAGGAACCCAAGACATCCTTATCATATTACAGAGGACATGCCTGACTTGTTGCTATCAGAACACACACACACACACACACATGCACACACACACACGCACACACCAATTTGGGGGAGTGAATTTGGGCTACAGCATCAATTGACTTTTTTTGTTTTTTGTTTTTTGTTTTTTTTTGCTTTTTGGAGGGCAGTTGGGGTTAAGTGACTTGCCCAAAGTCACACGGCTAGTTTTTTTTGTGTTAAGTGTTTGAGGCCGGATTTGAACTCAGGTACTCCTGACTCCAGGGCCGGTGCTCTACTCACTGCGCCACCTAGCCACCCCGCATCAATTGACTTTTGCTCTTCCTTTTCCTCCACCCCCTTTGCCACTCACAAGTATTCATTTGTGAGACAGTTAGTTAAGATTAGGGTTGGAACCTGGGATCAAGTATTCTAGCTGTTGCAGGCAGGTGGGGTTGGTCAGTCCTTGGCCTTGGGAGCTCTATGTGTTAACCAGCTGAGCTGAGCTGAGCAGTTCGAGACAACAGAAAAGACTAGAAAGTAAATGGATGTTTATTATCTGGCCACTGATTTGGGATAGCCCCAGACCTTGAGCTAGTACCACATGTTGCCCTATGGGAAAAATGTCCTAGCTTTCATCTGAATGCACTGGTCTGGTGTGTGTGTGTGTGTGTGTGTGTGTGTGTGTGTGTGTGTGTGTGTGAGAGAGAGAGAGAGAGAGAGAGAGAGACCACTGACCAGGAGGATGGGTGACCAGATGCTGGTGCCAGTTCTTCTTTAAATTCCCTTGGTTTCCAGTTCCAGAGGTAGAGCGCCATTGACCAAAGTCTTCTGTGTCTGCTGAAGAGCAGTCTCTTAACATTAGGGAATTAAATAGCAGATGGTCCCAGAGGGAACTAGGCTTTTGTTCAGAAGCTAAAGCACAAACTGTTTATGTCTTCTTGTCCTCTCCAGGCCCAGGTCCTTCTCTCTTAGACCACAGCAGTGACACAGAGAGTTATGCTACGATCATGCCAGACCTGGTTCCCAGAACCCACAGCACTCAGCGGCGAGGTCCTGTCAGAGCTGTAGCTGTTGGCACTGTCTTTGGGCAGGAGAGGGCTGGCTTTTCAGAAAGCTCCCACGCTAATATTGAGGCAGGTTCTAGACCAAAAGTCCTGCCTAGGCAAATGGGTCCTTCATTCATCAAAGAAAATAGAGCACCAAGGCCTTTCCAAGACCTTTCCAGGGAACCTATCTTCTCATCACGCTTCCCCAAATGTAAAGTCATTGGAATGCCCAGACCAATGCCACCAGAACAAAAATCATCTTGGGATATCCCTTCCTATTTTCTTGGCCTGGGAAAGAGGAGTGACACCCTACCTGCAGAATGCAAATGGGCACCTTTGCTAAAATTCTTTCCTGATGTCAAGAAAAGTTCCCTGGGCAGCAGAAAAGATGATGAGAGTAAGTCTTCTGCTCACAAGGGCCATCCTACCACTGCTACTTTTGAACCTTCCAGAAAGATGTCATTCAGCACAAAGAAATTCTCTTCATTGCCGAAGTCAAAATTTGAGTGTCCCTTTGACGTGGTACCCAAAACCAAGTCAGTCACCAAAACACATGCAGAGCGCCCTGTTGTCCTAGAGGGTGACGTTCCAAAAGGTCATTTAGCATCTTGGCAGAATCTACTAAGTGACAAGTCATTTGCTGAAGGAGCCCTGCTTCAGTCATACAGTGATTCAAAAACCCGGGCATATGGCCCTTTACCATCAGGGGCTCCCACTCTAGAGAGTGCTCAAGCTGCTGGCCAAGGTTCTACAAACCCCTTAGCTTCAGCCACCAAGTCTGTGAGGTTCACTGTGACCCCTGTCTGGCCAAAGTCTATGCCAGAAGCCTCGGGTTCAAAGAAGGAGCCCTTGACTAAAAGCTCTTCATTTCCACTGAGACAAGAAACATCTTACAAGGCATTCCAAGAGGAACCCTCTGGTGCTGAAGGCGGCAACAGTAGAACACTGAATTTCCGAGAGCCTGCTGACCTTGAGAACCCATTTGGTGTCCAACTGAAAAGGATCAACTCTTCCCTGAAGTTGACCAGAAAGAAACCAGTGTTTTCCCGTCTATCCTCCGTAATGAGGGAGGATCCCAAAGCAAGAGGGGCTAAAAAGCCTGGACAGCAGCCCTCAGACTTCACCAAGAACTTGGACCCTCTGAAAGACAGTTTCTTCAAACTCAAGTTAGAAAATGAAGACAAAGAGCCCAGTGCCAACATGCCTTTAGGTGAGACCTTATCTTGGCTTAGCCAGCCACCTGGGAAAAAGAGTCCAAGGTTGCACAGCAAGTTAGTGGCATAACCTAGATTAGAATTTAGGTCTCCTGGTTTGTAAACCAAGGCTCTTTCTCCCCCCACCCTCTGCTTTTCCCACCACTATTTTCGTATCACTGATCAAATGAGATAATATATGTAAATCACTTTGCAAATTTTAAAGCTCTCTATAAACGTTAGCTATTATTATCTTTCTGGACCAACCCACATTTCGACATTGACATGGGATGCTTGCTTTATCAAGCTGTGTCTCCCACCCCCAAAGTGCTTTGGATTTTTCCCAAATGCTTTCATGGCCATTGAACTTCCTCATCTGTAAAATGGGAATAATACTTTCCCTATTTACATCAGAGGGTCCTTGTGAGGCTCAGACAAGATAACATAAGTGAAAGATTTTGTAACTATAGCATCAGTTTTTAGGATTATCATTGCAATCAGCCAACAGACAAGTAGAAGGGAGGGATAAAAGAGGTGCATTTTCCACCTGTCAATCTGCATTGCCTGGTCTTGCTTCTTCATGGGGTCTGACCACCAAGCAAGCCTACCATAGCTGTATCTTGCCCTTTGGTAGAAGGATCAAGAACCATTGGGGTCTTCTAGGTCCTGGCCTCTCTCAGGCACCCTCCTGCCCAGTCTCTGCCCTCCTTGCACCTGCTGGCCTGGGAGAGAATCATGTCACATCCCCTTTTCCATCAGGGGACAGAAGGAGGGAGTGGAAACATCCTGGGCCCTGATCTCCTGGCACTTGACCCAGGCACCTTGGCCGGATAATGTTAGAGCTGGAAGGGGTCTGAGAACTCAGTTAATCTAAGGCCCTCAGCTGACACATAGGGAGATCCAGTTGCCCCAGCTTAATTTGGTGACAGGATGAATGGGTCATGGAAATGGTGCCACTTGAAATAGTTTTTTTAACCAAAGTCTAACATTGTCCAGATGCAGGGGTGTAATTACTGTCCCAGAAGCTTCTCCACTGGGGTAAGCATTAAAGCATTAAATCCTTTTGCTGGAGGGTCAGTTTTTTTTTTAACAAAGGACCAGGGTCCAAGAATGGGAACCTATATCTCTTATCTTCTTCAATTCTGTTTCCTCAGAAAAGGCCACTGATGCCCAATGCAGCACTGACCCCTCTGAGCCTGTGTGGATCACGATGGCTGAGCAGAAACAGAAAGGCTTCCGGGGGCATCTTCCTGCCAAAGAACTTCTCTCGGAGAATAAAGCTGAAGCTGAAGCATCTGACAAAGATACTGAGGAGGTATGGAACCTTCTGGGGGGAGGGATGATGTGACCTGGAAATCAGGGCCAAGAAGTCACTGCTTGCTGGTGCCATCACAGGATGAGTACCATTCCCTCAAAAGTGACCTTCCTTCTGCTCTAGACTTATATGCTCCAATTCATAGATTTCTCCCTGATTAGAAGGTGAATTCCTTAAGGAAACAGATAGTTGACTTATTTCCATCACGTGCTTGGCTTATCGGGGCACTTAGAGCTTTTTTCCATTCATTCATTCATTCTTTTACTCATTCAGGTAACCTCTTTGAGAGTAGGAATTGTTTAACTTTTTCTATGTGTATGTCTTTGCATAGTGTCCAACACTCAGTAGGTGCTTAAAAATGCTCATTAATTGGTTGATTGATTTGGCCACCTCACCCCTTCCTTAGTAGAGGCTGTGGGTATTTCTGGGGCCAGACACTTGAACTGGCTGTTTGTCTTTTGCCATGAATATAGGTGTATTCTACTTTGGGCTGTCAATGCATCCTTGAAAAGTACTTTACATAAACGTGTGTCTATTGACTTTATTTTTTTTTTTTTGGCAAATCTACACCTGTCTTTAGTGCAGTAGGGCAAGGATTCTTAACTCAGGGTCCACAGCATTCATGGGTAGATTTCAGGGGGTCCATGAACTTAGGAAAAAATACATTTTTATTTCCATATAATTGATTTTCTTTTTAGTCCTATGTATTTTGCACATTTAAAACCATTATTCTGAGAAAAGGTCTGTGGGTTTTGTGAATCTACTCAAATGGGGTCATGGTACACAAAAAGGTTAAGAACCGCCCCCCCCCCCCAACTGAGGAAAGGTCCTTTTTTAAAGGAATCTTGAATTCATTCTTTTTTTTTTCTTTTTCTTTTTGGAGGGCAGTTGGGGTTAAGTGACTTGCCCAAGGTCACATGGCTAGTAAGTGTTAAGTGTCTGAGGCTGGATTTGAACTCAGGTCCTCCTGACTCCAGGGCTGGTGCTCTATTCACTGTGCCACCTAGCCACCCCGAATTCATTCTTTTTTAAAAATTAGTCCATGCTTGTAATTTAACTGGTATAGAGAACTTTTAATAAGAAAACTCCTTCCACCAATACAACCCTGTGCTTTGTAGTTCTAAAGTTACCTGGGGGCCCTGAGAGGTTACCCGACTTGCTTAGGATCTCAAAGCACATATATGTCAGGTAGACCTTGAACTCAGGTCTTCTTGACCTCCTCCCCTCCTTTATCTACTGCCCCACTTTGCTGAGCTCTGCATTGACTCGTGCACAGAGCAAAGACCCATCCCTCAATGTGAATTAGTCGACCACTTGCAATATAAAATGTGTATGGCCTACATAATTAGTGATTTAGTAAGTTTAGATTTTTAAAAATATCATGTTTGTTTAAAGTGGGACTCATCTGTTGGTTGCTATAGAAACTGGACAGATGATAAATATAACAAGAATTTGTTGATAGCACAATGGGCTAGGAACCTGGATATTTAGTCCTGGTCCCCATCTCATTGTATGTATAAGTCTTCATCCCTAACATGGGGCAGCTAGGTAAATAGAGTGGATAGAATACAGTGCATAGAGCACCAGGACTAGAGTCAGGACAACTCATCTTCCTGAGTTCAAATCTGGCCTCATACACTAGCTGTGTGATCCTGTTCAAGTTACTTTACTCTGTTTGTCTCAGTTTCCTCATCTGTAAAATGAGCTGGAGAATGAAATGGTAAACCACACTGTTTCTCTGCTGAGTAAGCCCCCAATGGGGGTCATGAAGGGTTGGAAATGACTAAACAACAGCAATTCCCATCATGGCAGGATCAATCTCAGGAAAAATGGACTAGTTAATCAAGAGCCTGAATTTATCTATTTATCATAATCTTACTCTTGTTACCAAGGAGACATAGATAGGAGATAGGATAAGAGAAACCCTTTATTTCCAAGTTTTCTTTTTCATCAGAATATGGAGAGGGACAGTGTTTCATGAATTATGAGGACTAATCAAATTACCCACTGATAGAACTGTAAGGAATGTTAGAGGCCATTTAGTCCAACTCTATTATTTTATAGATTAAATACTTGGGTTTGAGAGGGGAAGGGGCTTGTCCAAGGTCACATAGCTAGTGAACAGTCAAACTTCTGCTCAAGTTCTCTTCATTCTTGGCATTTCGATTACATCAGTGACCTTTCTCAAAAGTAAGTATTTGAACCAGGGAAATTTTTGAATGATAGGATACTTTAAAAAAATAAATGCCTTTTGATTAATTTTTAACACGAAGGGTGATTTAGACTAGATGTTAAAGAAGCATTTACTATGTGGAGTTCCCTCTGGGCATGCTTATCAGACAACTGGAAGGATCTATGAGATTCCATTGTCATTAATAACAATAACAATGATAGAAACAATCCTTACTCTCAAAGAGGTTACATTTTTTGGAGAAGGAAACTGAGGCTGAGAGAGAGGATGTAACTTGCTGAGAGTCACGCAGCTAGCAAGTGGTTGAGGCAGGATTTGAATTCAGATATTCTACCCTCCAATTTGACACTCACTCTACTGTACCAATTTAGGCCTATGAAACTAGATTCTGTTAAAGACCTGGAAGCTAGTGTTCTCTTCAGTAGATCCAATGGTTTTTTTTTGCATGTTTATTGATTCTCTTCATTCACTTTTTGTTCATTTGTTAGCCAGTCCTTCCTTCATAGGTCAGATGAAGGTAAAATTCAGCCTAAGTCTGTCTAGTTATTGTTGATTCCAAATAAGTAGAGTCTCAATGAATGATGTATTTTGCTTTCTTTCTTATTAATACAGGATCCACAGTGCCTGGAACAGGCTTTTTGCTGCCCTAGTCTAGGCACTGAATAAGTACATATTGGCTAACAGTCCTTACTGGGTTTATGCTTTTCTGACTGACATGCTCTCTGTCCTCATTGTATATTAAAGAAAGCTGATTCCAAAGTAGAAAACCAACTAAGAAAGAATTACATTTCCAACACCCATAAGCCAGAAGAGGCACCATATATGGAGATTGTTGTTTCTGCTATAATGGGTAAAAATACTCTTGGCAAAATGTGGCTAAAATCTCTACATATGGAGTGTCCCAAAAGTCTTAGTGCAAGTTGAAAAAAACAACTTTGACATGCACTAAGACTTTTAGGACACCCTATATATTCCCCACCACCTAAATCAGCTTTAAGGAACTCAGAGGTCATTTTTTCCAATCCTGAAGCAACATCCTCAACAAGTCAAAAATTCAGTTTCTTCTTGAATGGTCCCAGTGCTGGGGAGTTTATTACTTCCTGAGGCAGCCCATTTCATTTTGAGACAGTTCTGATTATCAGAGTTCCTCTTACATTGCTCCAAAGCTGCCTCTATATAGCTTACTTACCCTTATTGTTCCTATTTGCTCTGGCCTCTGGGGCCAAGAGTAATAAGTCTCTGTCTAAGGATTTGGAGGCTTAGCAAACACAGTTTGATAACTGAGGAGGATAGCTAACTCATTGGATTAGAAAGTCATAAATCAAAAAGATCTCACTAGGCTAACATGATGAGTCAAATCAAATAAGGTGGAATTAAGCAATGATAAATGTCAAGCTTGACACTTAGTTATCAAATGTGAACTTTACATGCATAGGATATAACTTGTACTAGAAATATGCCATGGTCTGACTAATACAAACCTCTTTGTCACTTTGCTGAGGTTTTTCCACACTTTTCTTCCCAGACATACAGGCTACAGGTATGAATTAGTGGCCATCAAGGGAGTATAGGCTCAGCTGGCTGAGTTGTACAATAGGAAATCACCAGTTTACCCTTTGCAGATTTGGATAAGACCAATATGTTGCTCATATTTTCATGCATCTCTTTTTAACTTACAACTTAGCAAATACAGCTATTTTGTTATGGCTGATAAAGGGTTTCTTTCTAACCCTCGATACCACACTTGTAACATCCTCTCTTGAGCCTACACATTTGCACACCACCTACTCTTTCCACTGGCACCAAGCTGTAGCTTCTCAACTGTTCTCTTACCCTTGAGAAAGAGCATCTGCAAAGGCTTATGGTATTGGACTAAGTTTGTGTGTTTGATGAACTTTTTGATAATTTTATCTAAGATGGTTGTTGTCTCTTTGAGTAGTGCTCTGAGAAACAAAAGAAATTACAGAAAAAGATTTTTTTGTGCATGTGGAAATGGCATTTCTGACTTATTCACCCACTGTCAGCAGCACTGGGAATGTCTTGGGAGTGGTTTGTCCAATGGCGGGGATGGATCTGCAGGAGCCATCTACACCCTCTTGCCTGGTACCCTTGCCCTAGGGTATGAGCCAGCACCCTAGGGAGCTTGGGGTAGTCTGTGGATATGAAGCAGCAATGTTAACCAGCCCATGCTGACCTCCTGGTATTGACCTCATTAGCACCACTGAGCCAACCAGGCACAAATTGAATGATGAACAGAATCAAAAACCTGGAAAAGGAAGGCCAGCTCCTTTTCTGAGTCCAAGGGGCTAAGAAACACAGATTCAAGTGGAGGGAGCACAATGAATATGGAGGTATCTATGTTCCCTACCTGCTTGGCCCAGTACTTCTTAGCTAGTACAGACTTGTTTCTGGGTTTCTCTCCACAGGTGTCACAAAACTTTTAAAAATAATTTTCCTATGGGTGGCTAGGTGGCGCGGTGAATAGAGCACTGGACCTGGAGTCAGGAGGACCTGAGTTCAAATCCGGCCTCAGACACTTAACACTTGTTAGTCATGTGACCTTGGGCAAGTCACTTAACCCCAATTACCCTGCCTTCCCCCCTCCAAAAAGCAAAAAAAAAATCATACCTGAAAAGTTTTTATGTTAATTAATAAATTCATTATGTGTTAACATAAATAACATATTTTGATGAAATAGCTATATTTTCCAAAATAAAAACATTGAGAGTGAAGAGTGGCACTGTTTTTACATATTTATGCAAATCTCTTTAATGTCTGGCTTAATTGAAGACAGCTGGAGTCTTCTATCTCCTTCTGCCTTTAGCAATATGTTGTTTTGGTTGAAGAATATGAAGAAAATCTGGCCTCACAGATATGTAGTTAGAAAAGGGAGGGATATTTTAATAGGCAAATAACATCTTGGTGTTATTATGAAAATAGTTTTGACCTTGCAGACATCTCCCTCCTACAAAAGGTCACAGGATTGTTTGAGATCTTCAGATAACACTTTGAGAACTGCTATGATAGGGAACTCCTGGGTAAGGAAAGTCCTTCCACCAATGCAGGGCGGTACCTTCCCTGCAACTTAGATTCTTAGAGAGTTGTCTAGAGCACCAAGAGATTAAGGGACATGTCTGGGGTCACACAGCTGGTATATGTGAGAGGTGGGTCTTGAACCCAGGTCTTTCTGACTCTGGGACCAGATTTCTAATACATTATAGCATCTCTCAATAACAAAAATAATACCTAGCAATTATATACTGTTTTAAAGTTTGTAAAGTTCATTAGAAACTCACAAGAAGCCTATAAGGTAGATGTAGTTATTATTCCCATTTTACAAATGAGGAAACTGAGGCCCAGACCTAACACACCACCAATGACTGAGCTTCTACTGCAGTGGAAAGGACTTGGGATGGCATTAAGAAGGTATAGAGACCCAATGGGACCTGATAATGGGAAAATGTTGTCTATGCTCTGTGACCTAGTCACGCCAGCAGCTTTTGACTTATACTTATGTGTTCTTTGCAGTGATTCCGGTTGGAGATCAAGAGACATCTCAGGTGTCTGAAGCTGGCAAAAGAGCCCCTTCAGGTGCCTCAGTTCAGTCCTATAGCTTCCGCCAGCCCCCTGGTTCTCCCTGGCCAAGAAGAAAGCCAAAGCGTGGAGTAAGATGCCACAGATAGTTCAATAATTCCACAGCCAACTCTTTTGGGGCAAGAATTGCCAGTAGCTTGATAGTTGTTTTATGTAGCAATTTCTTTATTTTTTACCATTTATTATTATTTTTGTGGTATTGTTAGCATTATTATTATATTATTATTATTATTATTCATAGTAGTAATAGTAGTAGTTATAGTAGTAGTAGTAGTCTTAGTAGTAGTAATAGTAGTAGTAGTGTAGTAGTAATGGTAATGGTGGTACTAGTAGTAGTAGTAGCAGTAGTAGTAGTAGTAGTAGTAGTAGTAGTAGTAGTAGTGGCAGTAGTAGTCATACTAGTAGTAGTAGTAGTAGTAGTAGTAGTAGTAATATTAGTAATAGATTAAGTAGAAAAGCCTGATGATGAATTACATCCTGTTGTCCAAAGACTAGCCTACCACTAAATTAAAAAACTCACATTAGTGTCACCAGTCAGCCATAGTGTCTTTCAAAGACCATCAGCTAGAGGGGCCTCAATCTCTACTGGTGAAGGGCATGCCCACCTTAGGGAAGTCATTGATCCCTGATGCATTGCAGCCAAAAAGCCTTAGAAATGAGAACTCATCTTGCAGGTATTTGAAAGCCAAGCATGCCAAGGACTGCTTAACCCCCAGTATAGCCAATTGTCAATATCAGCAACCACAATCTCAAGAAAAAAGAGAAACCACCTGGACTGATGCAGTCTCATCATATATTTGCCCCCACCATCCAGCTATGTTCTAGAATTTCCTTGGGGAAAATATGAAAGCATTGCTTGCTTTCAGGAGTGGTAGTATTTCTAATGGGACAATCCATCCATTGGCTTTGGTCAATGGTCCTAACCTACAAGCCCAGTTCAGGTTTCTGGCAGTGAGAAGCTCTGAGAAAGGACACCTTGGTGCCTATGAATAAAGTGAAGAAAACCAACCCCACAAAATGCTGCCAACTCTGCCCTCCCCTCTCATCATAGGGCCCCAAGTTTCACAGGGGCTACTTTTTCTTCCTTCTCTGTAGCCTGTTCCCCAAACTCCAATCTTGGTAGCAGTGAGACATGACAGTTAAGTTTTTTATCTTTTTTTATCTTATTTTATTTTTATCTTTATTTTATTTGGGCTTTTATCTTATTTCTCAGGGCAGTTACTATCACCATTTGACCTCGCCCCAAAGTGCCCAAAATATGCCACCTATTTGTCAGTTTGTTGCTTTGAACATTTAAACTCTTATTGAAAATAGACATTCCATAGATGCCAAAATCTATCCCCAGCAAATTGATCTTCCCTCCCTTCTCCTCTACTTGGCCCAGAGCAAAAGGCTCATCCTCTCCAGGGTTGTGAGGAGACCTTGCCAATTCTGGGAAGGAAGTCTGCATCATCACAGCTTCCCTATTCTTTTCAATCTAGCTGTCAGTCAATTAACCATTTATTAAATGCCTTACATGTGCCAGGCACTGCTCTTTGAGTGCTGGGGATACAAAGATAAAAACCAAATAGTCTCTGCCCTCAAGGAGATTACAGTCTACTTGATAAATACAACATATAAGCAAATACAGCATAGTAGAGGAGAGCAGATCAGGAAAGGCCTCAAGCAGGACATGGTCCTTGAGCCACTTTGAAGGGAACTAAAGATTCTGAGAGGGGGGAGAATTCCAGGCATAAAATCAACAGAACAAGAATTCTTCCCTCCCCTCTTCGTGCCTATCCTCAGTACGGGTAAAGCAGTGAGGTGACAATGAGAGAAAAGTCTAAAGTCACATCCTTTCCATTTCCATACTTCAAGGCTTCTCCCCTTGCTGATCTAATATTGCCCCCCTCTTTTTCCACACCCATTCTCTTCTTTTTCAGCTCTTTGAGATTACTGCTGAGTAATCCTGTTGGGTTCAGTTTTTTTTAATGCATTTTTATAGATACTTTATGTTCTAGCATCATCCACATTTGCCAATATACCTCTCCCTCCCAGAGTTTCTTCTCTTATAAGGAAGAAAAAAACCCAGAAAAGGCAAACAGTCTAACAAAACAAATCAACACATCCTAAAAGGCTGACATCATTTGCAGGGCTCCACATCCATATTCCACCACCTCTGCTTACCCCAAAGAATTTTACTCACTGGGTTGAATTTTAGTGAAGCTAGTCCTAACCAGAGAGGCAGTTGTACCTGGATTAAGACCTGCCTCTGATCTATCCTGGAGGTGTGCCTTGGGCCAGGTCACATAACTTCTCAGTGCCTCAGGTGACTCCCTAAGGCACTTTAGAGCAAGTGCCAAGCTGCCTTGGGTACTGAAGACATCACAGGCCTGGGAGGGGTGGATTACTAATCAAATACCCCCTTAACCCTTCTCCCATTTTCTTTTAACATTATATTACTAGGTTTAGGGAATTAATCCCCATTAGTATTAACTTTCTAATAGGTTGTTTACTCATAAATACATTTTATAAAGCCTTTGATGCATCTTTGATCCAAACTCTGTAAACTTAACTAAATAAAAGCAAATTTGTTTCTTCTCAGTTCTGCCTCTTTCTCCATTTGTAGTGGGATGGATGGATTGGATCTTTCTTTTCTCCGACTTTGGGGTTGTTTCCTTTGTAATCAGATGTGTTTTATGCATTGAAAACAGGATTCTGAGAAGGGCTGGCTAGGCATTACCAGACTTCCAAAAGAGCTAAGAAAACAAAAAAAGAATCTCTGTACTAGAGGCATTCTTTTTTTAAAAAAATTATTGACTTGTTTATTTACTTTTAGTTTACAAGATTCAGTTACAGAATCACTTGAGTTTCAGATTTTCTCCCCTCCCTTCTCCCCATCCCATGGCCAGCGTACAATCATGTATGGAATCTGCAAACACTTTCACATTGTA
>CM053602.1:44970597-45000194 GCA_028646575.1 Pseudocheirus occidentalis
CTTTTTTTCTTCTGGCCTGATAAATGTGGTAACTGTGCCTCCAGTGCAGCCGATCTGCTCTCCTATAGCCGCGGTTCCCCGCCCGATGCCCCAGAGCCTGAGCTGGCCGGGGTTTCAGCCACGGCTCCTGAACTGCTGCGAAGAGCCCCGCCTACTGCGCTGCCTGTAGCAACAGATATGCTTTCTGTCTTGTGGAGAGTTTTGGAGCTTGAAAATCTGTTTAGAGTCCCATTTTATTTGTTTTTTTAGCGTGTTTGTGTGGGAGCTGCGGTGCTTTGCTCTTTCTACGCTGCCATCTTGGCTCCGCCGACCTGTTTTCATATGATTCTTACAAGAACCCAGGGAGGTAGGTGCAAGTATTTTCGAGTTGAAAGAACCCTGACTCAAGAGAGATTGAAGGAATTGCCCATAGTCACATAGCTAGGAACCAGTTGAAACAGAATTTGAACTCAGATCTCACTTCTCATTAGGTATGTAACCATGGGCAAGTTGATTCCCTTCCCTGTACCTCAGTTTCCCTTCTCTGTATGATGAAGGGGTTGAACAAGATTAGCTAGCTTCTGAGGTTCTTTCTAGCCCTAGCTCTGGGAACCTATGACTTGTGCTAAAATGTGGAGGCCTTTGTCTCCCTAATTATTAGGACCCTTCTGAAGGGTTTTCTCACCTAGAATCAAGGCTAGCATTCATATGAAAAATCCCAAGGGAAAGTTGTATTTACTTGAAAGCCGAGGCCTTGTAATCTTTTCAAAAGAACCTGCCTCAAGGTCATTCCTCTTGGCTGGGGCCGAGCTGTTCAAAGAAAGGAGCTCCTCACAATACTGATTGCTTATTCTCTGGCTTACTCTGGCAATTTCACTCTTTTGTCTTAATACTCAGAACTGCTGGAAAGAATGCTCCCTGTTTCCAAAGTTCTGCTAATGCCCACCTCCATTTAAGTATAGCATTAAAAAAAATTCAGCCCTGTTCCTCTCCCCACACACCATTCCTATAGATTTCTCATTATTATTATTATTTTATTGCCATTATTACATATTCTATGTATTATTAATCTGTCTAAATTATATTACATTATGCTCTGTTATATCATTATATCATATACTATACTGTTATATATTATACCATATTGTTTTGTATTGCATTACATTACATTACACTAATGTTATGTTATGTTATATATTTCTAAAAGAGGTAAGAATGATCAGTCTTCTGATCTTACACCCATCATCCCAGCCAGCCCACCACTGCCAGGAGATCCCTAGGAACTAGAAAATCAAAGTATTATAAACCTGGGTCAGAGATGGGACCTTTTCTCTGTAGAGGGGAAACCTGATGAGCACCTTTTCCATTTCCCATCTGCAGTGCCGACCATCTTGAAGTGTGGGGTAGTGGAAAGTGGGCTAGTGTTGGAGTTAGAGGACCTGGGTTTGAATCCTAATGCATCACTTATTTGGGTGACGTTGGGCGAGTCCATTCCCCTACCTGGGCCTCAGTTTCCTCCTCTGTAAAATGAAAACATTGGACTAGTTGGCCTCTGAGGTATTTTCTAATTCTAGATCTAGAGTCCTATGTTTGAATTTGGATAAGTCACTTTCCTTCCCTGGGCCTCAGTTTCTTCCTGTGTAAAAAGAGAGGATTGAACTAGCTGGCCTCTGAGAGCTCTTCTAGTTCTAGATCTAGAATTTTGTGTGTGACCTTGGGCTAGTCACTTCTCAATTTCCCATTCTATAAAATGAGAGGGTTGGGAGACAGAACTAAGATAGCAGAACGATAAGAAGCAGTGCAGCAAACTCCTCTCCATGAAACCCATCCAGATATATCTAGAAAATCTACCAGACCCAATCCTGATGGACAAATCCAGGAAAAAAATCACAGTGAATCATTTATCCAGCTCAGCTTGGCAGAGGGAGACAGAAAGAAAGATCTGCAGACACTGGGGAAAGGGTTGGGTCAGGAGCTTACTGGAAAGACTGTGCACAGGGGAAAGAAGAGGTCCCAGCCCCACATTGGGGCACCACGAACTGGCAGCTGTCACCTACTCCCTAGTTCTGGGTCATAGATCCAGAGTGGACTGGGAAGGGGACCTTTGCACAAGGGTAGCATTGTGTACAGGGAGGGTGGTATATCTGAGAAAGGAAGTTTGGAAGCCAGCAGCTGGAGCCATATGTCTCAGACTCCAGGAGCAGAGGGAGGTCTCATTTCTAGCATCTAGCATCAGGCTGCAGAGAAATAACAAAGGCTGGACTCCCAGAACAAAGGGGAACCTACAGTTCTGACCCTCTGAACCAGCAGAGGCTTCCAGGTGGTATGTAGGGGCTGAACCCAGCAGCAATCTTTTGTTCAGACCCAAACCCATCAGAAACTTACAGAACTCAGTCAGGGGGTGGGGGTGAACAGCAATCAGACTTTGTCCTGGGACAGAAGACAGTGGAAGCACAGGGAGTTTGTGGGTCCTCAGCCTGTTACTGAGCTCCTGGGGTAACAGCATTCCCATCCTTAAAAAAGCAGCAACAGGACTGGCACAGACCTCCCTTGTACAAGTGTTGCAGAACCCAGCTCTAACCTCAAGTCCCATATCAGGAAGTAGACTGGAAGAAGGAGCAAATAAAAAAGATTTCCAATACATAGAGCTATTGTGATGGCAGGAAAGTTCAAGGCCCAGACCCAGAAGAAAAGAAAGACTTTAAAGCATCTATAAATAGGGAAGCTAGGTGGCACAGTGAATAGAGCACTGGCCCTGGAGTCAGGAGGACCTGAGTTCAAATCCAGTACTTACTAGCAGTGTGCCCTTGGGCAAGTCACTTAGCCCCAATTGCCCTGCCTTCCCCCCTGCTAAAAGCGACCCCCCCAAAAAAACCCCAAAAAATCTACAAGTAAAACATCAGAGAAAAATTCAGATTGGGAACAAACTCAATTAGAATTCCTGGGAGAGATGAAGCAAGAATTTTTTAAAAGTTGAAAAAAAGTTTTTTAAATAAAATAAGAGTGCTTAAGGAAAATACTAGAAAATACTAGAATATACTAAAATACTAGAAAATGCTAGAAGAGAAATGAGAGTTATGGAAGAAAGAATTAGAAAGGAATTAATAGCTTGGTACAGGAGTAGAAAACCTGGTCCAAGCAATAACTCTCTGAAAATTAGAATGGACCAAATAGACTGATAGCTCCATGAAGCAATAAGAAATATTACAACAAAGTTAAAAGACTGAAAATATAGAAGAAAATTTAAGGTATATATCTCATAGCTAAAACAACTGACCTGGATAACAGAGGAGGAAAATCTTAAGTATCATGAGACTATTTTAATGCCATAACCAAAAAATTAAAAAATTCCAAGTCATCCCATTTCAAGAAATCTTAGGGATAAAAACCTCCCAGATCTCTTAGAACCAGAGAGTAAATTGGAAATAGAAAGAATCCACCAGTCATCTCCTGAAAGAATCTCAAAATGAAACTCCCAGGAACATCATAGCCAAAATCCAGTTTCCAGGTTAAAAAAATACTGCAAGCCTACAGAAAGAAATAGTTCAAATAACGAGGAGCCACAGTCAGGATCACATACCATTTAGCAACCACCACTGTAAGGAGTTGAAGATCTTGGAATACAATATTGCAGGAAGGCAAAGGATATGGGCTTACAGCAAAAATGCTGTGGTGGGGAGGGGATGGGAGTGGAATGGGTCTTTAATGAAACAGAGAATTTTGAATTATTCTTGATGAAAAGATGAGCATCTTGTAAAAATTTTGAAGTTCAAAAACAGGAGTGAAGATAAACATAAAAAGGTAAACATGAATGAGCAATGATAAAGGAGTAAACAAGAATAAGCCACTAACATTTAAATATGGGGAGATGCTAGATGTGTTCCCTGTGAACCTTATCATCATCAGGGCTCAAAGAGGGAGTCCAATTAGACAAAGCTTGAGAGTGGTTCTGATATGTCATCATGATTTCAAGAAAAGAATGGAAAGAGGGAAAGAGGAATACACTGGTAGAAAAGGGAGAGGAAGGTAAAAGAAACATCACACATGATCAGGATGCACAAATAGACATCTCTACACATATGAAGGAGGAGGCAGGGGGAGTAGCTGACACTTGAAACCTAACTCTCATCTGAACTAGTCAAAAGAAGGAAAAGAGAAGAGAAGAGAAAAGAGGGGGAGGGAGGGAGAGAAAAAGAGGAGGAGGAGGAGGAGGAGGAGGAGGAGAGGGAGACAGAAGAGAGACAGAGAGAGAAGATCAATTAGGAGAGAGTTGAGTACAGAAGTACATTTTCCTCAGTAGGTAAAGAGGAGGGAAAGGGGAGAAGAGGGAGGGGAAATTAGAGAAAGAGTAGATTAAGGGTAGGCAGCTAGGTGATGCAGTGATTAGAGTACCAGGCCTGGAGTCAGGAAGATTCATTTTCCTGAATTCAAATATGACCTCAGACTTGCTGTGTGACTCTGGGCAAGTCGCTTCACCCTGTTTGCCTCAGTTTCCTCATCTGTAAAATCAGAGGTTTGAATTTAGTAATCTCTAAGTCTCTTAAAGGGGTAGCTAGGTGGTACAGTGGATAGAATACCAGACCTGGAGTCAGGAAGACTCATCTTCCTGTGTTCAAATCTGGCCTCAAGACACTAGCTATGTGACCCTGGGAAAGTCACTTCACCCTGTTTGCCTCAGTTTCCTCATCTGTAAAATAAGCCAGAGAAGGAAATGGGGAAATGGTGAACTGCTTCAGGATCTCTGCCAAGAAAACCCCCAATAGGGTTATGAAGAGTCATACACAACTGGAAAATGACAGAACAACAACAACAAAGATTAAGAGTAGGTTTAATCCTAAGCAAAGCAAACTCTAAGGCTGTACAAAAATATTCCTAGCTCTTTTTAAGGTGGCAGAGAATGGGAATCTGAGAGGGTGCCCATAAATGGATGAACAAATCATGGTACCTAAATGTAGATGGAACACTGTTGTACTGAATTCATTAACTAGCATATGACTAATAGGCATTCTGGGGTATTAGTGATGAAAGATGCTACCCACCTCATGATCAGAGAGGCAAAGTATTCATTGTGTATAATGGGACAAATAGATTTTGCACATGGCCAATAGAGAAATTTCTTTTGATTGTAATGGGCTTTATTTTTCTCCTGTTCTTGATTTGGAGGGATGGGTAAGGTAGGTGGGAGGGTAAGAAGGGGGATTTGAGCTGATTAAAACAAATACAATATTATTAAAAGTTTCAATAATAAAATGAGGGGGTCATACCAGGTGATCTCTGTGATTCCTCCCAGGTCTAGATCAATTACCCTATGATAGTCAGGAATGGGAAAGAAGTAACCAGAAGTGATAGTTTTGGCCAGAGAGGCTCAGGGCCCTGCCAGGTCACACACCCAGTAAGTGACAAGGGCCCCCAGCCCACAGATTCAGGCTACATTTCACTAAAGTCATTTCATCACCACAAAGTTCATTCATTTCTTCATCCCAAATGGATCCCAAAGCAGAAACCCTAAATCAGAGAAGTGTATTAAAGGCCTTGATGGAGAAGGGTGGAAGGGGAAAGAGACAAGTTTCTTAGAAGGGCTAATTCAGGCATGTCTTTGGTAACAGAGAACTGTGCCCTCCCTCCCTGAAGTTTCTGTTCTTAACCAGAAAATCAAATGTAGCATCAGGCAGGAGGCAGGAGCAAAATTGCCTTCCTGCTGGGAGAAGTGGGCCTCTGAGTCAGTCATTCAAGAGCTAAAGGACATAAGTATTGCTCACACACAAAGATGGGGCGCTAGAAAGCATTGACTCAAGAAGCTGGGCCTTCAGTTACTCTGAGGCCTGATTATAAGGCCTCAGATGATGGCTGAGGGGACAGCTCTGCAGGGGCCTCTGACTTCCTATGAATTGATGAGTTCAGAGCTGAATCACATCTTATTCAACCCCAGATTCTCTTATGTTTTCATGTCACCTGCCCAGAAAGAATACTTCTTGATGCTGGTATCAGAAGACTTGAGTTCAAATCCTTCCCCTGATATTTACTCACTATGTGACCTTGGAAAATGGGACAGCTAGGTGGCACAGTGGATAGAGCTCTGGGCCTGGAGTCAGGAAGATCTGAGCTCAGATTTGGCCCCAGACACTTATTAGCTGTGTGACCCTGGGCAAGTCACTCCACTCAATTTCCTCATCAGTAAAATGAGTTGGAGAAAGACCGGCAAACCACTTCAGTATCTTTGCTAAGAAAATTCCAAATGGGATGACAGAGTTGGACACAACTGAACAACAATGACTCTGGAAAAATCATTTCACCTGGCTGGGCCTCAGTTTCTCTGGAGAAAGAGGAGGTTGGCTTCTAAGGTCCCTTCCAGCTTTGGCTCTGTGAGCCTATGTGTGACCTTGGGTAAATCACTGGACTTCTCTGGGACTCAGTTGCCTCATGTTTAAAATGAGGAGTTCAACCAAATCAGAGGTTCTTAACCCCTTTGACAGTGTCAAGTGAAGCCTATAATGTTTTTCAATCCACAAAATTAAATATAAAGGATTTTTAAAAAGAAACTAATATTGAAATAGTTATCAAATAATTTAAAAAATAAATTCATAGACCCCAGGGTAAAAACCCCTTTGGATAAGGTGGCCTCTATGATCTCCTTCAGCTTTGGCTCCATAAACCTCCATATGGTTTTGGCCAAGTCATTTCCTCTGGGTCTCAGTTTCCTCATCTGTCAAATGAAGGGGTTGGACTAGATTACCAAACTACTTTCCAGTTATTTCATCCTCTCTACTAGAAATGCAACATTTAGAACAAATGCCAATAAACTAGCAATTGAATTAAACAATCACTGACCTCAAACAGCCAAATTCTCACCACTTACACTGGAAAAATAAAACCCACCTAGACTATACATTTGAACAAAATTGAATCAAAATTTAGCAAATCAATATCTGGCCTATGGGCCTTTCTGAATCCAGCTATTTATAAAGCATCTGTGGCCTTGTTTTATTGTCCTTAGGAAAAATGTCGACATGTATGTCACTCGGGTTCTGATTCTGTTCATCCTGCCCTCTCTTCTCTTGCATGCTAAGTCTTCCCATGTTTCCTCAGTCTTCATATTTTATTTTGAAAAGTGCCATAACATTCTTTTTCACTTCAATAGAGTCATTTATTTGATCATTCTCCAAATTGTCATTTCCAGTTGGGTTTTTTTAACTTTTCTATTACAAATAATGCAGCTATCAATATTTTTATGTAGATGAGTCCCCTTTCCTCTTCTTAATGCTATATTTAAACTCTAGACTGAGCAAAGGATTAATTTGTGACTCAAAGTGTTGCAAGATTACTCTTGTAAAAGTTTACCCCTTCAATGGACCATAGTCCAAGAGCACCTGTCTTTCTGCCACTGTTTGCAATTTGGGCCCATTTAATCGTACAAAGTAGTACTTGAAGGCTCCCTTGATTTATCTTATTCTGATCATTAGGAAATTGAGACATTTTGTCATGTAGTTATTAACAATGTGCATTTCCTCCTTCAAAAATATTTTTAACGATTTTTTCATCAGTAAGTTTACTCTTGTGTATGCATGTGTGTGTGTGTATTTGAGAAGTCAGACCTTAAATCTGCCATATCCACTAGAAATAATTGCCTTGAGGTTTTTTTCTGTTTTATTTGAGTGATACTGTTTTTGTCATGTAAAATTATTTTCTCTTTTCATAAGACTGAAAGGTAGAAGGGACTCATTTTACAGATGATGAAACTGAGGCCCATAAAGATTAAGGGACTTGTCCAAAGTTGCCCAAAGGATTATTGTTTTAGAACTGGAAACACCTCAGGCACCATCTAATTCTACCCCCTCGTATGACAGAAGAAAATGGAGCCAAGTGATGAAAAGTTACTTGTCCAAAGTCATACAGTTAAGTGTGACATGTGGCTCCTGAACTCAGGTTCTCTGACTCCAGATCTAGGGCTATACCATGCCACCTCTAATGCATTTCTTGCTATTTTTTTGGTCTCTAATATTATTTTCAATGTATCTATTTCCTTTGATGGAGCTCAGGCTTCTCCTTCTACTCCTATAGTTTATTTTCACCTTCACCTTCTCATCTTGTGCAATTAGTGGTCACACTCTCTCAGAAATCATGCCCAGATCCACCAGAACATTGCACTCCTGTCCCAACATCAGCACTCAGCCACCTTTACCAAATATATGGGGGAAGGATGCTTTCTTGGAGGAGAGCCTTTGAGCTGGAGTTCTTTCTGTGATTTATTAATTTCTAAAATCTCTTTGACTTCCTGGGTGATTTTCTTACCAATCTTAAGACTTGCTTGAATTCTTTAAAGTGAGTCATCTCCCCATTTGACGTCTCCTGGGACACTGCATTGTTCCTTTTCCTGCCTGTGTTCTTCTGGTAATTGTGGCTATTTCAGTGATTCCACGGTATTTTTTTTTTAAAGTGCAGCAATATGAATTTGTTCTTTTTCCTTTTGGGCACATCTGTCTGTATGAGAGTGAACTTTTCAGCCATTTTCCTTCCTTTTCAATATCTTTCTGCTGCCATCTTGGCTGGGAGGCTCTTTCATTACCTGTTTAGGCAGGGGATACTGAACTGTTACTAAGGTGACATCAAGTCATGATGGGGGGGCTGATGTAGCTGTCACAGTCTTTCCTTCCACATGGTTAGGAAAGCATATCCACAGCTCCTCCAAAGCAGAGCTAGGAAATATACTGCCTTATCAAATCCTAGGAATAAGAGCTGGAAGGGACCTTAGGGACATTCTAATCTAATTTCTATTGTGGGATTTTTTTCATTCCTCTCATTTTTTATTTTTTTCCTTTTAAAATTTTGTATTTTTTTTTGTTTCATTTTGAGTTCTGAGCTGTCTCCCTCCCACTCCCAGATCAGAAAAGTCCACCGTTTGACACAGATCTATATGTGAAACCATACAATACTTATATCAGTTCTTTCTTTGGAGGTGGAGAGCATCTTCCTTCATACATCCTGCATAGTTTATTTGAATATTCACATAACTCAGAATAGTTCAGTCATTCACAGTTACTCTTTGAACCATTTTGCTGTTTGTCGTATATACCATTCTCTTGGTTCTGCTTGTTTCATTCTTCATTATTTCGTTCAAGTCTTCCCATATTTTTCTAAAATTAACCTGCTCATCACTTCTCATAACATAGTAGTATTCCATCAGAATCATATACCACAACTTGTTCAGCCATTCCCTAACTGATGGGCATTCCTTCAATTTCCAATTCTTCATCACAAAGAGAGCTGCTATAAATATTTAGAACGTAACAGGTTTTTTTTTTCTTTTTCCCCTGATCGCCTTGGAAAACAGACCTAGTAATGGTATTATTGGGTCAAAGGGCACACACAGTTTTATAATTCCAGATTGCTCTCCAAAATGGTCACTGTTTCACCAACACTGTGTTAGTGTCCCAGTTTTTCCACATTCCTTCAGCATTTGTCATTTTCCCCTTCTCTCATTTTAGACAATCTGATAGGCATGAGATAGTATGCCAAAGTTGTTTTAATATGTGTTTCTCTAATCCAGTTTAGAGCATTTTTTCATGAACTTTATGTACCTTTAATTTCTTCTTCCAAAAATTACCTATTCGTATTTTTGAGCATTTATCAATAGGGGAATGACTCATATTCTTATTAATTTGATTAAGTTCTCTATAGAGTTGAGATATGAGACATTTATCCAAGAAACCATCTATAAAAATTTTCCCCCAATTTTCTGCTTTCCTTTTAATCTTGGCAACATTGGTTTTATTTGTACAAAGCCTTTTTAATTTAATGTATTTGAAAATATCCATTTTACATCTTACAGTGCTCCCTATCTCTTTTTTATTCATAAATTCTTCTCTTATCCATAAATCTAATAGGTGATATGTTCCATCCTGTTCTAATTTACTTATTCTACCTCCCTTTATGTTTAGACCATGTATCCATTTTGACCTTATCTTGGTAAAAAGGTAATCTAGCCAGACTGCTTTCCAGTCCTATTATGTTTTTAAAGTCCCAGAAAGTGAAGCCCAGAGAAGGTTAAGGATTTTCCCAAGGTTATATGACAATTTCACAATACAGTCAGGGCCAGAACCAGGTTGCCTGACTCCCAGTCTTTCTACTGTAATTTGGGCAGATTTCATAAAGTGCTGTTAGTCATGCAGGATCTCAGATAATTCAGGTTGGGGGTGTTGTATTTGAGTAACTGATAACCAGTCAATTAGAACTGAGATAAAATTAGCGTTCAAATGTCTGAGATCCTTGAGAACCCCATTAAAAATCTAGGGGGAAGAGAATACATGTGATCAAATTCATTGTGGAAACCATTCTCCTCCCATCCTCAGAAACAATTGTTTCCATGATTCCAGAGGATTGATGATAAAGCATGCTACCCACCTCCAGAGAGAAAGATGATAGTGGAGAGAGTGACAATGGGATGTTTTCTGGACGCGAACAATGTGGCAAATTTGTTTTGTTGGACATATTTCTTAAAAGAGATTTCTTTTTCAATTTATGGGAGGGGAGGCAGGAGGGAGAACAGGGGACAGAGAGTAGCCCCAAAAAAAAGGATAAGGAAATAAAGATAAAAGGGACATTGAAGCATTTTTAGGAATGCGTGGAAGAGGATAGAAGGAAGGCCTTAAGGAAACAAAGGCGCCCCTTGAAAATTACATGTTGAATTTATTATATACTTAAAACAGAAAAGCAACTAGATGCAATAAAGAGTCATAGTTTCATGTACCGTCTCTCTTTTCTGTTCTACTTTGCAGAGAGAAATGCCAAATTTATTTGGTATTTGTTAAGTTCAAAATTAAAAGAGAAATAAAAAAGAAATAACTGGTTTCTTTAAGAGAAGAAACTGCATCTAGTTGATATTTAGAACATGACTAGTCTTTGTTGCTCACCAGATCTTAAGAATGCCTTCTGGGTAATTAAGTCCTGCTGGACACAAATGCCCTCTATAGGTTAGCATAACAGTTTGCCTCATGGGAGATCTTCATGTTGGTCATTTTCATCAAAAGGCCGGGCTATATATGGAACTGTTCTAAGCCAGACAGAGGAGCATAGCTATATAACTCAAAGGGACCTTTTAAGGCCAATGAGTTCAGCTCCCTCATTTTACAGAGCAGGAAACTGAGACCAAGAATGGTGAAGTGATGTAACCAAGATATAAAGCTAGAACAGATCTCAAGGGCTACTCAGTCCTAGTTCATTTTGCAGATGAGGAAACCAAGGCTCAGAAAGGGAAACTGACTTGCCCAAACTCACCCTACTAGTAAGTGTATGAGGTGGGACTTAAACTAGAGGCACAGTAGATACTGGGCTAGACCTGGACTCAGGAGGACTTGAGTTAAAATCCAACCTTAATACTTATTATTACTTATTAACTGTATGACTCTAGGAAAGTCACTTGACCTTTGTCTGCCTCAGTATCACTATCTATAAAATGGGAATAATAATAACACCTACCTTCTAAAAATAAATCAATTAACTTAAAAAAACAAAAAAAGAAATTTAAAAAGCACCTTTCAAACCTTAAAGTGCTATGTAAGTACTAGATACTACCATCATCATCATCATTAATAAACTAAGTCTTCCTTAGATCAAGTTCAGTGCTCTCTCCATTATACCAGTGGTCCCCAATGTTTTTTTGTTTTGATTTGGTTTTTGCTTTTTGGAGGGGAGGAAGGCTGGGCAATTGGGGTTAAGTGACTTGCCCAAGGTCACAGGTAAGTTTTGTGTTAAGTGTCTGACGCCAGATTTGAACTCAGGTCCTCCTGACTCCAGGGCCAGTGCTCTATTCACTCCACCACCTAGCCACCTCATCCCCAGTGTTTTTTGTCCTTGAACCTCTTTCAGCAAAGAAGTGATATGAACCCCCAGGGTAATTCAATATACTGCTTATACCATTCTTTCAGATTTATTCATTAAGTGTGTGTAATAATGACAATAACTTTTGCCCCCAGAAGCTCCAATTAAAAGTTATATGATAATAATAAATATAAAATGTCATTCTGCCTGTAATTGTGAAAATTCCAAATATAAAATCATAAAATAATTATGACTATGTTATGTGTGCCATTCTGTAAGAATTATAAGTAATCCAGCAAGACCTCCTCATGTTTATTATCTGCAAGATTTCATATTAAATTTATTTTTTAAAATTTGCCAACTATAAATAACATTTTAAGTGAAATATGTTATAATATGGAAGACTTTTAACATAATATAATAATTCTACATATGCACTTAATTTCAATGTTAGACTTTTTTATTTTTGGACAGAAATGTGCAATATTTAGCTCAACACCAGACAAACACAGTCTTAAATCTAGCTCTGCATCAAGTGTATTTCTTGTATTTTGGTTTAAAACAAGAATACAATGAAAATGCATGCTAATACAAATCTGTGGTAGGAAACAGTAGTAGAAGTTTATAAGCTCTCTTGCTAAGGGATGAAAATTCATTTAAAATTTTTAGCTGTCTAATCAATGGACAAAATGAATAGCTAGTTAAAATGTAAACTATTTCCTTGTCTAATAGCTAATGACAAGAACTGTATTAAATGATAAATGTATCCATTTAAATTCAATTGCATATAATAATACTTCATTTAAAACATTGTTTTATATATAAACTAACTTTGTATGGAAAGAATCTCTTCAAACTTGACCTTTTCCTCTTCTACTACTGACACACTGGTTATACCTGCTGGACACCTAGGTGGCACAGTTGTTAGAATGCCAGGTCTGGAGTCAGGAAAACCTGGGTTCAAATTTGACCTCAGATGCTCACTAGTTGTGTGACCCTGGGCAAGTCACTTAGCCTCTCTTTACTTCAGTTTCCTCAAATATAAAATTGAGATAATAATAGCATCTATGTCCCAGGGTTATTGTGAGGCCCAAATAAGATGATATTTGTAAAGTGCTTAGCGCAATGCCTGCCACATATAAATGTTAGCTGTTATAATTATTATTACACTCTCACAGAAATTCTTTTGAATGACCGACTAGTGCAGTGCTCCCAACCAGTTTATTTGAAATCTGTCTGATAGAAGAATAGTAGAATAAGTAGAGGATAAGTTTAAATTATAAAATAGCCTTAACACTACAAGAGGCAATATAAGGTTTGTTTCTGCAGAATGTTTGTGATGGTCTATGATGGTTTCAAGATGGCTTCTAATACTCATGCCCAGCAATCATGGTTCTCAAACTGCCTGATCTTTGTGCTACAACAACCTGTGTTCTTACATCTTGATCATGTGATTAAATAGCCAAGATATAATTATAGGACAACATAGGGAAACCATGGAGTTTTTTTGGTGTGGGGAATAGGATGTGAATTCGAGTATGTGCATTCATTTGAGTATCTGATGGGATGTGACTCAAATATGACTCAAATGTCATACCTTTGTGGCGGTTTGGAAACAATTTGATGACATGTTGAGAAACCGTAAGAACATGTTGTACTTTGTCAGAAACAGTTTATTGTAATTGCTGGACAAACAACCAAAGTGTTGTGCACATGATCATGATGGTTTTAAATCACTGCAGAAACAAACATATGTGTCTGCTTGTTGTCACAGAGGAAAATATATATATATATTTCCTGGGCGATTATTTGGCATACAAGGTACCATCAAACATTTTTAGCATGACACCCTTGGTCCATTGTCAAGACTTCCAAGGGGTTTGGGAACTTCCAAATGGGAACCACTGCATTATACCATATTGCCTCTTGACTAGATAGACACAAGTCCTCTGCCTTCTAGGGGCTCAGAGCTAAAGAATCCAAGGCCCAACAAAACATTAAACATTGTATGGAAATTTTCATATTGAGGGGTGCCAGACTTTATCTCTTTCCTGGAGTGGGGAACTCCTGAGGAGAGAGGTTGGACTGTGAACTCCTTAAGAATAAGGAATGATTTCTTTCCCTTTTTCTTTTTTTGTATTTGCTTAACACAATAGTTGGCACATAGTAGACATTTCATCCATGTTTGTTGACTCAATTTATTCTGTGGAGAACTCAGCATTTCTGCCCTTGATTCATGATACAACAGACCTTGTGACAATAATCTTGGAACTGATTCCCCTAAAACTCCTTTGGATCAGGAATAGGGGGTAGCAACCTTTGCATAGCTGAGACTCAATATGAGTTCATATTCCCAAGACTGGTTAGGAAGCAGATTAGGGGAGGTGTTAAGGAAAAATTCACAAAGCATCACACACAATACATGGCCTGGTCAGCAGACATCTGGGTAATGATGAGGAAGTTGATCATCTTGTCTTTGCCTTGATTCGCTCATTCTGAAAATAAAGGCAAGACCACTTGCTGCTCTCCACCATTCTGTGATCGAGTAACAATTGAGTAAGCCATGGGACATACGCCAGGATGCCTGGAAGCATAATACCATAGGATTTTATGAAGTCTTATCTTGTCCAGGGCTAAAAATCCTTTGTGACTTAAAGGGCTTTACGAGAATCTGATAAAATAAATCACTATAAGCCAAAGAAAGAAATGGTAGAAATGAGCAGAAATAAGAAATGCTGATGTCTGTATGTAAGGAGGGAGGCAGATGGAAACTAGGCAGAGGAAAGAAAGGCACAGCGAGACTTGGTTTATTGAAAAAATAATAATAACACATAAAAGTAGCCCAAGTTAGATACTTATTCAACTAGTGTTAAAAGGTAAAGAAATAATTACTTTGTAATTTTTTCTTCTGGAGAGACTGAGGTAGGTATAGGCAGTTAAGAAAAGGCAGCGAGGTATAAGAGGAAGTTCCTGGATGTTGATTCAGAGGGCCTGAGTTCAAACTCCAGTTCTTAATTACCCTTTCTGGTCTTTTTCAGTTTCTTCTTTTGAAAAGTGAGGGAAGAGAACTAGATGGCTCTAGACTGTGTGTTCTTAACTTTTCTTGTACCATGAACCCTTCTGGTAATCTGGTGAAGTCTCTAGACCCCTTCTCTATGCAGCTAGGTAGTACAGGGGATAGAGCACTGAGCCTGGAATCAGGAAGAGTTGAATTCAAATCTGGCCTCAGATGCTAGTTAGTGTGACACTAGTCAAGTCATTTAATGTCTGTCTGCCTCAGTTTTTTTACCTGAAAAATGGGGATAATAGTAGCAGCTACCTTCCAGGGTTGTGGTGAGGATGAATGAAACAATGCTTGTAAAATACTTAGCACAGTGCCTTCTTAGTAGGTACTTAATAAATCAATTTATTCTTTCTTCCTTCCTTCTCAGATTAATGGTTGTAAATGCACAAAACAGAAAAAAACAGATTACAAAGCAAACCAAAGGTTAATGAAAATATATGCAGCTGTTTTTTTCCCCTCATCCAAGTTTATGGACCACATGAAATCTATTGGTGGGTCCTAGGTTGGGGACCTCTGCTTAAGAACTATGTTGGAAATGAGTGTGATGCAGAAAGGTCATAAAGGAATTGGGGCTGTATTTATGAATCTAGGAGGTTCAAAACCTGTTTGGGAAAGGGTCAAATGAAGTCATCAGTATTATACATGTCCAGTACTCAATCTGGACCTGAGAGAGGAACCCAAAAGCTAATCATCAGAATCCTACTTGTGACTGATAGGACTCTTCCTTGCTTTGGGTTAGCCGGTAACTAGGCTATCCAGTCCAAGCCCCTTGTTTTATCGATCAGGATCCTGAGACTCAAAAAGGGGAAGTTACTTGTCTAAGGTCACACAGCTAATAAATGTCTGAGGTGGTCTTACAGACTCCAAGTCCACAGCTCCATACAGTGAATCCAGTCCACCATATTAACTCTTACCTAGATAGACACATGGCCCTGCCTTCTTCCTTTATTTTAACCAATTCTTACTGAGGCACAGGACTAGTCTTCCACTGCTGCAGCTTGGCCACATACAAAATACATGCGCACCTGGCTTTTGATTTGATCTTGGTAATAGGAGGGGCTTCTCTGAGCAGGGGACAGATCCCCCAGACAAGGAAACTGAGCTGCTGTTTGGACAGGGTGGAGATCTTCAAAATGAGCCCAGTGACTCCAGGCAGTCCTTCCCCATCAAGGTACAGAGCACCACTGGAATTCAAAGGACAGATGTAGCAGGTCACTTCTTTGGTTTCCCCATTTCAGAGCCAACATATTTACTCCAAAAGGGTGGGCATGAGAAATCTCTCCAGAAAAAAGGAGTGCTAAGGGTCCTGCAATGTAAAGACTATAATCTGGGTGGCTAGCAGTAGAGAAAAAATACCACTGAGGCTACAGCCTTGTTCAAGAGTCACCAGACAGGAAAAGGAAAGCCATCCACGAACTTTCTTTCAAGTCCCTTCTTGGATTTTCATCCTACCTCCCCTCACCACCAAGAAACTAGAGACTATTCTTTTGATCCCTGACCAGGTTTTTGGAAAGCAGAGGGGTTAGGGACCATGGCTGATGGATGGAATATCTTCTTCCATTACTACATATATGACCTTGGACAAGTTACTTCTCTCTGGGCTTCAGTTTTCTCATATGTAAAATGAAACAATGGGACTAGGTAGTTTCAGGTTCCTTCTAGTTCTATATCTATAGTTCCAACTGTGTGACCTTGGACAAGTCCCTTGTCCCCCCTGGACGTCAGTTTCCTTATCTATAAAATGAAGGAGTTGGACTAGATGTCTCTGAAGACCTTCCAGCCTTAACTCTAGGATCCTCTCCGTGACCTTGGACAAGTAACTTCTGTTACATGGGTCTTAGTGTCCTACTTGGTGCACCAAGGGGGCTGGATTTAATGAGATGGCTTCCAAGGGCCCTTTCAATTCAATATCTTGGATCCTATGAATCTAAGTCCTGCTGAAGGACATTGAGTTTGTGGATATGTGGTCCACTTAGAATCATTAAGATATAATTAGGGTCCTTCTATCAGATGGATGTCTTGGGATTGACATCAGAGAGAATGATTACTAAACCTCAGGTGTCTGAAAGGCCTGGACTAAATGATCTCAAAGGTTTCTTTTGTCTCTGGACAGCCGATGGTTCTACCATAATCAGGAAATGGCCTCTAGTGCCCTGTTAGAAATAAGCCCAGCAAGGATGAATAAGTGAGCCTGACCCAGGGTAGCAATTCTTAAATTCTTATGGGGCTGGAGGTTGGTAGAGAATGAGAAGGGGGTATATGAAAGGGCTGTTCAAGAATTTCAAGTAATCATATGGAAGACAGATCAAACTAGTTCTGTTTGGGCCCTGATGTAGAGTTACCCACAAGGAGAGAAAGCTCTTTCAGCCAGGAAGTAAATTCTCTTTGCATTGGGTTATTATAATGATAATAATAATAGTAATAGTAGCAATAACTAACATTTATATAGGGTTTACTGTATGCCAGGTCCTGTGCAGTCATTTCAAGAGACCTTCAGGCCTGTCATCACTTTCCCCAATTAATGACTAAGGGAGGCTGAAGCCTTGGTCCTTTCCTAGCATGGCATCATCACCAGCTTCCTCTTCCTGGAGGGGAGGGAGGAGAAAGTGGCTCCCTATAGCATCTGCTTCTGATCATTTATATACTGAAGGCTAGAATTCTGGGTTAGGAATTGGCCGGCATGCATTGGGGTTTGGGGAAAAAAACGTCTGAATATCATCTGCTATGTAGGCCTTTAAAGGGGAGGGCCTGGAAATTTACAACCTTTGCAGAGAGAATGAAATTTACAGGCATCTTTTTAGCCGCTTTTCCTCTGGAAATCTGAAGATGGATGGGAAGCTGCTCCCTCTGGTGGAAGAAAAAAAAAAGGCAGGGGTTTGGCTTCTGAAACATAGGTGAGCATTTGTGACAAAGGAAAAGAAATCCCTTTTTTCTCCATTCCTCTTCCCAGCACACACACACACACGCACGCACGCACGCACACACACATACACACACACGCACACATGCACACACACACTTTTATTAAAAGGACCATTAGGGAGGAAGTCTTCTATAACCAAAGTCATTGTTGGGACTAATTCCAGAATGGAGGAAATTAACAAAAATCTGACATTTACTGAGCATCTATGTAACAGGCAATTGGTGAGATACTTAGATGAATTAAAGCCTTGAACCCTGTCTTAATATCAGCAATCTGAAGCTAGAAGGGACCATCTAGCCCAAATTCTTCATTTTACAGAGGAGAAAAATGAGAGCTAAGAAAGTGAAGTCCCTCATCCGAAGTCTTAGAGCTAGTTATATATGATTTGAACTCAGGTCATCTTGACTCCATGTCTCAGTGCTCTGTTTACTACCCCATGCTGCCTTCTCAGCTCTGGGGGATCAGGCCTGAGTGAGGGAAATCCGTGGTGCTGACAAAAAGAGTCCTGACTTTAGAAGTCAACGAAGATCTGTAAGTAAGTTGGATTTTAGTGTACGTAAAGTGAATTTTTGTTATTTCTTAGAATTCAGTTTCCCAGGATCCATAGCCATAAGTATCTCTTGTTCCCAGGTATTAGATAGGAGTTCTCATGATCATGGCTCCAAACATCTCCACTATGCAGGCACAGCATTATATCATGATAAATAATAGAAACATCCACTGTGACTGCCCAGTGAGATACAGGGATAGGGTGATATAAACTTGTGAGGCTATCGCTGACAATATGCCTTCTTTGTCTTTTGCCCCTATAAAGCAGGTGGGCTTTATAGTCAGTGAGTGGGGAACCTTAGGGTTGAATGCACAAGCTGGAATGCTGTGCATGTCTCATTTGGCACCCATTGAAGTTTGAGGGGATTTAGAGGGATGCACAAGTTGTGCCCATCTCAACTGACCCCTTTGAGATGGAGGGGTAGTTTCCCCTCCTTCTCTCAGGGTGAGAAGGGTGATTAGGGAATACTGTAGAAGTTGTGCTCCTATTATCAGCAACCTCTTCTGATAAAAGTCAGATTATTAACCCCTTCTTAGTGTCTTTCCTGTCTGACCAAATCAAGAGTGAACCTGTGCTAGCAGCCCTCCTGTGTGCTGGGTTTATGTTTTACAGGATCCATCAGAGGTTTCAGAACACTGATCTGGTGGGAGATCAAAATGATCACTTTGGAAAGATCCCTCTGTTAACAGTGTTTGCACATTATCAACCATTGAGGCAAGGAGACCATGTGTGTTACACTACAGACATGCAATAAATAAGGGCCTGACCTAGGAATAGAGGAAACCAGCCAGAGGCACCTCTAAGGATCAAATGACAGGGGAAGTGGGGTAGTGGTAATCAGAGTTTAGGGGTCCTGGTTGTCTCATTGTTTTCACAACCCCACTTGGGGTTTTCTTGGAAAAAGATACTGGAGTGGTTTGCCATTTCCTTCTCCAGCTCATTTTACAGATGAATTCAAGGGTTTAAGTACCAAGAAATGTGGCCAAAAGGGGGTCTTGGGCTGGTCTAAGAATCAAACCCCCTGATTCTGTGAAGGGAGATATTCCCATATACCATCTTCCACTTGTATTCAGATTTCACTTTTATTAAAAAGTGAGTGGCCCAGCCAACAACTTCTACCAAGCAGGAGTCAGATTATTCCTTCCATCATTTCTCACTGGACACTTAGCTCACTGAAGCCACACCATATGAGAGGGAGCCCTGGGGACAAAGGATTCCTATGGAGTAATAGGAACAAGTCATTGAGTGTAGTGTGTGCTTGGGAGAAAAGAATGTGAGGTGATTCATGAGTCCTTTCTGTTGGAGAAATAAAAGGCAGCAAGACAGTATGGCCCAAGTATGCAATCAAGTCAAAGGCTGATTTTAGACCTTCTGAAAGGAAGCTTTGGGTAAAGGGGGAGCATAATGGTGGGAATGAGGAGCAAGCCAGTTTAAATCTGGAGCCCCTCAAGCACACATTTCAGGAAGGCCTATTTTGCCTGGGGCATGACAGGCAGCCTCCCTTCCCAGGCTCTCTTAACTGGACAACAGCTATGTCAATGGGGATTCTAGAATCCTATAGTTAAGCATGGGATTTTTGGCAGGAGGAGGTGATGGCCACTGAAACCATCTAGTCCAGTGGTTCTCAACCTGTGGGTTATGTTCAATTTGTAACAATGAAAATCCATCCTGCATATCAGATATTTTACATTACGATTCATAACAGTAGCAAAATTACAATTATGAAGTAACAACGAAAATAATTTTATGGTTGGGGGGTCACCACAACATGAGGAACTGTATTAAAGGGTCGCGGCATTAGGAAGGTTGAGAACCACTGAGCTAGTCCAACTCCTGAATTTTTCAGATGAGGAAACTGAGGCCTAGAGAGAAGAAGGGACTTGCCCAAGGTTACGCAGCCAAACAAAACTGGCACTAGAACCCAAGCCTCTTAGGCTCCTTGTCCAGTCAAAGACTCCTTCTACTAGACCAGGGGTTCTTAACCTGGAGCCAGAGACCCCCCCCAAGTGACCTATGGATAGATTTGGGGGATCATGAACACGGATAGGACAAGGATTACATTTTCATTTTTACTAACCTCTAAGTGAAATTTTGCATTTCCTTCAGTTATTTAAAACAGGATTCTGAGACAGGGTCCACAGGCTTCACCAGACTGTCAAACGAGTTCGGAATACCAAAAAAGTTTAAAGCCTCTCTTTACACTAGACCATACTTGCCGATTTTCTTCTGATTAACCTAGCAATTGAAGCAAAGATGATTTTTGAGTGTTCTAGTTGAAATCTCATTAATTGAGGTTTCATGCTTCATGCTTCAATCTAATCATAAAAATGAACAGAACGGCAAAAGAAACTACGATGATATATATATACCCACCTCTGCCACCCAAAACCAAACCAAGCCCCAAACCTCCCCTATAGCTAGGGTGATTACAGCTTGGGGGCCCTTGCCCTTACTTTGGTGGTAACTCTAGGTGAAGTGACATTGTTAAAAAAAACCCCAACATCTCCCATAAAAAGAAAGCATTATAGAAATCATTATATAAATACAGATTCAGCTTGTGACTGAGCTACAAGCCAACCAGAGACCCTACTTGGCTCATCAGGGCTCCAGGGACAGACTACACACCAGCAACTAGTTCCCTGTTACTCCCAGAATCAAATATAGATCTTCTCTTTGGCATTTAATGCTCTTTTTTTTATAACCTGGCCCCTTCCAGCTTTTCTTTTCTTTTTGGAGGGGGGAAGGCAGGGCAATTAGGGTTGTGACTTGCCCAAGGTCACATGGCTAGTTGTGTAAAGTGTCTGAGGCTAGATTTGAACTCAGGTTCTCCTGACTTCAGGGCTGGTGCTCTATTCACTGCACTACCTAGCCACCCTCACTTTTCTAGTCTTATTATATTTCACTCCCCTCTATGCACTTTCTGATCTGGTGATACTGGACTCTTTGCTGGTCCTCACATGGGACATTTTACCTTCTGGCCTTTGCAAACACTGTCTCCCAAAGCTGGCAATGCTCTGCTCCTTCCCTAAGCTTCCTTCAACACTTGGCTTAGGGGCAGTTAGTGGCACAGTTAGTAGAGTACAGGCCCTGAAATCAGAAGGACCTGAGTTCAAATCCACTCTCAGACACTTAACACTTATTAGCTGTGTGACCTTGGGCAAGTCACTTAACCCCAATTGCCCTGCCTTCCCCCCCTCCAAAAACAAAAACAAAACTTGGCTTAAGTCCTATCTTCTGAGAGAGGCCTTTCCTGTCCCTCCCCTCTATTCCCCAGCTACTACCCTCTCCTCTCAAATGATCTTCCATCTACTTGGTATATATTATGTATGTACCCAGATTAGAATATAAACCCTGTGGGCAGGGACTGTTTTTGCCTTTCTTTGTACCCCCAGCCCTTACCACAGTACCTGGTACTTAAATGTTGCTGACTGACTATAAAGCAGAAGTTAAATGCCTGCTTAGATCTATTCCCTCCTTTGTAAATGAGAGAATTAGATTAGATAGCCTTTGAGATCCTCTCTAGCCCCAGCCCTTTGCTCTTATGTGTGACCTTGGATGAGTCCCTTTCCCTCCCTGGGCCTCGGTTTCCTCCTCTGTAAAATGAGGGTCTTGGCTTAGATGACCTCAGAGGTCCTTGCAGCTCTAGCTCTGAGAGCCTATGAGTGCTATGATTACATTTCTGATTTGTAATCTACTGCCACAAACATTTGCTACATGTATTTTATGTATCTGAGGAATGATGGCCCAGCCTGAATATTTATTACCTCCTCATTTTACAGTGGGGGAAGCTGGTTGGCAGTATTTGCCAAGGTAACCTTCACAACCTTCTTTTGCATATGGAAAACCCAAAGTGTAAGGGAAAAAATGATGAAGGGTCCTAGAAACAGTAGGAGGCCCAGCTATTTAAGGAAAAAGAGGAGCCACCTGGTTACTGTAGGTTGGCATACCCAATGTGTGACATGCATTTTCTTTTGGCAAGAGTTTCCCTGTTACGATACTTAGAAATACAAATCCTGGGGAATGCAGGCTAATGCAGCATTTTGCTTGTCTGTGGATTCTGAGGCTTGGGTAGTAGTGAACCTCAAAGTCTCCCTCTCTTTCTGAAACTGACATGTCTCCAGTTACTGGACCTTACTCCACCCTCCCAGTTTTTCCCTGAAGTGATCACTGGTCATTTTCTGCTTTTTGTCAACCCTCCTCTCCTGTGCTGTCCCTTTGATAGCTAGGAAAAATAAGCTAGAGTGGTGGGAAAAATCTTTACTCCCTGAAACTCCTGCTCAGAGTTGTGGCCAGGACAGAATGTGAGACTCTAGTTAGCCTGACCATGCCACCTGGAAGTCTACTCAATGAATGAAACGAATGTCCCTTCTGACAGGTAGCTACAGAAAGCCTATTTTTTTGTCCTTCCCTTTTCTGTGGAGTAGCCAACATTTAAAGCCTGGGATTATAGATACTAGTCAGAAGATCTGGATTCCAATGCTGCTTCTGATGCTTACTCCCTATGCAATCTTGGGCAAATCCTTGCCTTCTCTGGTTTCTTAATACATAAAATGAGAGATTAGCCCTTTTGAGTCCCTTCCAGCCCAAAGGCTAGGATTATAAAGAGGTCCAGGAGCCTCATTATGACTCACTGTGGGCATTCATCTGTCAAATGAGAGTTTTTTTTCCAACTCTAGATATAGGATCCTGTGTGTATTCTTGGGCAAAGTCACTCACCTCCTCTCGATTTCCTTGTCTGTAAAATTAGGGGATTGAACTAGAACACTAGATGGTCTCTGAGGCCCCTTCCGCTACGAGTATAAAGAGGTGAAGTACCTTCTTAGGGCTCAGTGAAATGAGATGCAGAGGCAACTGAGTGGTGCAAATGATAAGAGCTTTGCGGGGACACCTACCATGCAACCCGGGGCAAGTTAAGTTACATAACCTCTGTTTGCCTCAGTTTCTCCAACTGTAAAATGGGGATAACTCAAGCTCGTCGTGGTCAAATGCGGTTTGTCGAGCATTTAGCATAGTGCCTAGCACACAGTAGGGACTTAATACACGTTTATTCCCTTTCTGCCCCGCCCCCATGGCCTCTGGGGTCCGTTTTAGATCTAGGATCCTAGCTATGTGATCTATGTGCCTCGGTTTTCTCTTCCATAAAATGGAGGAGGCTTAACTAAATGTCCGCTGGCTGCTTTACTCTTCAGGACCCCGAGAAGGGCGGCCCCCAGGATGGAGGAGGGATGAGCGCTAAGCACCTGCCTACGCTCCAGTCACCTTCGCCGGGCTGCGCAGGCGCATGCGCACCGCTCCAGAGCTGGCTGACCGCATCCTTGCCCAGGTGTTGCACTGGTCTGGCCTTGACTACCACCCGGGTGGGGCCGGACCGGACCGGGCCGGGGTCCGAACAGCTCACTGGGCTGCAATGCGGGTCCCCAGACCCGGGAGGTGGGCTTCCGTCTGCAGGAAGCAGCTAGCCCCACGGCCGCCGCCGCCCTGATCGAAGGGCGTGGCGCACGTTGGCCGCAGTGTAGTGGGCCCAGAGATGGGCGGGAGGGGAGGAGCGAGCGCCGGAGGAGTGGATCCTGCAGCCCTCCGGGACCCTGCGGCTCGGCGGTCCGGAGCCTCCCGGGGCCTGACAGCCCGAGGCCGTGCCCCCCGAGAGAGTTCGATGGTTCTGCAGCGCTCCCTCAGGCCGTACTGGCCCACACAATGCCCTTAGGCTGCAGGGAAACGGGTGGGGCAGGTTTGGAGGCACTCCTGGAGCGTAGCATAGGACGCTGTGTTTAAGCAAGCAAAAGACCTTCATGTCCAACCCGTGGCAAGTCTCGTAGACTCCACAATATCTCTCCCATCTGTCCTTGAACTCCTTTGACACAGCCGCCGCCCTATTTCAGGTCCTCATCCCCTCAGCCCTGCATCATCACACTAAGAATTGCACTAGCTGCTGGCTGGTCTCTCTACCTCAAGGCTCTTCCCATTCCAGTCCTTCCTCCTCTCAGTTGTCAGTCATCTTCCTAAAGCACAGGACTGACCATGTCGCCCCCGTGACCCCAAAACTCCTATTGCCTCTAGGATCAAACACAAAACTTTTTTTTAACCTTTAAAACCTTTCACAGAGGTTGCCTCCAGCCTATCTTTCCAGACAGAGTGCATCCTCACCTCAACCCTTTGCACTTTGGCTTTCAACCTTATCACCCAACTGAAACAACTCTCTCCCAAATTCCCAATGATCTTTTTATTGACAAATACAGTCTTTTACCCGTCCTAATCCTTCTTGACCTATCTGCTGCATTTGACACTATTAATCACACTCCCATCCTAAATCTGCTCTTTAGGTTTTTGGAGGAGGGAGAAAAAGCATTTATTAAGCACCTATTGTGTCCTAGGCACAGTGCAAAGCACTTTACAAATACCTCATTTGATAATATCTGAGACCACTCTCTCCTGTCTCTCCTATTTGTATGCCTACTCATTCTTACTCTCTTTGCTGGCTTATCATCACATCCCATAACTGTAGGTAGTCCCCAAAGTTCTGTCTTCAGTCTTCTCCTTTCCCTCTGAACATTATTCTGTCTCCCCCTCCTCCTTCTCTATCCTCTCTGTCTCTGTGTTTCTCTCTCTCTGTCTCTCCCCACTCTGTGTCTGTCTCTCCTGCCCTACAGCTTCCATGATTTTAACTATCATCTCAGTGCTTATGACTCTCAGATCACTATATTCAGCCCTAGTCTCAACATCTCCCCCCCTTCAACCCAGCATCACTGATTGCCTATAGGACATTTCAAATTCTATGTCTTCATCATCTCTACAAGGGAACTCATTTTGTTTCCCCCAAATCCATTTCCCTTCTAAACTTCCCAATTTCTGCCAAAGACAACAACCATCTTCTCAATGTCTTTGGTTTGTTATCCTTGGCTCTCACTCTCCCTCACCCCACACATCCAGTCCATTCACCAAATCTCATTATCTACCTGTATAACATCTCTCCAAATTAACCCTTTATCTCCATTTACAGAGCAACCACTTTAGTTCAGGCCTCTGTCACCTCTCTATTCTAGATTATTTTAACAATCTTCTAATTGGCCTCCTAGTCTCCAGTCTTTCCCCACTCCAGTCCATGTGACATATACAACTGCCAAGACAATTTTCCTTAAGCATAGATGTAACAATGAGACTCCTCTACTCAAAAAGCTCCAGTGGCTTCCTAGGATAGCCACTAGATAGAAAACTAAATAGAAATTCCCTTGGTTAGCTTTTAAAATGCTTCACAAACTGACATCAACCTCTCTTTCCAGCCTCATTGACCACCTTTCCCTAACCAAACTCTGCAATTCAGCCAAATTGGCTTTCTCTCCTTTCCCTCATCTCCTATCTGTGCTTTTGTACTGGATGTGCCCCATGCTTGAAATGCACTCCTTTCTTACCTCTGCCTAATAGAGCCCCCTCTTTTCCTTTAAGATACAGATCAGGCACCTATCTTTTTTTAAATATTATTTTTTTCAATTACTTGTAAAAACAATTTTTAACATTCATTTTTTATAAAATGTTGACTTCCAGGTTTTCTCTGGGCCCCCCCCCACCCTGGTCCACCCCCAAGATAGTAAGCAATTTGATATAGGTTTTATATGAGGTCCTTATCTTGGAAGCCTTTCCTGATTCCCGAAGTGCTAGTGTCTTATCTCCCAAACTACCATTTATTTCACTTTTGTGTGTGTAAAAACTTTATTTTTATGCTAATATGTTTCTATGTGTACTTGTCTTCCCCATTAGGATGTGAACCCTTTGTGAGCAGGGACTGTTCCATCCTCTGTCCATGCATACATTGTTTTATTGTGCTTTGCAGATATTTGCTTTTTTTTCCCCACAGCATGTGCTCACATCGTGTCTCTATGTCACATTTGGGTGATTCTGCCAATATTTCAAACTGTTCCACTATTATTCTACCTGTTATGGTGATCTATGATCATTCATCTTTGTTTGATGTTATTAGTGTTATTGTTCTGGGACTTAATTGATAAATGTTATATGTGTTCTGACTGCTGAACCTACAGTCTCTCTCCTTCTCTTTCGGGCCTTCCCATTTTCTGAGATACAACAATACTGAAATAAGGCCAATTAATAACCTTAAATGGCATCCAAGGGTGCAAGAGAAAGGAAGAGTCAATCAGTGGGGCAAACTTCATTTTTGTCTCATTTTAAGAAATTGCCACAGTCCCCCCAACCTTCAGCAACAACCGTCTTGATCAGTCAGCAGCTTCAACACTGAGACAAGACCCTCCACCAGCAAAAAGATTATGACTTGCTGAAGGCTCACATGATGGTCAGCATTTTTTAGCATTAAACTATGTTTAATTAAGGCATATACTTTTTAAAGGCATACTCATAGACCACAGTATAGTGTAAACATAACTTTCATATGTACTTGGAAACCAAAAAATTTGTGTGACTTGTTTTATTGTGATATTTCCTTTATTGTGGTAGTCTAGAACCAAACCTACATATCTTTGAGGTATGTAGTTCGAAACACATACTAGGAAATTTAATACTTATTGATTGATTAGTTGGTTGATTGATACCTCAGCAGACCCATTTATTCTTCCCACAACATAGGCCATATTCCATTTCCTATCTTTTTTTTTTTTTTTTGCTTTTCATAGGAGGGAAGGCAAGGCAATTGGGGTTAAGTGACCTGCCCAAAGTCACAGGGCTAGTGAGTGTTAAGTGTCTGAAGTAAAATCTGAACTCAGGTCCTCCTGGTTCCAGGGCTGGTGCTCTGTGCACTGTGCCACCTAGTCGCCCCCCATCTCCCAGTCTTTAGACAATAGTGATCATCCACTGATTCTTCCCCTTGCCTCTCAGAGCCTCTAAAGTACAGCTTAGATACTATCTTTCATATGGGGCCTTTCCTGTACCCACCCCTAGTTAGTGGTGTCCTTTAGCTTTTGAAATTACTTTTATAACTTTGTAAATAGTTGGTGTTTACTTCTCTGAGTACATGTACAGAACCTACAGTGATATATGTTCCTGAAGGCCAAGACTTGTTTCATTTTTGTCTTTATACTCCCAACATCTCCCACACAGTGGGTATTCAATAAATCTGTTGAATTGAACTTCAAGCACTTCTGCTCTACTAGAATGATGAGATATACAGACATCTCAGACATCTAATAATTAAAGACCCAATTCTTCATGGTAGAAAGAATGGCTTTGAAGCCAGGGTAACTGAATTCAAATGTTGGCTTTGTTAAGTTGTTGCAAGGTTATCTGTATAACCTTGAATGTGTTACCTCACTTCCCCTGGCCCTCAGATCTTTCATTTGGAAAATGAGGTTAGATTTCTTACTAATACTGTGGAAGGAACACTGGTCCCTGAGTCTGAGAGTTGTTGTTTCAGTTATGCCTGACTCTTCTTGGCCCCATTTAGGGTTTTCTTGGCAAAGCTATTGGAGTGGACTGCCATTTCCTTCTCCAGAGCATTTTACAGGTGGGGAAACTGAGGCAGACAGGGTGAAGTGACTTGTCCAGGGTCACACAGCTAGTGTCTGAAGTCAGATTTGAGTTCAGGTCTTCCTAACTCCAAGCCCAGTGCTCTCTGCAGTATGGCGCCACCTAGCTGCCCTTCCTCAGAAAATCGGGTTCAAATCCTGCCTCATACCACCATGGACAAGTCCCTTTCTCTCCCTGGGCCTCAGTTTCCTCCTCTATAAAATGAGGGAATGGGGCTAAGTTGACTTTTGAGGTTCCTTTCAGCTCTAGATGACTTAGAAAAGGAACTGGTGATGACAAAGAGTCAGCATGGTTTCATTAAGAACAGGTCATGCCAGTTTTATTTATCTATGAATTTGAGGCAGTATGCTTTGTTACCTCAAAGAGTGAGTCGTTTTCTAGGTCTGTGATCAATGCTTAATCAGTCTGGACTGGAGCACTTTGAGGGTAGTGGGCCTGGAAGGCTTCCTAGAGGGAAGCAGAAAGCAGGGCATTCCAGGTGAGGTAGAAGAGATAAGAATGGGCCCTTGCTTGTTCATAGGGCAGTCTGTGAACCAACATTGTCAGCGCCTCCTAGGTAACACCCCCTGGGGATCCCAGAGATGGAAAAACCAAACCAAACCAAAATGAAACTGGGACTGCCCCTAAGGAGCTTACATAGTATCGCCATCTTTTCTCGTCTTTCTATTATTACATCATTGTTATATACACATATGTCATACTATATATGTTATAATATATATGTATACACATACATATACAATTTATATATAATTCTCTGGCCTGGACCCGCCTCCCCCAGTTCTCCAAGTTCTAAGTAGAGTTCCAGTTTCTCTCCTCCCAGCAAAGCAAGGCTTCTCTCCTCGGAACAGCCGAAGCCTCCCGAGTTCCTGTGGTTTATTTTTCGGCCTCGGTTTGTCTGTGTTTGAGTACCAGAGGTCAGGGATCATCTCCTTTTCCGGTTGCTCCAGGAGTAGAGTTACCTGGCCTTGGCTTTGAGCCACCTCCCACACCCTCCCAGCCGCCGCAGGGCTCAGTTCCTCCTCCGGGCCGGCAGGGGGCAGAGCCTCGCGCATGCGCACCCAGCGTCCCCTCCAGGCGCCCGCAGCCGCCCGCTGTAGTTTGCAGCGCCTGTGGCGGGCGTGGCGGCGGCGTAGTCGTCGTCGGGCGAGGCGAAGGAGGAGCAGAAAGAGGAGGAGGAGGAGGCGGCCAGTGCTGCAGCCTGGGCAGTCTGGGCGGCGGCGGCAGCGGCGGCCGCAGTCTCCTCGCGTCCCTGGCCTTGCAGGGCCCCCTCCCCCATGCCCGCGGGCGGCCTATGAGCAGCGCCGCCGGTGCCCGCCCGCCCAGGCCAGGAGGAGACAGCGGCGGCTGTAGCAGCGAAAGCGGCGGCGGCAGCATGGCGGACGACGGGGCCGCGGCGGCTTTGGCCGAGAAGTTCCTGACGCCCGACGAGCCCTTCCCTCTGCTGGGCCCCCCGCGTGGCCCCGGCACCTGCTTCAGCGAGGAGTCGGGCTGCCTGGACGTCAGTGACTTCGGCTGCCAGCTGTCGTCCTGCCACCGCACCGACCCCCTGCACCGCTTCCACACCAACAGGTATGGCGCCGCCCACCCCCTCCCCCTCCCTCAGGACCCCGGCACCTGCTCCTCGCCCCCCCTAGCTCTCTCTACTCGATTCCCGCCCTTCCCCCGGCACTCCCGCACCTGCTCCTCGCCCCACCCCCACCCCTCGGCTCCTGCCCCTCCCCTGCGCACTCCCTTCCCCTGGACCCGGGCACCCCGGCACCCCGGCACCTCCTTTC
>CM053602.1:45000694-45040816 GCA_028646575.1 Pseudocheirus occidentalis
TAATTCTTTTATCTTTCCATGCAAGAAGTGTAGTATTATTCTTTCTGTATGCAACTGTTTTAGTGCTTGAGAGGGGACATCCGAGTGATATGCTAGAATTCCGATGTCCCCTGAGAGGGGACAGTGGAGTGCAAAGGGTTAAATTGCTCATATATTCTTTATATTTTATTTGCCAGGAAATTTTTTTGATGTAAAGTAATGTCACCCCTAAAATTGTATTCTCTTTACTCCTCACATCTCTACAAATCCTTTGATATTAAAAGACTGTGAAAACTCTGTGGAAGGACCGTACTCCTTGTGTATACCTTACACTTTGTTGGTAACATGAGAACTACAGCCAAGCACTTGGTCAGAGCAGGAAGAGCTGTTTGTTTTTTTTTTTAAACAACAATTCTATGCTATAGATAGTAGAGAATTATTATTATCCCCATTTTACAGGTTAGGAAGTTGAGGCTCAAGGGTGAAGTGACTTACCTGGTCACATAGCTTAGAAATGTCAGGACAGGGCGGCTAGGTGGCGCAGTGAATAGAGCACCAGCCCTGGAGTCAGGAGTACCTGAGTTCAAATCTGGCCTCAGACACTTAACACAAAACTAGCCGTGTGATCTTGGGCAAGTCACTTAACCCCAACTGCCTTCCAAAAAAAAGAAATGTCAGGACATCAATCCAGGTTGGTTTTTTTTGTTTGTTTGTTTTTTGTTTTGCTAATTCTGTTTTGATTCTCCCACACTGCCTCTTCTGTGACTTTTAAGTTATGGAACTATAGATTAGTAATGATTTCACACAGGCCTCCACAGAACTATGTGTTTTGCACACTCCTGTGCTTCTACAATTAGGAAACTAAGTCTCAAAGAGCTATGGCTTATACCTGCAAGGATTTAGCGGCTCAATGTGGCCTGCTTCTTGGTCATTCGTTCTAAGGTTGCTATTAAGGTCCTGTGGAGTCTTATCTAAAAATGTCTGAAGTAGTTTCATGTTAAACTGCTGCATCCTCAAAGCCTCTCCTAAGTCTGTCTTTAATGTTCTTGCAAGTGCTAAGAAGATTTGTTTTCTAGTAGCTTAAATTGAGTTAAGCACCATCTCACGGATTTTGCTTTTTCATAAATTTGGAACAGTTCCATTTTCAATAGCCCCTTTAGCCTTGCCTTTATAAGCCTGTGGCCCAGTGCTAAGCCTGGTGCCCATTCCCTATGTGTTAGTGACTGACAGAGCATTGGATCCAATCACAAACTTTTCCTAGTCAATCCTCAGACCTTTGAGAGGGGAAAAGAAAGGGGCACTTAAGTGACTCTGGGCAGAGTTGTTTGTAGCCTTGGCTTTATTGAAGATTGGGATTTATGTTTGCTTTTAGGTCTCACAAGCCCCTTTTTGTTTTTGTATTTCCATTGTCCAGGTGCTCAGTAAATGCTTGCTGTTGCTGCTGCTTGTCCAGCTTAACAGTGATGTGCTTTTCAGTTTTTTAGCTAGTATCAAATGGTTTTGATTACTCCTCTTTTTATTTTAGGGTTGAGATCTGATCTTTATGGGCCTTTATTAAACCCCCTTTTTCCATTATATTCCTCCAAAATTTTATTTTGACTAGTTTTATTTAATATGTATTATAACATATTATAATTTAATATTTATATATTTAGGTAGTATAATTTTTATTATTAAGCATTGTTTCTTTAATGATTTGTAATTTTCTAAGTAAACTATTAAGATGTTCATCAAATAGGGATAATTTTGTTTTCTTTTTGCCAAGTTCATACTTTTATTCTTGTGTCTTATTGCTACATTTAGCTTTTCCAGTTCTGTGTCAAATAGTAGTGGGCTGTGGAGCATTTATTTATTTATTTAAAATCTAGAAACAGTGATGTGTTTGCCTTGAACTTGAATCTTTTCATACTTACTGGTTTTCCCTTCAAATTTGGTCAGTATTTGTGAGTAGGGCCCTCCTTTGGAACACATAACATTTTATAAACTAGCTGTTTAATTCTAGAATTTGAGACTGTTGCACGTGTTAACCTTGCAGCATCCTTACCGGGAGGTGGTAAAAGAAGAGGAATTTGCTGACTTTGCTGTACCTTGTAGTGAGTCACTCGCAGAGCTGTGCTTAGAAATCACAAGTTCTTCTTTAGAGTCCCTGTGGCTTCAATGTGACTGTGCCTGTTTTTCATAGAAGTTGTTTTTGTACAAAAGTTTTTGGAAACCAGTGGCATGGAATTCGTTGTTGGTTTGTTTTTCTTTAAAATCGCATCATTTTTAGTGAAATAATGCATTTGGAGCCAGGAGACTTGGACTTTAGACCTAGTCCTGTTGCTGATCAATTACTTGGGGCTGCTCATCTTTCTCTGATTTAATTTTCTCATTTTTAAAAATGAGATGGCTGGACTGAGTGATCTCTGAGGTCCCTTTCTAACTGACAGGCTATGATTCCATGATTTGCTTGATTTTAGGCAGCATTCTCAATCACTGCCTACCTCTGTTTCCCCTCAATGTATAATATGCACAGTTGTTAAAATGTGGAGATAATAATATTCTTCTAAATTCACAGGTAGCAAGGAAATTTGGTTTATGTTTTTACATATATCAGTGGCTCTCAACCTGTGGGTTATGTTCAGTTTGTAACAACAAAAATGAAAATCCATCCTGCGATTCATAACCGTAGCAAAATTACAGTTATGAAGTAACAGTGAAAATAATTTTCTGGTTGGTGGTCACCACAACATGAGGAACTGTATTAAAAGGTCACGGCATTAGGAAGGTTGAGAACCACTGACATACATGTTTTTGTTTCCTCCTAAACACTTTAGAAGCCATGTTCACTTTTTAGTCATGAACCTTTTATAAAGGAGGTACGTTCTTTTTGTTCGTGTTTTTATTATTATGAATTTAACAGACATCAACAAACACAAATATTTCTTTATACAGAAAAGGTCCGAAAGAATTGTCTGTGATTTCACTACCAGTATATCATGTGCAGCCTTTTTTCAAGTCTATTAAATTGAACCCAATAGTTCCATTACTGCCCTTCTTGTTTGGGTCTCCCTTTATAAAACCTGCCTTAGCCCACACATCCAGTCTATAGCTTCAGTTCATCAAATGTACAAGGCTGTGCCTGTTTATGAGCATGCACTCACGTGCGCGTGCATGTTTGATTTTGAATCAAAGTATTACTCCTTTTGTTGTAAATGGCTGTTACTACTCACTTACGCTGTGTTGGGTTTTATACAGGTGGAACCTGACTTCCTGTGGAACCAGTGTAGCAAGCTCTGAATGCAGCGAGGAGCTCTTTTCATCAGTTTCTGTTGGTGACCAGGATGATTGCTATTCCCTACTAGATGACCAGGAGTTCACATCTTTTGATTTATTCCCTGAGGGAAGTGTCTGCAGTGATGTCTCTTCGTCTATTAGCACTTACTGGGACTGGTCAGACAGCGAATTTGAGTGGCAGGTAGGTTTTTTTTCTTTCTTTTCTCCTTATCAGCAGACATACAAAATGTGATTCCCTTGATGGCACTTTGCTTTTCATTTTAATTTCAAGTGTTTCTTGGATCTGATAACCTAATATAAAGCTGATAATTCAAGGGTGTAATAATTGTAATTTTTATATTAGTTGATGTTATAGTTATAATGATAGGATTCGAATATGGAATTCGAATAGGAGTCATTTAGGCTAAGTGGTCCTAATGTCCATAAAGCGTATAGGCAATGACAAGTTTGTATTTTTCCATTGTTTTGATCTGTTTTAACCTTGTGTCAATCTTTGCAGCTTCTGATTGGATAAAACTCTTGGCCATCTGCAGTGGTCTCTAAGCTACTCGTGCTACTGCCTCAGGTAGCCAACTCAAACCCTCTCCCAGTTTCTGGTCTCAGGAAAGAAACACCCCTACCTGAGCCTCACCCAAGCCTGGTATCAATAAGTGACTCCAAAGAACTCTACTATATCTGTGTCTGATTAAGAATGCCCTCTCCCACATCTGGCATGGATTACCTATTCTCCACCGAGACCATTTTGGGGGCATAGAATTTGCCTACCTAAACCCCAACTTTCAGCATGTTTTTTCTCTGATATGACTCACTCCTTCTAATGTTTGGAGAGCTTCTTGTATCTGTGGGGTCAGACCTCTTTCTCTATTGCCAGAGAGAGAGAGTGAGTGTGTGTGTGTGTGTGTGTGTGTGTGTGTGTATGTGTATGTGTATCCTTTTTTGGTTGTCGTGCCTGCTTGCTTCACCTCATAATAATAAAGCTCCTGTTTGTATCAGCCTCCTTAGTACCAATTTCTTGCAATTCCCTGAACCCCAGGTCTTTGCTTTAACCTGAGCTGTGAGGTCAGATAAAGCCAGAGGAATACTTCTTTTACCCCATTTTAGTTAATGGATGTTCTATATTTCTGATGCTTGTTGTAGGTATTCTTGCTAATTTGTTATATAATCTAATAACTTAAGTGTGTTATATGGGTTGAGTCAAAGACCTTGAGGACCATAGATGAGAATTATGCAGCAATAGTCATTATAATTGCTCCCATTTTAGGGCATGTTGAGATTTGCTAAGTACTTGACATGTTACTCATTTGGTCCCCACAACAACTCTGGGAAGTGGGTGTTATTATTTTCCCTGTCCTACAGATGAGGAAACTGAGACACGCTGAGCAAAAGGGTATTTTGGGTCACTTAATATACAAAGACTTATTTGGTAGAATTGGAGCTAGAAGAGGTCTTAGAGATGAGACAGTGGAGATCCTGAGTCACACCGTGACATCCTAGGTAGAAGAGCCAGAATTTATTACCATGTCTTCTGACTAACTTGGGTGTGCTTGCCACAATTCCACACTGCCTTTAGGTTTGTTACTTGCTGAGTTTTTTTCTTTTCATTCATTTCTTCCCTGGTCCTATCCTTGCCCCACAAACATACATATATAAAGTGCCTTTTGTTTCAGATTAAATGAAGATCTGGTACAGCTTGGGTATAGCCTCCATCAACAAATGCAAATATATCGTTGTAACATTGCAGTTTGGCTGCCAGTATCCTCCTACTGCCCGCAGCTTGTGCCTTGTTCATAGTAAGGACCTACAAAGTTTCCCAGTAGAGCAGTGATATCGAATGCTTCCCAGTGGGTCCTCTAAGAAATGATGCTTTTTTTTTTTTTACCTTGCTTATCTCATGAACTTTCTTTAGCATTTTCACATGTAGTTGTAAGGGAAAGCTACTGCCAGTATTCACTGTTGTATAAATGTGAATGTTTACAATATTAGACTAGACTCTTATTATATCCAGTAATGCTTTTGCTCTTCTGAAATTACAGTGTGTATATTCTCTTAATAATCTCATAAATTTAAGTTTGCTTAAATATACTGTTTAAACAAATTGGAAACAATTTTTTAAAACATTTCTTTCGTCGTCGAGAGATTCTAACTAAATTTGCATAAATATTTCATGTATTCATATGTATTTATATACAAATGAAAATTTGTATATAAAATATTTCAACTGCATAAAAATTTAACTCTTCAAAATTTAGGCTTCTGGGGGAGTTGATTCTATTTTTCACTGGTCAAAAGAGAAAATCCCCTTCCTTCACAGGATCCTTGATTTAGAACTGAAAGGGCCTTATGGACTAGTCACAGGATTGTTACCAGGATTGAATAAGTTTATGTGTGTTAAGTGTCTTACAAACCTTCAAGCACAATAGAAATGTTAGTTATTATTAAGGAGTACTAGAAATGAAGTCAAAACTCCGACTCAGGTTGAAGTACCTGCCACCATTCGACCAACAAACACCTCTCCCAATCTGCAGTGTTTTCATCTCTGAGAACTTGGGTAAATGATGATGATCATGGCTAGTATGTCAATGATACTTGAAGGTTTGCTAAGCATTTTACCTCCATTATCTCATTGGAACTTCACAACACCCTGGGAGCCAGGTGCTGTTATTCTCTTCATTTATGGTGATGAATGTGAGGCTGAGAGGGTGAGTGACTTGCCCAGGGTTACACAGCTACTTAAGTGTCTTATGCAGGATTCAGACTCAGGTGTTTCTGACTCCAAGACCTGCGCTTTATCCATTGTGCCATCTGCCTGCTAGAAGTTGAGAAATGGTTTTGGTCATAGCACTAATACAGAGGGCCCTAACTTTTTTGTGTCCTGTACCCCTTTGGCAGTGTAGTGAAGACCCTTCTCAGAATATTTTTAAATGCATAAAATAAAATACATAGTATGTAAAGGATTCCCATTTATAATAGTGAAATAGTTATCTAAATATTTTAAAAACCACAAATTCATAAACGTTGGGTTATCAGCCCTTTCACTTAGGTGTAGAGCAGACAGTGAGCTGGGACACTGGAAGAAATGTTTGCAGTGATGAAATTTTATACCCTTAAACTGTTGTCATCCTCTCTGTACCATTTATTTCCTATCTGGAGCATATGGACATAATTAGAGAATATGGATGGACATATCCTGTTATGTGGAGTATGTAGTTCAACTCCTGACTTAGTTTGTGTGAACTCAGACAAGTTGCTTTACCTTTTCCATACCTCGTCTGTTCCGAGGAAATTAGATTAGCTATTTATGATCTCCTTTCTCATAAATATATGAGAAAACTGAAGTTCAGATAGGTAAGTTACTTTCCCAAGATCACATAGGTAATAAGTTGCAGAACTGGGATTTGAAACCAGGTCCTCTGACTTTAGCTCTTTTTGCTGCATGCCTTTCTTCCCTTTCTTTGAAAAAGTTCCAGATTCTCAACCCCCACCCACTGAGAAGGCAAGAAATATGATACCTATTATACAATAAAATCATGCAAAACATGTTTTTGTGTTAGCTATGTTCCAAAGGGGGAAACAGCAAGAAAAATAAAGGAAAAAATATGTTTCAGTCTGCATTCAGAGTCCATCAGTTCTCTCTTTGGAGGTGGATAGCATTTTTCATCATGAGTCATTTGGTATTGTCTTGGATCTTTGTATTGATCAGAGTAGCTTATTCATTCACAGTTGATCATCTTACAACAGTGTTCTGGTTCTGCTCACGTCACTTTGCATCATTTCATATAGATCTTCCCAGGTTTCTTTGAAACAACCCTCGTTATTTTTTACAGTACAGTAATACTACTTTTCTTCATTTTGAAAGAAATACAGTATGTATCTCGGTTTTTTTTTTTAGTCATAGGGCTATGGGTAGCATTCTTACCTTTAGAAAAAATTTTAGTTCTAAGGGTAATCACTCAAACATTACTTGGTTTGTTTTTTTTTTAACTTAGTTTTTTTAAATCCCATGTATTGTCAGAGGGGTTGTAGAGATGTAGGTTCATTGCTTTGACCTCTATGGGATACAGCCCTAGAAATGGTATTGCTCGGGCATGCAGTTTTATAGTCCTTTGAGCTTAATTCCAAATTGCTCTCCAGAATGGTTGGATCGCAACTCCACCAACAGTGTATTTAGTCTCTCTATTCTTCTACATCCCCTCCATTTGTTATTTTCCTTTTTTGTCACATTAGTTTCAAACAGTCTCAGAGTTGACTATAGATAGCTTTGATTTCTTCTGAAAACTGCCTTTTTCTTTTGACCATTTAGCAATTGGGGAAATGACTTGTGTTATAAATTTGACTCAGTTTCCTATATATATGAGTAATGATGCCTTTATCAGAGAAACTTGCTATAAAATGTTTCTTCCAGTTTCCTGCTTTCCTTCTAATCTTGGCAACATTAGTTTTGTTTGTGCAAAACATTTTTAATTTAATGTAATCAAAATTATCCATTTTATATGCCATAATGCTCTTATCTCTCATTTGGTCATAAATTCTTCCCTTATCCATAGATCTGACAGCTCAAATTTTCCATATTCTGATTTACTTATGATATCTTCCTTTATGTCTAAATCATGCGCCAGTTTTGACCTTATTTTGGTATACATTATGAGATGTTAATCTGTACCTAGGTTTTACCAAACTGCTTTATAGTTTTCCTATCAATTTTTGTCAAATAGTGAATTCTTGTCCCAAAACATTGGATCTTTGGGTTTATCAAACACTAGATTACTATGGTCATTTACTGCTGTGCACCCAATCTATTCCACTGGTCCACCACTCTGTTTCTTAGACTGTACCAGATTATTCTGTTGTGCTTTAAAAAAAAAGTTTGTTACACTGAATTTTTTATTTTAATTTGGTCAGGTATATCAATTTTGCTGCTATATCAAGTCCCTTCTCTTTGTTGAAATGAAATAACCTCTTTTGTACATATCTAGCCAGAATTCACTTGGAGGGAAGTATATTGTGCAGAATGTGAGATTAAGTCCCTTTGCCACCAAATTGCAAACAAATGTTCTTTTTTTCTTAAGTTTAGTAGCCTTTTATTTCTCTACTTATCCTTTAATTTTCAAGATTTCTTTTCCTCTTGTTTATTTGTTCTGAACTTAAAGATAAAATTTCTATTTACAGAGTAGATCAGAAAAAGAAGATTGTTATCTATGAAGTTATGGACCTCTCATATACTTCTTGTCTTTCTTTTAAAGCATGAGACATATTCAACAGGTGACTTTCAAAGCTGTCCTGGTTGTCTGTGATTCTTTCTAGCTTTTCTTTCTATTCTCTTCTGGGTATTAAAATTTTTTTTTTAATGCTTTGATGGCGTCCCCTTTTTAAAAAAAAATTTCTTTATATCTTTTGGCAACATCAAAACTGGCTTTCCCTTTTTTCCCCCTTCCCTAGCCTGATGGAAAAAAAAGAAAAAGCCCTTTTAAAGACATATAGTCAAATAAAGCAAATTTCCCCATGTTGACTATGTCTGAAAATGCACATCTCATTCTGCACCCATAGTCCCTCACTTCTCTGTTAGGAGATGTCAGTATCATGTTTTATCAGTCCTCTGGTTCTTTAGAAATTACAGCCATTTTTTAAAAAGAATTTATTATTTGTTAAATAATAAATCCTTTGCTGGTTTTTGTTTTCTATAAATAAGTTCACCAAACATAGCAGTGTTTTGTAAACATGTGGTTGGGTGCCTGGAGTATTTGTTCTATTCCATTGTTATTTGTCTCTCCTTCTTGCCCAGTACCAGATAGTTTTGCTGATAAACCACTCAGTAATGTGTTTGCAATCCTTGAAGTATAAGAGTCTTCTTATTAGCTTTTCTCTTTGTGTATATCCCTTGGGGGTCTTGCCTACTTGTTTTCCCTTTGTTGTTATTAATTTAGACATCAAGAAACATAGACATTTCAGGATACAAAGAACTGAAAAAGGGGGCTTTATATGAGGCATGTATATGAATTTGTATTTTATACACACACATATGTACATATAAGTATATGTTAAATTTAATACAATAGTAACAAAACTGCCCTGCTTATCTTCTTCAGGCCTTCCCTCTTCTCTGATGTATTTTTAAAATTTTTCATTTATTTTCTTTCTTTTTGCATCATCACTATCCACCCCCCCTTCCTCTTAGATGCTTTCCTTGTAATAAAAATTCATTTTTTCCCATATAAATTTCATTGTTATTTCGTCATGTTCAATAAAAGGAGTTTTTACATAATTTGTTTGGTATCATATTAAATACAATTCATGAATTTGGGACATGTTAATTTTCCTATGTTAATTGGACCCATCCATGAACACCCCTCCCTTTTTACTATTGCTGCCCCCCTAATCCAGGCCCCTAAAGGTCTCAGGTTCTTATTGAGCATTTTCACTCATGCCCCAGTCCTTTTATATTAAAAGTTGTTTCATTAAAGCTTTCTCAGTAATTATTCATATTTCATTTAACCAATTTCAATACTTAAATTGTCACAACAATTTTTTAAGTTACTCTTTTAAAATTTCCTTCATGAGTCTTTTTTTCACCTCACTTTTTTTTTTCTTGGATGTTGATTTGTTTTGCTGAACTGCTTTTGTTTTTGTTACAAGAGATGGTTCACTGTGTAGGGGAGAAAAGAGATTTATTTGGAAGTGAATATGATGTAAAAATAAAGAAGTCAGCAAAATAACATTTTAAAAACCTTTAATATTGAACATCAGTAACTTGATCTAAACTTTCTTAGCAGTTATTGTGGACTGGATGTTGCCAGTGTGCTTTTTTAAAGTTATGTTGGTATATTTGTATATTTTAGTTCTCACATATTTGTATTTAGATGTCTAAGATAGCTATATATATCTTAAATATAAATGTCATCTCTCCCTATGTATGTATCTTGTATATTTTAGATATCATATCTTTATCTGAATATGTGTATGTATTTATGTGTGTATATATGACCATAAATATTTTTCCCCCAGTGGATTGGAAGAGAGATATGGCAGGAAATTTAGGCCATGGAAAAGAATATTAATAAAATGTTATTATAAACAGTATAAAATTATACATCTGTATTGTAGAAAGTTTGTATTTTAGTATAGTTGAATTTCTATTTTAATTTAGTCAAGCACATCAGCTTTATTGCTAATATTGCCTTTTTATTTATTGAGTTTTTAAAAGTTCACTTCACTACAATTCAGATAAATACTTCATTCTGTATTCTGATAGTAGTTTTTTGTCTTTAAGTCTACTACTCTGCAGAATTCACTAGTATATATTTTATAAGATGTGAATTTAAATCCCTTTACCACAAAATTATTAAGTAATTTGCCCAAGTTAAACAATGGATCCTTTGCTCAGTTTTTCTTTTCTACAGGTTCACCAAATGCTAATGTTTCATAGACATTTGGTTGACTGTCTTGTGGTTCTAGGCCAAGGGTTCTTAACCTTGTCTGTGTCATGGAGCCCTGTTGGTAGTCAGTCTGGTCAAGTCAGTGGACCTTTTCTCAGAATTATAATTTTAACTAATTGAAGGAAATACTACCTTTCAGTTAGAGGTTAGTACAAATAAAGATTCATTTTGTTCTCATCCAAGATTATAGACCACCTGAAATCTGCCCATGGAGCCCTTCAAGTTAAGATCCCTCTGACTTCTGTTCTTGCCCAGGTTTTTGCCCAGACCACATAGTTTTGATGATGATAACTTGGTAATATGTTCTCAAATCTGGGAATATACAACCCCCTTCAGCAACTTTCCTCTTTTACATACCCCTTGGGCTCTTATTTACTTAAATGGGTTTTTTTTATAGGTTTTCCTTTTTTCCTTTCTCTTCTGAACATTTTCTTTTTTATTACAAAAATAATTGTCAAGAAACATGAACATTTGAATAGAAAAATATTAGTCATTTTGTCCTAAAACCAACCCCCCCCAATAAAGTAAAAAAATGTATGCTTCCATCTGCATTCAGAATCCATCAGTTCTCTCTCTGGAGGTGAATGGCATTTTTCATCGTGAGTCCTTTGGAATTCTCTTGGATCATTGTATTGCTCAGAATAGCTAAGTCATTTGCAGTTGATTATCTTTATAATGTTGCTGTTACTGTGTTCAGTGTTGTGGGTCTGCTCACCTCACTTTCCATCAGTTCATGTAAGTCTTTCAAGGTTTTTCTGAAAGCATCCTGCCTGTCATTTCTCACAGTACAATATTACTCTATCACAATCCTATACCACAACTTATTCAGCCATTCCCCAGTTGATGGGCATCCCCTCAATTTCCAGTTCTTTACCACTACAAAAAGAGCTATTATATTTTTGTACATATAAGTAATTTTCTTTTTTTTTTTTTTAATCTCTTTGAGATACAGACCTAGTAGTTATATTGCTGGGTCAAAGGTATGCACAGTTTTATAGCCGTTTAGGTATAATTGCAAATTGCTCTCCAGAATGGTTGGATCAGTTCACAAATCTACCAACAGTGATTTAGTAGAATATATAGGGTTACAAAAGAACCCAATTATATTGAAATAAAGTTCTCATAATTTTTTTAAACAAATTTATGAACCCTTGATTTAAAAACCTTGGTCTGTAAAGTTAGTTTTTGGCATGAGGTTTGGGACTCACTGCTGTTTTTTGGTCAGAATATTATTTAAAATTTTTGAATTGATATTTACTGGTGATATTGGTTTTCTTTGCTTCAGACTCCCTAGTTTAAGTACTAGAACTGTTTGTTTTATAAGAAGAGGTTGGGAGTGATATCCTTTATAACTTGAAAAAATAATTTATATAACTAAGTATTAGTTGTTCTTTAAAAGTTTGATAGCATGCACCCATAAATCCATCAGGGACATATCTTCCCTGGCCCCTTTTGGTTCTTTTGGTTCAAAATGGACACAGCTGTAGTTTTGTCGGGATAGTACCAAGGTATCCAGACTTGCTGCACCATTAGTAATAGTCGCTTGATCCATTGGACAAGCAATTCTCTTTCCTTGAGATGGAGTGGGGACCTGTATTTGTGATTTGATTGATTTGAGGGTTCCTCATAAAGAAACTTCCTGTACTAATGCAGATCCCCAATTTAGGTTGAGTTAGCTGGGGCACTGAGATATAACATGATATATATGCTTGTGGTAATGATGTTAGAAGCAGAACTTGAACCCAGATCTTTTTGACCCTAGAATTGCCCCCTCTCCCCTAAGCTAGCTGATCACTAAGCAAGTCTACAATATGAATTGCCTTTCGGGGACTATTTTGGTCTCCATCTTGTTGCCCCATAACCACTTATCTCATAAAACATTGTTATGATTTGTGTGTATAAAATCATTTCTGAAAACATTTTTATTATATGAATTAACAAACACAATATTATATTAAAGAATTATTTTAAATAACTTTTAAAAATGTTAGGTGACTTTATCATCCATATTTCTCTTATAAATAATTCTGGGCCTATGGTATTTTGGTTTTCCGTTAATACCCAGTGATTTCTTATCAGGAATGCTAATGAATATAAATTAAAGTTGGTCAATTTTTAAAATAGATTTCCTTTAAGTTTTGTGTATGAAGGTTTCTAAAAATTGAACCAGAGTTAAATTATCTACCGAGGTATGATCAAACTTTGAAGGAGTAATCTTAGCCAGAGATGTACCTAAATAGTCATCTTTCTTTCCCTACCCTACACTGCTTTTCCAGAAAGAAATATCCCTTACATTGGTTCTTTTATGTTGGATTTTAAAATCCTTTGGGTGTTTTTGAGTAATAGAAACATTTACAAAGAATTTGGGGTAGCGGATATTGTGCCAGGCCTGGAGTCAGAAAGATTTGAGTTCAAATGTGGCTGTAGACACTCACTAGCTGTGTGACCCTGGGCAAGTCACTTCACTTCTCTTTGCCTTAATCCACTGGAGAAGGTAATGGCAAACCACTCCAGTATATTTGCCTAGAAAACCCCATGGACCATACTGTTGGACACATCTGAACTACTGAACAACAATAATAGCAGAAAAGAATTTACCATATAACACTATTCTAATTGGGAAACTAGGATACCAAGATTTCCTGGAATCCTGAGAAACACATTAATAAAATAGCTCGTGTTTCTGCAGTGTTTTAAGGGTGGCTCTTTTGTCACAACTATCCTGGTTGGAAGCAGGTAGTTGGAGTAACATTATCCCAAGTTTATCCAGTAGAAAAGTCAGAAGAAGTGACTTGCCCCTGGTCACACAGTCAGGAAGTATCTGAGCCAGGGGCTGAACCCAGGTCTTGGTGGGCCTTGGTCTACACCAGCAGTTTTCAACCTATGGGTTATGTTCAGTTTGTAACAATGAAAATACATCCTGCATATCAGATAGATTCATAACAGTAGCAAATTTACAGTTATGACGTAGCAGTGAAAATCATTTTAATGTCGGGGGGTCACCACAACATGAGGAGCCATATTAAAGGGTTGTGGCATTAGGAAGGTTGAGAACCACTGATCTACACTTACTGTCTCTGCAGGAATATCCAGTAATAAAGCCCTTCTATCTACTGTTAACTGTTTTAATTCTGAGGCAGCAGGCATTGCCTTCCCCCCCCCCCCACTTAATAGTATTTTATTTTTTCCAATTACATGTAAAGATGATTTTCAACATTTTGAGTTCCAAATTTTTTTCTCCTTCTCTCTCTCCTCTCCCCCCCTCCCCAAGACAGCAAACAATCTGATATAGATTATACATGTAAAATCATATTACATAAATTTCACATTGGTCGTGTTGTGAAAGAATTGGAACAAAAGGGAAAAACTGTGAGAAAGAAAAGAAAAGAACACATGTTCTGCTTCGCTCTGCATTCAGACTCCATAGTTCTTTTTCTAGCTGTGGATGGCATTTTCCATCATGAGTCTTTTGAAAATCACATAATGCATTTCAAGGCTTTCTCTGTCCTACTGTTAGGTACTATCCTCTTTTTTCCAAATTTGTTTTCAAAGGGTAACTTGTATGTTGGTATTAGCAAATCAAACTATATTGACTGGCTCATCAAATAGCTGCCTAGTATTTCTTGTTCAGGTGTCTGAAATTTTGGCTGAAAATTGTTATTCTGAGTTCCTTCATTTGCCATTAGGCTTGTCTTGTAACCTCCAATTAGATTGTGAGCTCCTTAATGACCCGACAGACTGGGGATGGCACTTAGTATCATACACTTAATCAATGCTTATTAATCCACCGTTTGAACTAATTTTGTTTGCTCGGGCCCTTGGCTCCTATAGAACTGAAAGTTTGGCTCTCTTTTTCTCCCCCTTTTGAAGTTACCAGGCAGTGACATTGCAAGTGGGAGCGATGTGTTCTCTGATGTCATCCCCAGCATTCCCAGCTCACCGTGCCTGCTTCCCAAGAAGAAAAACAAACACCGCAACCTAGATGAGCTCCCCTGGAGCGCCATGACAAATGATGAGCAGGTAGAACTCTCTTCTCCATTTGTAATTAAAAGGCGAAGGTCAATGGAATATCTCTTGAAAGCCAGAGTGCACATGTAGGCAATCTGAACTCGAACTTGCCTTTAGAGAGAGCTTTTTGTTCCCCCTATAGAACTTTCGGGCTTTCAAAGTGCTTTGCTCACAACAGCCTTATGAGGTAGGAGAGCCAGCTTTCGGTAGGGGGGAGGAACTGGGGAGGGGGAAGGAGCTCTACCTGACCTGTTCAAGTAAAATGTGGCATTGCATAGTACTTTTTAAAAATATATGACACAGTATCTATCCATGGAATATTTACTAAACATTAACAGATTTTAGTAACAGCACTCTTTTTCATTAAATAGGTTGAATATATTGAGTACTTGAGTCGTAAAGTCAGTACTGAAATGGGTCTTCGGGAACAACTTGATATCATTAAAATTATTGATCCCACTGCACAGATCTCCCCTACAGACAGTGAGTTTATTATTGAACTGAACTGTCTCACAGATGAAAAACTCAAACAGGTACGTGAGGAAAAAACATTCATATCTATAAATGTTAAACAATATAAAAAGGTCAAATTTCTGTATAAATAAGTATGGATGATTAAGATTTTCATTTCTACTCTGAAAAATTATAAAAAATAACGGTGCTTTTAGATAGCATGTTATATGGTTTTGTTTTTTTTGTTGTTGTTTGTTGTTTTGCTTTTTGGAGGGGAGAGGACAGGGCAATTGGGATTAAGTGACTTGCCCAAGATCACATGGCTAGTAAGTGTTAAATGTCTGAGGCTGGATTTGAACTCAGGTCCTCCTGACTCCAGGGCCAGTACTCTTATTCACTGTGGCACCTGGCCACCCCACACATTATGGTTTACTAAGTTGTATGTGCATGATGTCATTTGATCCTTATCTCAAGGCTTTGAAGTAGGCAAGTCAGATAGGATTATCTCCGTTTTAAAGATGAGGAAATTGAAGCTCAGAGGCATTGACTTGCCCAAAGAGCTGGAGCTAGTATTTTACTTTGGTACTTTTTTTTATAGTAATGGTTCTCAATTTTTTTTGGTCTCAGGGCCCTTTTACACCCTTAAAAATTTTCACCCATAACTTATTTTTATAAAGAGTTAATATCTATTGACGTTGACCATATCTGAAATTGAAACATATTAGTATCATTATAAAAAGTTTTTACCTCAAAGACCTCCTAAAGTCTCAGAAGACCTCCAGATGTTTGAGGATCACACTTTGGGAAATATTGCTTTATACCACAAACAGTAGTATCTGATAATGCTTTTATTTTTTGATGGTCTAGCTGTGTGTTAAATTTTTTTTGAAGCTTCAAACACCAGTATGTTTTTCTTTTTACTACTTTTTCTGGTTTTAAAAACTCACCTCTTCCTTGGACATAGCTATCACATTTAGCTGTACTCACGTTGGGAGAGAAATCTGATTTGATTTTGTAGTGGATTGCTGAAAGACTATGGAGGGCCCAGGCTTGAGCCATTTTTCCCGTGTGTGCTTGAAGGTGCGAAACTACATCAAGGAGCATGGGCCTCGCCAGCGGGCCACGAGAGAACCTTGGAAGAGAAGCAGCTACAACTGTGGCAGCACCAGCGGTGTGAGCGGTGCCAGCGCCAGCAGCAGCAGTGCCAGCATGGTCAGCTCTGCCAGCAGTACTGGTTCCAGTGTGGGCAACTCCGCCTCCAACTCAAGCGCCAACATGAGCCGGGCACACAGTGACAGCAACCTGTCTACCAGTGCAGCGGAGCGGATTCGAGATTCTAAGGTAAAGTGTCTTATTGGTAAGTGCAAGAGCCTAGTGTGGTTTTGGTGGTTAGTGGTGGTACTGCTGTGTCCCAACTTGGAACTCGGCCGAGATGCTTTCCAAACTAGGTTCTAGGGATGGGGGCATGGTGGTTTTGTTGCATGAGCTGAATGCAGTGTTGAAAATCGCATGCCCCAAGTGAGCAGGCCTTCATTTGTTCAGTTTGTTCATGACATCTGACAGTGTTGCTTTCTATGAAAGAATCAGGAAAATGATTTTTAAAAATGCATTTTCCTTCAAGGGTTTATTACCACCAACGCCATGTTTGTAAAGCACATCTAGAATAGAGATGTCAAACATGCTGCATGGGCTATGACCCATGACACTCCAGAGAGCCACCTGAACCAAATTTAAATGTCTTTAGGAAATATCTAACAAAATAATTTGAAATACAATAGAACAGGTAATGTTATTATACTTTTCTAAGTCAGTGTGTGGCCTGCAGGGATCCTTATGTACCTTTAGCAGCCCCTCTTTCTATTGAGTATGACACTGCTGGGCTGGAAGACTGGGCAGTTTCTTTAAAAAAAGCTTTTTCTAATAGGTATTTATTCTCTCCCCCCCCCCCCATCCCCCTAGTTGAGAAAGAGCAACAAAACCTTTGTAACAAATATTTCAGTCTAGCAAAAACTAGTCCTGCATTGGTCATGACCCAAATTCTATGTCTCATTCTGCATTTTGAACCTTTTACTTCTCTGGCAAGTGGTGGGTGTCATCATAGGTCCTCTGGAATTATGGTTGGTCATTGTATTGTTCAGAGTTCCTAGGCCTTTCAAAATTGCACATTGTGATAATACTATTATTTCTGTTGTTTTCCTGATTCTGCTCACTTCTGCATCAGTTCATTCAAGTCTTCCCAGTTTGAATAGGGGATTGCTTGGCATGCTGGTGAAATTTGCCTCTCCTACCTCCCCCCCCCCCCGACTCTGCTATGTGAAAATGTACCAGGTGCTTAGGCACAGGGAGCTCTAGGCTCGGTGCCAGGAGCTTCCTGTCTGCTTCTGTCACCTCTAGAGCTGGAAAAGGGACCTTAGAGGTCAGTGATGTGGAGGAAACTGAAGTCTACGAAGGGGAAAGGACTTGCTCAGGGTCACATAGCTAGGAAGTATTTGAAGCTGACTTGAGACCCAGCTCTTTCTGAGCTCTGCTCTTCGTCGCACTGCCTAGCTGTGTGGTTGTGGCAAACCCACTTAACCGCACCAATACCCAGAGCCCCTACTCACAGCACCGGGCATCAAAGAAGCTAATATATATGTAAAGTGCTCTATAAATTTCAGGGTCTATTATGATGGCCTTAAAGCCAGGCAGCAGTTTTCAGGTTTGTCTGCGTGCAAACTACGTAGAAACACATTGTCCATTAAGAGTGAAAGAACTGCTGGAAATAGAATTAGTGATTCAGAGGATTGGATTAGTTCTTAACGTTCACTGCTGAGTCAGTGTCACCATGGAACATGAAATGCAGATGGTGCCCTGGCACAACAGCCTGTCCCACACATGGCCTCCCCATTCTCCAAGGGCCCTGTCAGCTCATAGGTCTGTGTGCTTTTAAACTTGTACGCTAAATGCTTGGTCCGTGCCAGTTTTCATAGGAGATACTTCCTCCTTTGTAATTTCTGCCTGACACACTTCTTTTCTTCTTCAGAGGTTAAACATTATGTATAGTTTTTCAGGTCTTAACAAACAGGAGTCATGTTAATAGAGTTCTTTGATGTCTCTCAGTGGGGCTTTGGGGTCCTTACCATGGCAACTGAGCCTCGAGCCTGGTTCATGAGCATGGAGGTGTTCCTCCAACTCTGTGGGAACCAGTAGAGAAGAGCACCATGGTCCTTGGAGGCAGGACCATAGCTAGCTTTGTAGGAGACGAGAAGTGTCCCTGATTCTTCCCCAGCCTGCATGGCCCAGCTCCAAGGTACTTATTTCCACCTGCATTTAAAAAGCTTCCTCGATGCCCGGGTGTCCAGAGCTGTAATGGGAGCAAGCCTGCCCTCTTAGTGATGACCTACTCTAGGCAATAATAAACCAAGCAGAGTACATTGGGAAGAAAGGCAGAAGTGAGGGGTATAAAGGAGAGGGCCAGTTGAGTTACTAAGAATAACCTAGAAGAGATCCCCTTCAACTGGGGGTGAAGGGAATCTGCAGAGGCCCCTGGAGCAGGGGTTGCCTGATGGGAGCTTGGACAGCGGGAGAGATGGGGTAATTTAACAAGAGAAATGGGTGACTGGAACTGGGGAATCCATAGGGACCAATGGGGAGCCATGGTGTGGAAATAGGGGAAGGAAGGACAGGAAGGGGAACTGGGCAGTAGTCCCAAAGAGTCCGACAGCCTTACCTGGACTTGATGGGGGAAGGGGGGGGCATTGGTCATGTTCGTTTGACCTTGTTCCTAGTGGGCCTTAATTACAGATATAGAGAAGTTCATTAAAGTAGAGTTAAACTCAGTCCCTATTACTAGATAAAATTACCTACTTTAAACTCTGCTTGATCTAAAGAGGGTGGGATATATTGGTCAAATACCATCACAGCATAACCCTGGACCACAGCTGAAAAATGGCTTTTTGCTTTTTGTTTTTTCCTGCCTGTCACAACCAGGAAAATCAGTGAACTATATATAATATTGTGCTGATTTCAAGTATGTTTTCAGATTTTGTCTATCACCCACTGCTTTTTTAGGGATTGTAGTTTTATAGTTCTAAAAATTTATTTTTGTCAACAAAATTACATTCATTTTACTCTCCCGAATGTAACTATTGCCGAGCTTCCATGGTGTTTCACCTGGCATTAGGCACAGGAATTCACTTTGCCCCAGTGTTATTTTCCATTGTGGGGATTTCTTGTTGGAAACATTTCTAGGGCCCATCACAGAGCTCTGAGGTTTGGGGAGTGGTGGTGGTGGAGAGGATTCCAAATGTGACTCCAAGACATAGATCTTGAGTGACATGTTATATTCCATAACTGTATAAGCTTGAGAGCATCGTTGACAGTTTCTTGGTAATTTCATGCCTTCTAGTTGCCCCAAAAGAAAACCATTTTGGTCCCTTTTAAAAGGCTCCATGTAGTTACTTCAGCTTCTTTCAGTTCTTTTTTTTCTCATTCAGTTGTTCTTCAAAAGGTTTGTCTTTTGTCACTTCCCTTATTGGGGCACCCATACACAAATTATCCCCTCACTGATTTTTAACCTCACAGGTTCTTGGAAATTTACTTTTCAGATAAGGAAAACTTGTATTGTTTGATCCATTTTTCAGTGGCTAAGTTTTAATTTTTAATGGTGGTATGGTAACTTTTTCAGAGCTAGATGCCAGCAAGCTTTTCTTTATCCCTTTTTCTTTTCAGGAATCAAGTTCTTTTCTTTGAGGCCAGGGGTTTTGTTTTTGTTTTAATTTCTTTACTTTTAGTTACATTGGTTACATTAAGTTCTACAGATTTTTGAATTCCAAATTTTTGCCCCCTCCCCTCCCATGGTAGCATGCAATCTGATATCCGTTATATATATATACTTTCATATTAAACATTAGTCAAATTGTAAGAATTATAATCAGTGAAATGAACAATGAGAAAGAAGAAACAAAACGAAAAAGGGAGAGAAAAAGTAGTTTGTTTCAATCTGCATTCAGACTCTGTAATTCTCTGGATATGGATAGCCTTTTCCATTATGAGTCCTTTGGAGTTGTCTTACAACCTTACATTGCTGAGAAGAACCCAGTCTATCAAAGTCAGTTATCACACATACTATGTGTCTGTAATTGTGTACAATATTCTCATGGTTCTGCTCTCCTCACTCAGCATCAGTTTATATAAGTCTCTGCAGGTTATTATGAAGCCCATCTGTTCCTCATATCTCAAAGCACAATAGTATTGCATTACATTCAAATGCCACAATTTGTTTAGCCATTCCCTGATTGATGAGCATTTTTTTTCAATTCTTTGCCACCACAAAAAGAGCTGCTAAGAGACGAGTGTTTCTGAATGTATTGTGACTTGTTTTTCTGTTTCTTCAGTCTCACTCATAAAGTAGCAGTCTTGGAGAGGCACATTGTAGTCCTAATAAGAGAGAGCAGTCACTTTGAGATCCCCAGAATGTTCTGTTTTGAACATATTTTGATAACCTCCTGCAGAACATTTCATCCTTTTTTTAGTTTGGAAGCTAAAGGTTCAGCTTGATTTTTGGATGCATTAAGATCCCAAACAAGGTCATTGATGTTTTCTCTCTCTTTTTTTTGCCTTTTTTTTTTTTGGAAGGCAGTTGGGGTTAAGTGACTTGCCCAAGGTCACACAGCTAGTAAGTGTGTCGAATGTCTGAGGCCTGTTTGAACTCAGGTCCTCCTGACTCCAGGGCTGGTGGTCTATTCACTGCGCCACCTAGCCGCCCCCATTGATGTCTTCTTGAGTTGTTAACTGAGGCTTTGAGAACAGAGAGTGATTTCCAGTGAGGGATCACTCACCACCTGCGTGGTCTGCTGAGCAGCCTCATCCTTGTAATCAGAATCATCAGGTTCATTTTTTTCCATTCAAGTTTCTGCAATAGGTAGTTTGCTGTTTTAAAAAAGATCTTATCCTATTATATTTGTTTTATAAAAATAGCAAACTCTTTTGAGTGGTCCTTTTGTTTTCTTCAAGTTTTAGGAACCTTAAAAGGCAGGTGCTGAGGTCCATGGATTCATTCAGTCACCTAAGAGTCTTTAAGGTTTATCTTGAGGGTCTTTTATATGACCAAAATCAAATTCCTCCACTTTTCCTAGCTTGGGGAGTGGGAAGAGTTTCAATTCTTCAGCTTTAAGTGTTAGTTGTCACCATTTGGATGATCAAAACACTTCTGCGGCATGGGGAGGATTGGAGTAATGTGCACAATGTCTCCAGAGCACAAAATGTTTGGGGACGAATTAGGAAGAAGAATGATATCTACTAAATGGTGCTCAGCATCTAACCACCAGGACATCTTAAGGCATATGGAGAGTTTTACTGCTTGACTAAACGTGTGAATGAATGTGGCCCAGCCTGCTTTGCCATCTAGCATGTAAGCTGGGTCTTTATACCAGTGACTTCTCACTATACCACTCCTCCTCCCCAAACTGTACTTCATTATTGCTTCATATTACATAATTTATGTCACAGTTTAGCTGTTATTCTGTAACAGTGGGTGCTAGAGAAATTCCTTATGTATTTTTGATTCAGTATCAAGAATTTTTATAAAATAGCAAGAAATTTTCATGTGACAAACTGTGGATTCAGTTCTATAACTTGTATTTATTAAAACTTTTAAGCCCCAGGCTGTGGCCTCTTTACTCAAGCAAGATGAGCTTTAACAATGGAATCTGAGCAGTCCCTTAGCATTCGGAATACTGGGGTCTGATCTGGGAAGTTCTTGTAGAGAGGGAGGAGGATATGCCAGAACTGATACCACTTTTAAAACTTGATTTTTCTCAGAAACGTTCCAAGCAGCGGAAGTTACAGCAGAAGGCTTTCCGCAAGAGGCAGCTGAAGGAGCAGAGGCAGGCCCGCAAAGAGAGGCTGAGTGGGCTCTTCCTTAATGAAGAAGTGCTGTCTTTGAAAGTGACCGAAGAAGATCATGAAGGAGATGTTGATGTTTTAATGTGACCAGGGTGAATTTGGCCGTGGGGTTTCTAAGCCTTAACATTATCCTCAAAGTTTATGTGGAGTTTTTTTTTTTTAACCAAAATTTTGATTAGAGCTGTGCTGATGATTTAGGTAAATGTTTGACTCCTCAAACTTAAGTGTAGTAATGAAAGTGGCTTTTTGCAAAAAGACAAATGCTTTTCCAAGTTAGAAGACTTCACAGGTTGGTTTGTAGTTAAATCCATTCATGTTGGTGTGTAGATTTAAAATCACTCTCCAAGGTAGATGATTCTCTTTGCGGTAGTACCAGTTGAGTTTTTCCGAAAGGTTGCTGTTTCTGTGTTTGATGCCCAGCTGAAAACCTGTTTTTGTGGTGTTGGGGGCAAGGAGGCAGGGCTGCAGGTGAAGGTACCATTTGTATATTTTTAGGGAGTATTGTCTTATGTCTTCACCTGTTATTTATTCATAAAATCATAGATACAAGATTAGAACCTACTTTTCTTCTCCTTTCCATTCTTTGTGAAGTCAAAATCCCATTGGAATTTGAACCCAATTGTAGAGGAGTAGTCGTGCCACGCAATCACAAGGCGGGGAGCCTAAGATCATGCTGAGTAGTCATTGAGTGAGAAAGCTTTGAAAGGGGGAATCACTTTCTGATATTTTCTGGACTTTAGCATCTGATTTTTCTTTTCAGTTTGACCTAATCTTTGCAGTTGATTTCCTATGTAGCCCAACTTGAGCTTTTAAGTTTGAGTAATGGTTTCTGGCTTGCTAAGAGACTCATGTACAAAATTTCCCTGATGATAATCCTGGAAACCCTTCTGGACTTCTGTGTGAAACATTTGATAGTACATAAAAACTTTGAATCATGGGAGTTTTCCATAAGAACCATAATTTAAAGTGTCTGCCATGAACGTGAACTAGGTACATGTTTATATATTGACTAGTTTATCACCACATTGTAAGATAGTGTGAAATGAGGGCATTCTTTAAAGTATTTTCATAGTAGTATGTTTGAATAAGTATTAGAAATACTGAAAATTTTAAGTAGCTTAAGACAGATTTTGAATCTTTCTAAAGGGAAGTTTATGATGGGGACTATTCATGTTGATAGTTGAAGGGCTGCTCTTTAAAATTGTTTGATGGTTACATTCTTGGGGGTAAAATATGTTGGATGATTATAGCTCTCTAAAAGAAACAAGTAAGAGTAATCATCCTGTAGAGTCCACATTCCTCTCCAGTATTTTATTTTTCTGTATTTAGTTCTAAAAGCCGATAATTTCTTGAGGAGAGAAGTGCTCTAAATTCCTACTTTGATTTCTTGAGGTGACTTTATTTTTATTTCACTTTGATACCTAAGGAGTTAAATAATGAAACTGAGGGGAAAGAAAATTTACAAATGAGAAAGAACCAGTGTAGCTTCTGTGACACATGGTCAGAACGTTGAGAATGCTACCATGTGACTCTTTTCTAAGCGTATTGTGAAAGAACACATTCGTAAGAGATCCTATTGTTTTCTCAGAGTAATTCTGCTTTTCTTCTTCCCTTCTTACTTTTTACACCCTCAGATGGTTCTGTTGTTTCAGAAGCAAGAAGGCCAGACATTATAATTCTCCAAGGGAGCATAGGCAAAGCCAGGCTGGTGGACCACATGGCTCTAGGCCGTGACTGTCAAATTCAGATAAAAACAGATCCTTGAGGCTCCATATTGACTGGAAGAACAACAAAAGAACATCTATGTTGTGTTGTAAGTTTTTATTTGTTTTGCTAAACGTTTCCCGATTACATTTTAATCTGGGTCAACCCATGGCATTTAATTAAGTTTGACCACCTCTGCTTTAGATAATTTAAGTAATGGGAACAGATTACTTATAGCCAAGCCATGAAAAAAAGTTCAAGTCAAGAAAGTTCAAGGAAATGATTGGCTGGTCTGTCGAGCTGTTTTTCAAGGAAGATGGGACAGTTGTTAGTCTTTGGTTTGAAAAAATATCATTTGTCCATGTCAGAAATTTATCCAAATGTGTATTCAGATGAACTTTATTTGCATTTCATTTCTTTTGACAGTGAAAGTGTTTCTGATTCAGTGATAACCTTCAAGACTCATCTGTCAGACTCCATAGTGTCCTGTCTTGGCTGATGTCTTATATCATACCCATGTGGGCATGTTGGATAACAGATACTTGAGAATTTGTGTTCTCCCCTTAGTTGGATGCCTTTTCCCCATTCAGTGATATCCCTCCCCAATTTTACCTCACTTCAGTGGATCTGTGATCTTACCACTGGGTGTGCTCCTTGCAGCATTGCTGAGAGTACCCCATCTTGTGTGACTGTTGTCCATCCTGTGGTTCTTGTCTGTGCTTTCTTATAACTCCTCCACTAGGGCTTCACCCAGTGCTGGGACCCTTCCTCAAGATCTTACGATACACAGAGGGTTGGGGATACCAGAGGAGTGAGTTAATAAACATCAGTTATCCCTTAATTTATACAGAACTAGCCCATCCCCTTAGTGGTAACTTTCCTTAAACTGTCTAATATTGCAATTGCAACTGACTGCACATGTCACTTTATGCTGTTATTGTTTTCCATTTCTTAACAGAAAGGAAGCGTGTTGTAACATTAGTTGTGTGAAACCAATATTAGTTGTATTTGATTTGAATTCTTATCTTCATTTCTATTATATAATCACTGTGTGTATATTCTTTGATTCTGCTGTCTTTGCTTTATGTCACTTTAGACAAACATAGATTTCATTGGTATCCCTTATACCACTTTTTCTGCATAGTTTCTCTTTGGTAATCTGTGGCAGCCTATTCACATATATCTTTCCATTGTTGACCCCCAACTTGACATCTTAAGAGACTGGGATATTCCATGACTTGGAGCTGTGCTATATCACAGGAGAAGTCTTAATGCCAAAAATATGGACTTTTGTTTTAGGGTGAAATTTGGGATCATTAAAAAGATCTTCACGCTTTCCCAAAGGCAACCCAGTCATCCCTCTTGCTCCTACTCAACTCTCTGCTCAGGTTATTGTACGTCCACAGTATTTGTCAAAAGTAGGGGGGGGGTTCCATTTCAATTGCATGCTGTAGTCTAAATGATATATATTCTTCGTTTGCTTGCTAAAAATCTTTTTAAAATAGTGACATATTTTGTTTTAACAGAATGATCACTTTGAAACAAATACCCCTTTCATACTACCTTTTCTTAAATCGTCTAATATTGCAATTGCAATTGACTGCACATGTCACTTTATGCTCTTAGAGAGTAAAGAAGCATGTTTTAATATTAGTGGCGTGAAATTATATTAGCTGTGTGAAACTACTATTAGTCCTGTGAAACCAACATGTCATCATATTTGATTTGAATTCTTGTCTTCATTTACATTATTATAGTCATTGTATATGATCTTTTGGTTCTTTCTTTGCTCTGCATCAGTTCATACAATTCTTCCCATGTTTCTCTGAACTCTTCATATTGTTTCCAACAGCATAATAGCAGGCCGTTGCATTCATATGCACAGTTTATTCTGCCATTCCTCAGTTGTTGGGCATGTGATTCCCACCCCACCCCCCTTTTATTTCCTACTACAAAGGTGCTTCTCTGCTATTTTGGTACACAGAGGACCTTGCTTCCTGTCATTGACCTCCATCAAGTATGAGTAGTAGGACTAGATGAGAGGGGATATGAACAGTTTAGTAACATTTCTAAACATAATTCCAAATTGTTTTCTGGAATGGTTGAACCAGTTCATAGTTCCACCAACAATGTCTACCACATTGTCCTCCAATACTGACTATTTTCATTGTTTAAAATATTTGCCAATTTGATGGTGTCAGGTAATGCCTCAGTGTTTTTGCGTTTCTCTTGTTAATGATTTGGAACATTAGTATTCTCCTTTTTCTGCTGCTCTCACGTGACACAGAGGCATTTTATATTTTTCCTTATTTTTGTGGGTCACTGTGGGCAGGTGATTGATCACTCTGTGGCCAGCCTACAGGTGATGAACATATCAGTTGGAACTGTTCCTTAAAAAGGACCCATAGCCCCCTTGGACTGCTGCCCTAGCCTTGGAGAACCTAGAATCACTGTCCTAGTCATGATAAAGAAACAGAAATGAAGCAGTATCTTAAAAAAAAAACCATACAAACTAGAAATCAGCTTAGTCGTTTTAGGTATATAACAAAAATGAGACTTGTCATTTCCGCAGAGATCATTCATTGAGTGATTTGAATTTATTAATTACAAATTTGATGAATGTTCACAGATGTAGCATAACAGTTTATAAAATGACAGTATACTTAAGCTTTGTTTCCCTTCTAAGGGTTCAAGTGTCTGACCTGAGACAAAATAATGGCTAGGGAGGAAGCCTTCTAAGCAGGTAAACCTGGGTTCAAGTCATGTCTCCTCTTTAGCCTAGTTGTATGACACCTCTCATTGCTCCAGGAACATCTCTAAAGTGGTCCATTGTCTAGTTTGGAGGTATAGTCTGTGTAGGTAGAAATAGTTCCTACTGTGTCTTAGGTCCTGATGGTTGAGATGGCCCCACCCAACTTTGAGTTCAACAAAACCGACTTCATAGAGAGGATTCATTATAAAGGAATTGAATGTCTAGTGAGATACAGAAAGGATCATTTGATCTACTGTCTCAACTAGTGTTTAAGTTGAGTGCCATCTTCCTTGCCCATGAAATAAAACCTGGTCAGACTCCATAAAGTACAACAGTTCTTTGACCAAGTCTGCATTCCTCCAAATAAAGTCAATATTGCAAAACAAATCCTGAGATACTGACATTTTTGATTTGTTACAGATTTGGGGCAGATATTATTTTAATTTGTCTCTTAAAATTCTAAAACTTCCCTCTTGAAGGCATAGGCCAGTAAGTCTCAATTGTGTTTCCTTTATTTTTGGAATAGTTCTGATTCTCAGACATGTCTCTATATTGATGACTCAGATGTGCATTTGAGCTCAGAAGCAGTAGGGAAAGCTCTGCAGACCATTATTTGGAAGATCCTCCTGTACCATGTTTGTAGTTCTTCCTCTTAAAGTTCACCTAAGGCTTCTTGCTTCTTTCACTTCCACGTTCATCATTGATACATACTTTGTTCTACTGCTTCTCCTTATTTCATTTCACATTATTTCAGAAAGGCCTTTCTAGATTTCTTTGTATTCCTCAAACTTGGCCATCTTAATTACATTATATTAGTGTACCACAATTACTTCACCATTTCCCTATTGTTGGACATTTAGGTTCTTTCTAGATTTTTTGCAAGTATATTTAATGCTGCTATGAAAATCACAGGCATTTTCAAGGCATGATTATGTTTTGTTGCTTGTACTGGCCAGACTGCTCTCCAAACAGGTTTTATGGGCTTATGTTTCTGCCAGCAATGAATGAGTTGTTTCATAGCAACCCCTGTTGGTTTTAGTTATTTTTGCCAGTTTGATAGGTGTGGGGTACCTCAAAGTTGGTTTCATCTTGCATTTCTTTTATTATTAGTAAGGTTAGTAAGATAAGGTTAATAAGCGTTTTTCAAGTGATTGTTTTTCTTTTGAAAATTGTATCCTTTAGCCACTTATCCATTGTAGGGGGGGAGGGATTTGAGGTAGTAACCACTGTAATTTTTTCTAATAATTCCTTATATAGTTTAGATATCAATCTTTGTCATATTTGTCCTTAACTTTTGTTATATCGAGTTTTATTGTATGTTAAATTTTTGTCTTAATGTAGTCAAGCACATCAGTTCTGTTGTCTTCTGTTTGAATGGGGGAAAAATCCATTCCCTTGATTGAGATAAACACTTTATTCCATTTTCTTACATATTTTTATGTTTAAGTTCATATCTCAGCTGGAATTTGCTGGGGTATACTGTGTGAAACGTGAGTCTAAATCCCTTTCCTACCAAATTGCCAATTGATTTTCCCAAGTTAAGTAATGAATCCTCTGCTCAGTCTCTTTCTTTTCTCTAAGTTCACCAAACATTTGTTTTTCATAGATGTTTGGTTGGATGTCTAGTGTATCTAGTCTGTTCTATTGATAGATTTCTCCATGCCTTGTCCAGTACTTGTTTTGGTAGTAACCACTTGTTTTAAAAGTTTGGCAGGGCAGGCCCACCATTGGCAGTTTTTTCCTTAAAAAATTTTTTTCCTTAAAAATTTGGGGGCGGCTAGGTGGCGCAGTGAATAGAGCACTGGCCCTGGAGTCAGGAGTACCTGAGTTCAAATCCAGCCTCAGCCACTTAACTGACACACACACACAAACTAGCTGTGTGACCTTGGGCAAGTCACTTAACCCCAACTGCCCTCCAAAAAGCAAAAAAAAAAAAGAAGAATTTGGCAGTTTTGCTTCCTCTTTTCTGTACAGATTGTTTTTTTGCCTCATTCTCTAAAGAAGCCCTTGACATTTTGATGTATAGTGCCTTAAATAGGTACATTAATTTGGGGTTCATGGCCATAGTACAAATCTATATTACCTTATAATGGGCTTGTCCAAATTTGAAAAATGTGATTGTTTTTTGACCTGGGGAGAAAAAGTACACATTAGTTGAAAGACTGGATCTAAATTTAGAAATGCTGTTTAAACCTCAGATCAAATTAAAGTGTATCCATCTTACTATTTCAGTATTTTAATTGTACAAGTTTAATTATTACCCATCCAAGCCTCTGGAGCTAGGTAAGAAATTAAGGAGTTGATTCTCTTCTTTTTCTGTCCCAGACTTGCCTTTCACATTTTCATATCAGCTAAGAACAAACAATATAGTTTGGGCCCATGCAGGAATGCCATATGGTCTGGTGAGTGGTTGTCTGAACACATCTGAAATAGGTTTTTTTCCCCTTTGAACACCATCATCTTTAGCACATTTTGCTCTTAGAGTTTTTTGGGCATGTTATGTTAATTTACAGTTTGATATCTAGAATCAGTGTATTCACCCTGCATTGTTGATACTTGTGGAATATTTTAAAGTCTATCTCTAAAACTAAATTATTAATAATGAGTAAGAGAAGCAACTAAGAGGTACAGGAACTCTGCTAACCTAGGCATTGCTGTCATCCTCGGGCCTGGGACGGAAGTGCTCCACTTAGACAATTTCAGATCACTCTTAGCTTTTACTTCCTTTGGAAATCACTTATCTACTACAAAGGCTTCAAAGGAACATTGACAATTGAGTTTCATTTGGATTATAGAGAAGCAATAGCTTCAAAGTTCAGCTGCCAAGGAAGAGGATAGAGCAGTTGCTTGGCTCCCCTTCCTCTTTCCAGGTACCTGTTCTAAAGTGCTTTTCAGCCTCTTAGTACCATTAAGTTAAAGCTTTTAAAACACTTTAGAATAAAGAAACAGATGAGTTGGGTCTTTATCGGGTTCCATAGTGAGAGTTTGTGATTTGGGATGAAATGTATTTGTCTGTGATTGTGATGAGTACAACCTTTGGAGATGGAAGCACAGGGCTGTGTGTGGCTTGAGGCTCTGCTCTAGCTGGACATGTATATCTTAACTATGGAAACATAAAGAATTCCATGAGTTTGTTTTAAGGCTTCAGCTTCATCTGGATGACTTGAACTGAGGTGGAAGCCAGAACCCTTCCCATGCATGGGGCTGCTTGATCCAATAAGCTTCTTAAGCTGACAGGTTGGTATTTGGTTATTTGCCTGAAGGTTTTAGAAAGATGGCAGCAAATTCCCATTACTGACATTGTTTGGATTCATTTTGCTAGTTCACTGTTTGCCCTTCTGAGCCTTTGTGTATCTGGAATTCAATAGCTTTGCTCTCAAAATCAATGAAGGAAATGAAAACAGATTTAAAACATTTCATAGCTGGTTAAATTTCAGATCAGTTTCTTTTTAATTTTCAAAGGTCTGTAGTTATACAGTCCAAGATCAGAACCAAAACAAGGATAAAATTGACTGGTCTGAGTAATTTTCAAATTCTCTGAATTACCATATGAGATGGTCAAATCAAGATTTCCCCCTGATCTCTGGTCACTGTATTGTTACATGATCTTATTACATTATGATGCACTTTTGTACATACAGCTGTTTTCTGTATATTCTGTACCTACCACAATGTATATAAATGCCTTTTTTCTGAAGTGAAGGAACTAATAGTAGCTGCAGTATTGATAGTTTTTGTTACTTTGAGGCCCTCTTATTGTAAAATTGTCATGCAGTTGAGAATGAACACATACGGGTTGCGGTTCAAACTGACAATATGGCCAAGGTGTCTGTTGAAACTGTATATACAAAGGAAGTGTTTGTGAGGCCTTCATGCAGAGATACCATTGATCAGTCATGTTTACATATTGGATTTCTATACATCCTACATTTGCTTCATTCTTGCTATTACCTAATCTTCCCCTTCTCACTCTACCCAAGAATCTTAACTTACTGTCCAGGAAGGAACACAACAATGGTGCTACCTACCATGGTGTAGTTGAGAAATCAGCACACTGTACACGTGGATTACATAGAATGGCATTTTGATGCATCTTCCTTTGCTCTGTCTCCTCCCCCTCTACACATGCACATGCACACACACACACACACACACACACACACACACACACGGGAAGATTTTCTTTAGTCCCTGTAAAACTTTTTTGTGGATGTCATTTTCCAGGGTTCATTCATTGGTAATACCAAAATTTGTCCACAGAGATCAGATACTTCCTGACACTTTATGGGCATCATAATTAAGTGCATTTTTTTGTCATTAAAAACAAAAACTTAATATAAAACCAGCTTAGAAGGTTTGCATAGCACCTGTAACATAGTATTTTTTTATTCTTTCTCACTTCAGATACTGCCTTTCACAGATTTTTCTATAAAAACTAATAATTATAAACAGAATGTTTCCATTATTGATTAAATTGAAGATTATCATTGAACCATGGTTAAGAAATATTCAGAGATGAAGACTTCAGTTAGATCTTAGGAATATCTTTGCCACTAGAGGGAGGGTTACAGTGGAGAATAAGGGTAGCCTTTATCTCCCTACACCCACACCTGCCGTCATGGAAAAGCTGTAGGATAATAAAGAAGTAAACTGACCAATCTATTTCAGATTGCTTTGGGGAAGAAAAAGTAGGGTTGGGAGGAGCGGCAATTTTTTTGTCAAAGATATAAGGTTCAAGAAAATTGATGTTTTTCATGAAAGTCTAAATGCTTTTTCTGTAGTCTTAGATTTTAAACAATGTGGCTTAGAACATGTGGTACATATATATATGTGTGTGTGTGTATATATACATATATATGCTTATGCTCCTACCTTTGGTCATGTAAAGCTTTGGATGGGATACAGAACCACTTATCTTAGTTTAGAAGTGAGCTTTAGTGATCAAGAAATGGAGGTCTTGGGGTTTATATGAAAGAAAAATTGGTGGCTTAAACTTATGAAAAGCTACCATTCAATTTGGGAACTGGGCAGTTTAACACAGCTGAGTGAACAGCTTTCTAGAATCTTAGCTGTTTCGTTTGGCCGAGGGATGATAGCTAATGATTGAATAGTGTGGGAAATTCCCTATCTTCATTAATCTAGCTTAGGAATTTCTAGTTCTCTCCCCTGTCCATTGCCACTTAACTTTTTCTTATTAGCCTGTTTCTCCTCTCTGATGGGAACAGTTATAAGTAACATAAATGTTCACATAGGGAAGGAAAGAAATCCATTTTACATTGATATATTACTGTGGTATCAGAAAACCCATTGGCAGTGATGTGAACTACAGACCCACCCTCCATAAAATGTTCATTGCACATTGTGCAGCATTGGCACATTGTTAGGGGCAGAGAAGCCCTTCCCGTCATGCTTGGGCGGGTACATTTTACTTCATCTTTTGGGGTTTAATGGGAAATATAGGCAATGTGTTTGAGCTTGTGTGAAAGTGTGTGTGTGTTCCTCTGTGTGTGTATGTTTGTGATGTTAGAATTTTAGTAGGTTGAAAGAAGATAAAGCCGGCTCTGAATTTGTTTTTTCCAGTGAGTAAAATTCATCATCTGAATGTCTGTCATTTATGTTGATTTTAGTAGTCAGAATCCAAGAGAGTTCTTTTTAAAAAAAAATATGTAGTGCTTATTGTTCCTTTTCATTTTAAATTAAGCTCTTAAAACTTAAGAGTTAATCATTGTGCATTTGACTATCACTGATAGAGTAATTGTTTATATTATTATTGTATGATAGGCAGTAAACTACTGATGGTCTTAGTTTGAACACATTTTCACTGATCTCAGTGGGTGTTTTTGAACTAAAAGAAGCCTGTGTCTGTTTTTCTCCTTCCATTTGAGCCATGGAGAATAAAGAACATGGGGATGGGGGAGAGGAGAGGAGGGAGGAACTACTGACAAGGATAGGAAAAAACCAGAAATTTTCTAACAATCCCAGGACCTAAATAATCTGAGCTGGTTTGGGCCAGAATAATCAGTAAACATTGTTGAGCACCTACTGTATACAAGTGCACTTTGCTAGCCATTTTAAGGAATTCAAAGAAACATAAAACGTCCCTGTCCTCAAGTTTTTCTAGAAATAAATCCATAAAAAATTCAAATTTCCAAATATGTTGAGATTATTATTTTTTAAAAAAACCTACCAGAACTTAGATAAAATTAATTTTAGATTTCAAAAGTATATTAGAGTTGGTCTTGTTCAACCCCCTCATTTTATAGATGAGGATACTGGGAAGAAGTGAGTGAAAGACCCATAGGCAGTTAGTGTCAGAGCCAGGATGTGCACCTTGGTCTCCTAACTCCTGGTCAAAGCTCTTTCCACTCTGACATGTGTTGTATCCTCTGTAGGTAAGCTGGCATGGGAACTGCTATTTTTCTTTGGAATATGTGTTTCTGGAGATGGCAAATCTTTATCTCTTTGAAGAAGGATTTGGTTTTGGGAACTAACCAAAAATTATCTGGAGGCAAGGCTAGGTAATCCAGCTGGGATTTAGGGTTTTGATACCAGAATGTTCCCAAAGAGTCCAAAGAAGGTGAGCAGAGATCATGGCTTTATTATAATAATTGTCCATCCTTCCAATGTCACCACCTTTTAGAAACCATTGCTCACGTCTATTGAGGTATATACATTTCCACATGTCTTTGTGAGAAAGTAATGCCTTGTTTAACCTTGTGATGAGGAAAGAATGACTTAGATTATGTGAATGAATAAATCAGGAGTGAAATTTATACAAAATCAAATACCAACTCCTAGAGTACTGTTGAAACTGGGAGCATTCCTTGGAGTTTGGCAAGAGGAAGTTTTAGGACAGATAAAACTGAATTATATGCCAGGTCAGAGTTATGAGACTCTTTCCAGGAGGTGAGTGATAGAAGCTGGATTTGAACAGGTTTGAGAACTCTTGTCTAAATGAACATAATGGAATCAAGGATATGTGAGGATTTGTCACTGATGATGGTCCTTTGTACCCCACTGCTGATTGATTAGTTTTATACTCAGCACTCAGTCAGTTGGGTCTTCTCACTGTGCTAAAAGTATCTTGTACTCTTTTCTGCCTTTTAAATTTTGCTCCTGCTTCACCCCACCTACCCCAATTCTACATACCTGGAGTGTTTCTTTCCTTTTTCCTGCCTATCTAGATCTTCCCCTTTTCCTAGGACCCATCCCAAGTACCACCCCTTCCCTGAGGCCTTCCATATCAGTTCCATTCCACATCCAGTACTGTGGCATTTGGGCTCTCTATCCTCTACTGACTTGATTGTTATTTGTGTGTATTTGTATCTCCTTGTATAAGCTCCTTGAGAGTAGGGACTGCCTTCTGTTTCTTTGTTATGCCTCCTCCACTTGGCTCAGCATGGAGGGACTTTGTCAGAGTTCAATAGCTATTTAACAAACTGAACTGAATTAACACTGGAAACAAAATAAATTTGGACAACTATAAGAAAATTGTTTAAACAAATTTCTCCCTCTACTCTACAATCTCCCTGTTGCTTAGGGGATCCAAAGATGTACTGTTTATAAATGTGACTTAGCTTTAGTCACTTGTGAGTATCTGAAGGTATATACTGAAGTGCCGTTATTAGTCACGAGAGCTTTTAGGATTTGTGCAGAAAGAAATATATTTTGATCCCAAATAGAATTTCATAAAGCTCCGGGCACAACATTCTTCCCTTCCTCCTGTTTTAGAGGAGTCCAGTTAATTGAAAGCAGATGTGAAATTCTATGTTTTCTACCAATCCTTGTTCTCTTCAAAGTGGTTTGGAGCTGCACATTGTTGTTGATTGAGCTTGCTACAAGTGCCGGTTGGTCGTTGGGAGATGAAGCAAAGGCTTGATCTTAGGACAAGCCCATTTGCAGGCTGATAAAGTGAGTGTAACTTAGGGTTCTTAAATATTGTATTGACATATGTATAAAAGTTCTGGAACACTTCTTGCTGTTGCATTAACCCTGATTTGTCTGTGATGCTTGATTGCATATTATAGCTTTGTCTGTTACAAATGTGCTAACAATGTGTATAAGGGGTCGTCACTTCATCGTAATTGCACACAAACTTCCTGTACACTCTGATGCTGAGACCAATAACATGACTACCATAGCCAGAAGAAACTCATTCGCCTCTTAATTTAGTGCTTGTACTTGCTTTGTAAGGGGAGAATAGTCTTTAAATGAGCCTAGTAGCATTGATTTGTGATTAATCATTTTTACTTAGTGACTCATCTGTGATCATAGTAGAACAACAAGGTTGTGTTTGCTCAGTGGTAGTAGCTCCATGTATCTTGTGTGCATCCAGAAAATGGCCTTGGCCATGAACTGTGCGTATGATTAAGAGTTGTTTCAAGTTATAAGGGGGTGGGGGTGGGGAGGGTGGGAAGGGTGGGAAGGGGGGCGAAGAGTGTGTTTATTTGCAAACCCCAAAGAAGAATTGGGATTCAATAAGAACTTTGATTTGAAATTGTCAAACAGAGCTACTCAAAGTAGTTGCTTGCGGTTTTTGGACACCTTGCTGTTGCTTAGGCTCTGAATTGAAAAAAAAAACAACCAAATTTTGTCTCACCTCTGTTTTTCCCTTCTTTCAAGTTTCTCCAAGTATTTGCCACATTAACCTCACACTCGAAATGGTCAATTTGGGGGAATTAATAAATTTGTTCTACCACTTAATCCGTTGTAGGTGCTTAAATTGAAGTTTGCATTGCGGTCATAAACATGAAGAAGACTTCATAGGTCACCTTTCTCCACCCCTACCTGAATCACCTGGCCCCTGTCTTATCAGAAACAAGATTTCTGGGCTGTTGGGACCACCATGCTCCCCTAACACAGAACACATGCTGGGGCTTCCAGAGGCCACTCTCCCAAGGGTAAAACACACAAAACACGCACAAGGAGCCTGACTGAGCCATTTGAAGGCATCAGGGCCTAGCAAAAACATTTCATGGGAAGGTTAAGAGCCAAGGGGCCCCAGTGACACTGATGTGGGCATGCTGTGTCAAGTGGCTCCTCCCTCTTCTCTGACCGACCTGGAGTTGGTCAGTATTAATTCCTAGTGGCAGTCTACTGCTGGAGTCAGCTTTAAAAGCACTCTATAATTATGACCTCCTGGGCTAGCATTTCCTGTGGGGGCTTTCCATCAAATGTCACCATTCCTCATACTTAAGTGCTGCTAATATGTCTGCCCATGCTGTATAGTAAGGTGTAATAGGCCTGTTTTCTTGTATAATGCTGGCATCTGTGAGAACCATTCAGTTGGCCATTGTCACTGATACTGCCTCCACAGCAGCTCTTGTATCCATTCCCTTCTTAGTAACCATCATTCTAGTTTGGGTTCCCATTACCTTTTGCCTGAAATGTTAGACAACAGCCTCCCAAGTGAGCTTCCTGCCTCCAGTCCATCCTCCATATAAGCTGTCAGTTTGATGTCCCTAAAACACAAGTCCAGCCTTTCTCAAGAAACTCTTGTGTTGAGCCAGAATCTGCCTCCATCAAATTTGAGCCCAATAGCCCTGATTGTGCCCTTTTGGACCAAATAGAACGCCAAAACTTTTTTAGACACCAATTATTAATTGCTTTCTGTGCACCAGACTCTTTTTAAGCACTTAGAGATTCACAGAAAGGCAAAAACATAGAAACAGCCCCTGCTCTACCCAAACTTAATAAACTAATGTGGAAAATGACTGTGTAAATGACTGGAGGGACCAGCAAGGTGTCCTGTAGAAGGAGACCTTTGAGCCAAATCTTGAAGCCAGGGATGTCACAAGGCAGAGATGAGGAAGGATAGCATTCCAGGCATGAGGAACAGCCAGTGCAAAGGTCCAGGAATGGGAAATGGAGCACTGTGTAGGAGGAACAGGAAGCAGGCCAGTAGAGCTAAGAGGACTCACACTCACATCTTAAATTTAATAACTTATTCTAAATTGGTGGGGTTTTTTCTTGTACTGAAATTTTGATGATGCAGTATTGCATCATGTAAACATATAGTATCATATTAAAAACAAATCTTTATACACTCATATTCTTACCAATGCATGCTGGACTTCCTGACAACATACAACATGTTCACCTGCCAATACTTGCTTGTTAAGACTTGTCAGCAGACTTGACCACTTCTTGGTTACAACTTACATATTGTGTGTTTATTTGGAAATAAGTGTGAGTTCTCTATTTAAATCGCTTCCCAACCTGATTGCTACCTACCCTTACACTTTACTCCCTACCACATACCCTACAATCCAGCTAAAGTGGCCTCCTTGCAGCTCCTCACCCTTGACCTTCTATCTCCCATTTCTGGGCCTTTGCACTGGCTGTTCCTATGTCTGGAATGCTCTCTTCTCACCTCTGTTGCTTAATTTTCCTTGGCTTCCTTCAAAACCCACCTTCTGCAAGAGACCTTGCTGTCCGCTTTATATGTATCATGTATATATCTTAGTTACATGTTGTCTCTGAGAACAGGGACAGTTTTTGACCTTTGTATCTCCACGGTGACCAGCACAGAATAAGCCTTTACAAATGCTTTCTGGTCTGGAGGTAACAGTGAGCCACTAGAGTTTACTGAGCAGGAGCATGACATAGTTCTACAATCCAGGAAAGTTGCTTTGGCAACCCTTCAGATATTTGAAAATCCTCTGTCCCAGCCCTAGCTAGCTATCGTCCTAACTTGTCATCTGTATGTCTGATAAACTTCCAAATCATTGCTTCCAAATAACAGTGGGACCAAGAAAAGTGCTTCTGTCAGGGAATCACTGTGGGCACAGTTCTGAATCCACCTAACAGCAGTTGGAGATAATTGCCCAACAGAAGGAACCCTCCCATCCCCCCACTCCTCCAGGTTGCCCCTTTTTATGCTACCCACTGCGCATCCCAGTAGTGACTCATAACTACCATTCACTTAGCAGGGATTGGACCAGATTTCCACGAAGACAAACTACTGTGTAAGGTTGCACTACCGGGATGTGAAGATATCAGGAACCCAGGTGTCCTACCTAACTCCTGAGGTAGAGAGGGGATGTGAATGTGCCAGGCCACAGGGCAGCCATTCCACTCGAGACCCCAGTGACCAATCTGCTTATACCCATAGCCTCTTTTCTTTTTACCTCCCTCTACCATCACTCCCTCTAGGTTCTTTAACGCTGTTACTTGGCAGATTGTCCTATAATAAAGATAATGTTCCATGAATTACTGGTCTGCCTGGTTCTTTATGAAAACCTTGTCTCTGAGGTGACTGGATCACCTCCACATGTCCCTCTTACCCACAAAGTGTGTGGGGGGGAACAAGCATTTATTTTTTGCTGTGTATCAGACATTGTGCTAAGCACTTTACAGATACCTCATTTGATCTGAACAACCACCCTGTGAAGTAGGTGCCATTCTTATCCTCCTTTTTAAAGTTGAGGAAGCTAAGGGAGATGTTGTGACTTGCCCAGGGTCAGTCAAACATTTATTAAGTGCCTACTATGAGCCAGGCCCTGGGGATACAAAGGGAACAGGGACTGTGTCTGTTCTTAAGGAGCTCTCAGTCTAATGGAAGAGACAACTAGCAAAGAGAAGCTATATAGGGAATAAGTAGGAAAGCAGAGCCGTTGGGAAAGGCCTCCTGTAGACAATGGGATTTTATTTTCGACTTGAAGCCAGTAGGCAGAGATGAGGAGAGAAAACATTCCAGGGTTGTGGGGACCACCTGAGAAAATGCCCAGGGGCCAAGAGATGAGTGGCTCCTGAAAGGAAGGACAAGCAGGCCAATGCTGATGTCATTGGATTGAAGATTACAAAGCTAGGGAGACTGGAGAGGACCACGGAATCTGAGAATTTGAACTTGCATCTTCTTAATTTCAGATCTAGCTGCCTCAGAAAGGTATGAGAGGCTTTAAGAACCCTGCTGAAGTCTATGCTTAGTATATTTTTGTGGCCTTGAGGCCACAAGGTCTTTGTAGCCCTCCTGATCAAATTAAAACTCACAGAACAAATCCCTCTATTAAGGGGACTTGTTCTGTGAAGTCCAAGCCCAGTAAAAGGGCCATACCCGAGGGCCACATGTGATTTTGAGGCCACAGGTTCCCCATCCCATTTGAAAGATGATCCCCAAAGGTTCTTCAGTCTATGAATTTTTACCTGACCCCACTATACAATAACATCAGGAAGTGTGAGCAATCCTCTGGACTCCAAAATCTGAGCTGCATGGGATATGTATACCATTTCTGTTACATTTTCCTCACTTATCTTAGTGATCTTGTCAAAAAAGGAAGTCAGTCTGGCATGGCCTGTTCTTTTTTCTTTACTATGAACTTCATCAAGGAATATTAAGCCTTTCATTCAGGCAGAACACACTTATTAAGTGTCCTGCCCTAGTCCCTGTTTCTAGGGATACAAGGAAAGGCAAAAACAGCAAATGCTCTCAAGGGGTTCACAGTCCAGGATTGTATATGAAATACTTGACTTCTGTTAAATTTTGTTTTCAAAAATAGGCAATTTAGGGGTGGCTAGGTGGCGCAGTGAATAGAGCAGTGGCCCTGGAGTCAGGAGGACCTGAGTTCAAATCTGGACTCGGACACTTAACACTTATTAGCCCTGTGACCTTGGGCAAGTCATGTAGCCCCGATTGCCCGGCCTACCCCCTCCAAAAATGGGAAAAAATAGGCCATTTAATGAGGTAGTAACCAAATTGCCCTAGTTGGTTGTGTCCCTTCCAAACTTTTCTTCTGTGTATGTTCTCTATTTGTGTGGGGGAAGGGGTACAGGGGAGTGGGGATGGGGGTGGTTATCAATTAGAGGATTTTCACTAATTTGAATTCTCTTCTAACAAGCCAAGAATAGTCAAACAAAACAAACCTACATGTGGGCATGTTTTTGATGAGCCCATGCTAGTTGATAGGGTTTTCTGCTTGCTTTTTCCAAGTGGTTGGTGTTCAGTCATTTTCTTTTCTTTTTCTTTTTAATTTTATTTTCTTGATACATCATTCATTTCCACAAGGTTTTGAGTTACAAATTTTCTCCTCTTCTTTCCCCTACCCCCAAGCCCATATCAGCGATCCCACTGTAAAGCCCCTCCCACAATCTGTTCCCTTTTATGTCCTCCTCCAACGCCCCTCTAACTTTCCAGTAGGGCAGGGAGGGTCTCCCAACCCCTGTTCCTGTATGTCTTATTTCCCAGTTGCATGTGGTTAATAATAATTATATATACATACATACATATACATATATATGTTTGTGTGTTTTAACATTTGATTGTATAGCTTTAAATTCTACAGTCTTGTGGTTCCTCCCTTGTCACCCACTCCCACTGGAAGGAGCAGCAATTCAATACAGGCTCTAGCTGTGTAATTATACAGGACATCTCCATGGTGGGCATATTGTGAGAGGCTGATTGTATGTCCCTCCTTCCTATCCTGCACCCCCCCTTGTTTTGTTCTCTACCCTGTCCCTCTCCCTTTACTGAGATGTGTGCTTCCCACAACCCTCCCCCCACCCCACCCTTCCCTCCATCATCCCCCCTCTCATCCCCATCCCCCTACTCTCCTGTGTGGCAAGATACCAAGTTTAGAGTTTATGTCATTCCTTCCCTAAGCCAAATTTAATGAGAGTAAATGAAAGTAAAGTTGTAAC
>CM053602.1:45041316-45066739 GCA_028646575.1 Pseudocheirus occidentalis
ATACATTTATATTCCCTTCAACTGTCCTTATACTGAGAAAAGTTTCATAAGTTACAATTATTGTTTTTCCACGTAGGCATGTACATAGCTCAACTTTGATAAATTCCTTATGATTTCTTTTCCCCGTTTATCTTCTCATGCTTCTCTTGCTTCTTGTATTTGAGTGTCAAATTTTCTATTCAACTGTTTTTTTCACCAAGAATGCTTGAAAGTCCTCTATTTCATTGAATGACCATATTTTCTCCTGAAACATTATACTCAGTTTTGCTGGCAAGGTGATTCTTGGTTTAAATTCTAGCCCCTTTGATCTCTGGAACATCATATTCCAAGCCCTTCGATCCCTTAATGTAGAAGCTGCTAGATCCTGAGTTATCCTAATTGTGTTTCCACAATATTCAAATTGCTTCTTCTTGGCAGCTTGTAATATTTTCTCCTTGATCTGGGAACTCTATAACCTCCATATTCCTAAGAGTTCTTTTTGGATCTTTTTCAAGAGGCAATCAGCAAATCCTTTCAAGTTCTATTTTGCCCTCTGGTTCTAAAATATCAGGGCAATTTTCCTTGAAAATTACTTGAAGGATGATTTCTAGGTTTTTTTTTTGATCATGACTTTCAGGTAGTCCAATAATTTTAAAATTGTCTCTCCTGGATCTATTTTCCTGGTCGGTGGTTTTTTCAAGGAGATATTTTACATTGCCTTGTATTTTTTCATTTGTTTGGATCTGTTTAATAGTATCTTGATTTCTTTTTTTTTTTTTTTTGCTTTTTTGGAGGGCAGTTGGGGTTAAGTGACTTGCCCAAGGTCACACGGCTAGTTTTTGTGTTAAGTGTCTGAGGCTGGATTTGAACTCAGGTACTCCTGACTCCAGGGCCAGTGCTCTATTCACGGCGCCACCTAGCCGCCCTAGTATCTTGATTTCTAATAAAGTCATTAGCTTCCATTTGCTCCAATCTAATTCTTAAGGAACTATTCTCTTAAGTGAGCTTTTGAAATTATTTTTCCCTCTGATAAATTCAGCGTTTTAAGGCATTCTTCTCCTCATTGGCTTTTTGGGCCTCTTTTGCCATTTGATTTAATTGAATTTTTAAGGTGTTATTTTCTTCAGTCAGGTTGTTGACTCTCTTATCATGATTTTCTTGCATCATTCTCATTTCTCTTCCCAATTTTTCCTCTACTTCTCTTACTCAATTTTCAAAATCCTTCTTGAGTTCCTCCATGGCTTGTAATCAATTCATATTTTTCTTGGAAGCTTTTGATGCAGGAGTTCTGACTGTATTGTCTTCCTCCCATTCTGTGCTTTGATCCTTTTTGTCCCCCAAAAAAGGAATCTAAAGTTGGATGGCTGTGCTTGCTTTGCTTGCTCATTTTGCCACTCAATTACTTGACTTTTGAGCTCTTTGCCACAGTAGAACTCTGCTTCCAGAAAGGCGAGCCTTGTCCCAAATTGGTGGGTTTTTTGCAGTTGCCAAAGCTATTAGTTGTGTGCCCTCTCTGCTGTCCCCGTAAGCTCTGTCTCACTGGTCACACACCTCAGGACCACTTCTCAAGACCTCAATCCAGATCCAGGCAGGTTAAGGCAAGAGTGATTACCTTCTTAATGGTTGCTTGGCCTCCCTATGATCTGCAGGCCAAGAGCTCTGAAGCAGCCAGGTGGAGGCAGCTGTACAACTGCAGCGCCTCCACCACTTCTTGCTCCAGGAGCAGAGGCCGGATCACATTCCACCCCCACCCCCACCCCAGTTCCCACAGAGTTCTTAACTGATCTTTTACTTTGTCTTTGGCACTTATGGGTTGATATTTCTGGAAACTGCCACAGCTGCTTGGTGATCCAGTCTCCCCAAGTCTGCTCCAGCTGCAGGTGGTCAGGGCTTCCCTGGGGCTAAAACTGTAGGCTTATGTGGGGCTGGGCTCTGCTCCCAGCACTGCGATGAAACCTTCCTGTCCACCTGCCAGGCTGCCTTCAGTGGGAGATTTGTTTTTCTCTGTCACTTTTTGGGTTCTGTAGCTCTAAAATTTGTTTAGATTCATATTTTATAGGTATTTGAGGTGGTTATGGGGGAAGCTTAGGGAGTCTTCCTGCTTCTACATTGCCATCTTGGCTCTGCCCGCCCCCCCATTCTAATTTTTAAGGAGTTATTTTCTTCCATTAAGTTTTTGGATCTTCCATTAAGTTTTTGGATCTTTTTTCCCAATTGGTTGGCTTTCTTTTTGTAATTTTCTTGATTTTCTTGAATTGTTCTTATTTTTCCTCTTTTCCCCTCAACCTCTTTTATTTGATTTTTAAACTTTTCAAAGTTCTTTCAAGAACTCTTTTTTGGGCTTGTGACAACTTTTACTGATAGCTGTTTTTACTTCAGTATTCTTCTGAGTTCAAACCCAGATCTTCTCTATCACCATATTTGCTATCTATGGTCTGGTTCTTTTCTTTTTTCCTTCCTTGTATTTTTAGAGGTTTATTTCTTAGCTGTTTATGTTAGAGTTGAGCTCTGGTCCTGAAGTGTAGGGGATGTCTCAGGCTTCAGGTCTTTTATGCTGTTGTTTTCTGAGTTCTATCTGGGGGCCTGACCTCAGGTGCTCCTCTCTGCCCCTGACAGCAATACTGTCATTGCAACCACACAAATGTCAGCTCTCCTCTCTGCCCCAGAACTGAAACCAAAGACTCCACTCTCACCTGTGCCCACAGCCTGCAGGGCCCCTACTGCCCCTCTAAGATCACACTCACCATGGTATGCTTGCTCCTCCTTGGCCACCATCACAGCCTGGGTCCTACTCATTTGGTCAATGCACCTGGGTTCTGTGTCTAGCACCAGTGGAGGGCCCTGCAATCTTCTCCTAATCAACCTTCTGACTCCCACACCTTCCAGGGAAGAGGGTGAAAGTTCCTGAAGCTGAGGCTACAGTCCATACAGGGATTGTTCCTTGTTGTTCCTTGATTCAGCAATATCAGCATTTGATCAGGCCAAATCAATGCCCCCTGAGGTTGTCTTTCTTTTTAAAATCTGATTTTTTTAATCTGATTTTTTTATATTTGATTTTCCCTCCCAATTACATTTCAAGACAATGTTTAGCATTCATTTTTTACAAGATTTTTGAGTTTTAAATATTTCTCCCTCCTTCCTCCCCCCTTTTTAAAATAGTAGGCAATTTGATATAGGTTATACATGTGCTATAGTGTAGAACATATTTCTATATTAGTCACAGTTGTGAAAGAAACTGATCAAAAGAGGAAAAAACACAAAAAAGAATAAAGTAGATGAAAAAAGTATGCTCTGATCTACATTCAGAGTCCATCAGTCCTTTATCTGTATGTGAATGGTATTTTTCTTCATGAGTCCTTTGTATTTATTTGGGATCATTGTGTTGCTGAAAATAGTTGCTGAAAAAGTCATTGATAGTTGATCATCATGTGGTGTTGCTGATACTTTGTACAATATTTTCCTGGTTCTGCTCATTTTACTTTGCATAATTTTGTACAAGTATTTCTAGGTCTTTCTAAAATCTGCCTGTTCATCATTTACAACAGTATCCTGTTACATTCATGTACCACAGCTTGTTCAACCATTCTCCAATTGATGGGCATCCCCTCAATTGCCAATTTTTCCACCATGAAAAGGGCTGCTATAAATATTTTTACACATGTAGGTCCTTTCTCCTTTTTTATGATCTCTCTCAGATACAGACCTAGTAGTGGTATTGCCAGATCAAAGGTTATGAACAGTTTGGTAGCCCTTTGGGCACAGTTCCAAATTGCTCTCCAAAATAGTTGGATTAGTTCACAACTCCACCAACGATGCTTCAGTGTCCCAATTTTCCCACAATCTCTCTAACATTTATCATTTTAAATTTTTTGTCATATTAACCAATCTGATAGGTGTGAAGTGGTACCTCAGGGTTGTTTTTAATTTGCATTTCTCTAATCAAATTGATTTAGAGCACGTCTTCATATGCTTTGATTTCTTTATCTGAAAACTGCCCATTCATATTCTTTGACCATTTATCAATTGGGGAATGGCTTATATTCTTATAAATATGACTCAGTTCTCTATACCTTTGACAAATGAAGTCTTTATCATAGACACTTGCTGTAAAGATTGCTTCCCAGCTTCCTAATCTCCTTCTAATCTTGGTTGCATTGGTTTTGTTTGTGCAAAAGCTTTTTAATTCAATATAATAAAAATTATCTATTTCACATTTTGTAATGCTCCTCTATCTCTCTATCTCTTGTTTAGTCATGAATCTGTAATTCACTTAACTTCTCCTTTAAGAATTTTGATACTATGCCACTTGGTGTAAATATGTCTAGTATTGATATTGCTTCATTGCCTATGGAAACTTTTAATGAGATGTAGTTTCCTTCCTGATGTCTACAAATTAGATCTATTTTTGCTTTTGCTTTGTCTGAGATCAGGATTGCTATCCCTGCTTTTTTTTTAATTTTTACTTCAGCTGAAGTATAGTCAATTCTGTTCCAGTCCCTTACCTTTTATTCTGTGCGTCTCTCTGCTTTCAAGTGTGTTTCTTGTAAAGAACATATTATAGGATTCTGGTTTTTGCTCCGAGATCATCGTTTCTAACTTCCTCCCAAGCTATATCAGGCTGAACAACTGCTTTACCCTGGCTTTTACTGCTTGAAGTTCACTTTGAAATGTTATTTTATTTTTTCCTACTTAATAGTATTTTATTTTTTTCCAATTACATGTAAAGATAGTTTTCAACAATTTGCTTTTATAAGATGTTGAGTTCCACATTTTTTCCCCTCTTTCCCTCTCCTCCCCACTCCCCAAGATGGCAAGCAATCTGATACAGGCTATACACGTGCAATCATATTAAGCATATTTCCACATTAGTCATGTGGTGAGAGAAGAATCAAAACAAATGGAGAAAACCATGAGAAAGGAAAAAAAGAGAGAAAATAGTATTTTTCAATCTGGAGTCATACTCCATATTTATTTCTCTGGATGTGGATAGCATTTTTCATCATTTTTCATCTTTTGGAATTGTCTTAGATCATCGCATTGCTCAGAAGAGCTAAGTCTATCAAAGGTGGTCATCACACAATATTGTTATTATTGTGTTTGATGTTTTCCTGGTTCGCTCAGCATCAGCATCAGTTCATGTAAGTATTTCCAGGTTTTTCTGAAATCCACCTGCTTATCATGAAATGTTATTTTAAACTGTTTGTGGAAGAATTCAGGATAGTCAGGTAATTTTCTGCCTTGTTCCTTCATCTTCCCAGAATCCTCCCCTTGTGAACTTTAGATAGGTAGATAGATATTTAGATAGATAGATAAACTATTTCAATATTTTGTAACTTTAGAAACATGATTCTGAGTAAATATTCACACAGGCTTTCCCAGATTGCCCAAGGGATCCATGAAACACAAAAAGGTTAAGAAGCTCCCTGACTTTGTGCAAGTAAAATTAGTCCCATTTTACAAAGAAGGAAAGTTAAGTTCATAGTAGAAAATTGACCTGCCCAAGTTCAGCCACGCATAAAAGTGGGACAGTTGAACCCTGAATCTGGATTTCTTGGCTCCAAGTCCAGAGCTCCTTCTTCTAAACCCCAGTGGCTCTTTGCCAAATCGACCAAGCAAGTGAACAAGTTATAAAAATGACTTGTGTCTTCAAAAATCTATGAAACTCAAGCAAGCTTCACAGCTAAAAGGAATTTTTTTAGTGTTCCTATTTCCTTGTTAGGACAGTAACAAATCCACAGAAAACTGGAATGCAATCCTCTTTGCATCTGCTGAAGATAAAAGTTCTGGTCTTCTGGGGCAGCAGTTCAGTAACAGAACCTGGGACAATTTCAAGCAAGTTCAGAAGACAGCCCATGGGATCCATAAGGGACTCTTTGCACAAGCTCATTGGCAAAAATATGTGAAAGAAGAGTAACACGTGGCATTTTTAAAGTGCTCAGGCACCACCAGAACCTTGAACCAAGGTGGACTTGCATACTGTGGTGTGATGAATCTAGAGCAGGAAAGTACCTGAGAGGTCAAATCTGACCCCTTCATTTTATAGCTGAGGAAGCTGATGGACAGGGATGGACTGCCCTACGTCATGTGTAGGATCTGAGCTTTAGAGCAGCAAGGAGCTTCAAAGACCATCAAGTCCTAACCCCTCATTTTACAGAGGGGGAACTGAGGCCCAGGAAGGGGAAGGGATTTGACCAAGGTCACACGTAACACCCTAAATCTAGAGCTTGAAGTGACTTCAAAAGCCATCTAGTCCAATGTCCTTCTCCACTTTACATAATTCCAAATTGAGGCTTCCAGAAGTTATGTGACTTACCCCAAGTCTCACACTTAGTAAATGATAGAGGCTGGATTTGAACATAGGTCCTCTGATTCCAAAGCCTCTTTTCCACTCTACTAACCTGTCTCTCATCAACTTCTTTTCATTTTCCATTTTCTGACATAGGTTCCACTATCTACAAGATTATTTGGTACAAGGAAAAAATGGAATTATTGTTTAAGAAAGAAGACAAGCAAGGACAACACTATTATGGCCCTTCTTTCTTTTTTAAAAAATAAATTTCTATTGATATCTCTTGACTTTATATCTCCTAAATTTCTCCCAGGATCCTTTCTTCTCTCTCCTCCCAGAGAGCCATCCCACGTAACAAAGAGTACTCTTTTAAAAAAGAAATAGAAGAAAAATCCGCAAAACTCATCAATATGTTGAAAAAGTTTTAAAATATATTTGCAATGTTTGACACTGGTGCACCTTTCACCTATCGATGGAGTGGGGGAAGTTGTCTTCTCATCTCTCTTTTTTCAAAGCCCTGCTTGTTCTTTATCATTTTGCAACATTCATTTTCAGTTGTTTTGTGGCTGATATTCTTTCCATTTAAATTTTTGTAGTCATTGTGCATATTGCTTTCCTGGTGCTGCTTACTTCATTTTGCATCGAATTATGTAAATCTTTCCAGGCTTCTCTGTATTCATCACATACATAATTTATCACACACAGTAATATTCTATTATGTTCATGTACCATAATTTGTTTAGCCATTCCCCAATTAATGGACATCTACTTTGTTTCCAATTCTTTGCTATCACAAAAAGTGCTACTATAAATATTTTGGTGGATAGGAAGACTTTCTTCTTATCAATGAGTTTCTTGGGGTATAAGCCTAGTTAGTAGTAGAATCTCTAAGTCAAAAAGTATGCGCATTTTATGCACTTTATTTGCATAATTCCAAATTATTATCCAAATTTTATTCAGACTGTATAATGGATTTATTTCAGATTTCATGAACATGTGACAGGAGGGCCTATATTGATTCATAAGTCCACCAAAAATCCATTCATGTACCTAGCTTCCCACAGCCCCTCCGACAATAACAATTCTCATCTTTTGTCATTTTTGCAAATTTGTTGGATATGAGGTGAAACCTCAGGGTTGTTTTGATTTGCATGTCCCTTATTAGTGATCTGGAACATTCTTTTATATGGTTGTTAGTAGGTTCCAATTCTTTTGAGAACTTTTTGCTCATATTGTTTGATCACTTATATATTGGAGAATGGCTTTAGATTTCAAACATACATATACATATGTATGTATAAATATATATGTATGTACATATATATATATTGTCTTTAGATTTTAAATACCAAACCCTCATTTGAAAATTTTGATACAAAGATTTTTTCCCATTCAACCACTTTCCTTCTTAGCATAGATGTACTTTATTTTTTTTTCAGAAGCTTTTCAAATCAATGTAATCAAAATTATCTATCTTATTTTTGTATTTGTCTCTATGCCTTGTTTGGTTAAAGATCTATCTCCTACCCATACCTGTGAGAATCATAGGATCTGTTTTTTTTCTATATTTTTATGGTACGATCTTTAATATTAGAGTCACATACCCATTTGGGGCGTTTTTATTCAATTTTTTTTTACTTTCTGTTTCAAATTCTCTCTCCCCCTCTACTCCATCCCCCACCCATTGAGAAGGCAAGAAATACAATATTCATTATACATATGAAATCACACAAAACATTTCCACCTTAGCCACGGGTGTTGTTTTTTTGGGGGGAAGCTAGAAATAGAAAGAAAGAATATGCTTCAACTTACACTCTAAGTCCAACAGTTCTATCTCGGGAAGTAGACAGCATTTTTCATCATGAGTCTTTTGGAATTAGGGTGGATCATTGTACTGATCAGCATTACTAAGTCTTTCACAGTTGATTATGTTTATAATAATGCTGTTATTGTGTAAATTGTTTTCCTGGTTCTTCTCACTTTACTTTGCACCATCAGTTCACATAAGTCTTCCCAGATTTTTCTGAAACCATTTCACTCATAATTTCTTATACCACAATAGTATTCTATCTCATTCATATACCATAGCTTCTTCAGCCATTTTCCAATTGATGGCATTCCCTCAGTTTCCAATTCTGTGCCACCAGAAAAGAGCTGCTATAAATATTTTGTACATATGACTCCTTTTCATTTTCCTTTCATCTCCTTGGGGTACAGAACTAGCATTGGTATTGCTGGGTCAAAGGGTGTGAACAGTTTTTATAGCTTTTGGGGCATAGTTCCAAACTGCTCTCCAGAATAGTTGGTCTAGTTCATAGCTCCACCAACAATGTATGTATTTTCCCACATCCCCTCTAGCATTTGCCATTTTCCTTTTGTGTCATCTTAACCAATCTGATGGGTGTGAGGTGGTACCTCAGAGTTGTGATAATTTGCATCTCTCTAATTAATGGTGATTTAGAGTATTTTTTCATATGACTAATGATAATTTACTCTCTCTGAAAACTGTCTTTTCATATCCTTTGACAATTTATCAGTTAGGGAGTGGTTCTTATTCATATATTTGGCTCAGTTCTCTATATATTTGAGAAATGAGATGTTTATCTGAGAAACTTGTTCCAAATAATTCCCCCAGTTTGTTTTTCTTCTAATTTTAGCTACACTGGTATTGTTTGTGAAAAACTTCTTAATTTTATGTAATCAAAATGATCTGTTTTACCTTCCATATGCCTCACTATCTCATTTGGTCATGAACTCTTCCCTTATCCATAGAAATGACATGTAATCTCTTCTAAGCTCCCCTATTTTATGATATCACCCTTTATGCTTAAATCATGTACTTATTTTGAACTTATATTTCTGTGTGGTGTGCAATGTTGGTTTATACCTAGCTTCTGCCAGATCATTTTTGAGTTTTCCCAGAAACTTTTGTCAAATAGCAAGTTCTTACCCCAATAGCTGGGACATCTAGATTTATCCAGCATTAGGGTACTGTGCTCATTTGCTTCTCTCTTTTATGTATCTATTCTATTCCATTGATCAGCTACTTTATTTTTTATTCAATACCAAATTGTCTTAATGATTAAAGTTTTGTAGTATAGTTTGAGATGTGGTATGGCTAAACCACCTACCTTTGTATTTTTTTTTTTGCTTTTTGGAGGGCAGTTGGGGGTTAAGTGACTTGCCCAAGGTCACACGGCTAGTTTTTTTTGTGTTAAGTGGCTGAGGCCGGATTTGAACTCAGGTCCTCCTGACTCCAGGGCCGGTGCTCTATTCACTGTGCCACCTAGCCGCCCCCTACCTTTATATTTTTAAAAAAAATTCCTTTGATATTCATGACCTCGTGATCTTCCTTGTTAAAAACAAGTATTGTTGTTGGATTCTGGTTTCTAATCCCTTCTACTATCGTCTTCTGATTTCTGAGTGAGTTTATCCAATTCACATTCACAGCTATAATTGCTATTATATTTTCCTCTGTCCTATTCTCTCATACTCATCCTTTTCTTTTTTAACCTTGTCCCCCTTCAAATAAGAGTCAGGTTCAAGACTTGCCTACTCCCTCCTCCCCACAATTCTCCCCTCCATCATATAAACTCTTTCTTGCATCTCTCATTTATGTGAGATACTTTTCCCCATTCTTCCTCTTCTTTCCCTTCTCTCCCAATGCATCCCTCTTTCTTAGCCTTCCATTCTTCTTTTGAGATTATCCCAAAATAGTAGATTCATACCCATACCTCCCATCTAAGTAGACTCCCTCTAACTTTCCTAGAGATAATAAGGTTCTTAGGTGTTACATGTATCTTCTTCCCATAGGAATATAAATAATTTAACCTTAAATTTAGTCCCTAACTATTTTTTCACTCATGTTTACCTTTACACTTCTCTTTAGTCTTGTGTTGGAATGTCATATTTTCTACTCAGTTCTAGTCTTTCCATCAGGAAATATTTGAAAGTCCCTCTATTTTGTTAAATGTCCATTTTTACTCCTGTTGGATTATACTCAATTTGTTGGGTAGGTTCACACCTGCTACAGAAGTCACTGATTGTGCAATCATCCAGCTTATTACAATATGAGTGTTCTTTGGATCTGGGAGCATACCTTTTGCTGTATCACAGATTCCAAAGTAAGCTGCTCTATAGATAATGATACCCTGCACTGAGACATTGAAACCTTGATACAAGCCCCAAATTCCATCAGAGTTGGTGATTTTCACAAGGCAGTGTCCCAGGCCTTTGAATTCTCTTTCAGTGCCAGATTTTCCAACATCAGCTGCCAAGCGGGTTCTCCCAAAATCCAAGAGGTAGACAAAGCAGAGACAAGTGGTTCCAGCTGCACCACCAGAGGCAAGATTGCCAGCAAAATGCCTCCAAAACTGTGTGTGCTTGTCCACTCCTCCCCAAAACACCTGCTTATACTTTTCCTTAAAGGCAAAGTTAAGGGCCTGGGTGGGGAAGTATCTGATGACATTTGCTAAGTTACTCTGCCAGAAGAAAAGCACCCCTTGTTCCTTTGGAATTCAGACTATACAATCCACTATGCCTTCGTACTGCTTATCTGCAGCAATTTGTTTACTTGCGTGCTGCACCTGCAACAGCAGCTTAACTCTCTTGATGGGGGCCACCACAGTCTTGGAGACAGCAGTGGTGATGCCACCAGCCAGGAAGTCCTTGGCGAAGGAGATGGCCTGTTCTGTCATGGTTGGGGGAGGGGGGAAGGTGTCGGAGGTGGAGAAAGGAAGCCAGTGAGAGAGGGCCAAAAGCTGGGAAACACATTGCTGCTTGCACAGACCCTTGCTACAGCTCAGACCAAAAGCTGGCACTCTGATTTTTAAAATTAATTTTTGCTCTTTTTAAAATTTCTTTCTTAGGTCTTTTAGGAATCCTTGTTGGGCTTGTATCCAATCTGCATTTTTCTTTGAGGCTTCACTCATAGATATTTTCAAGTCATTGTCTTCTTCTGAGTTTGTATCTTGAACTTCTGTCACCATAGTAGGTTTTTATAATTATGTTCTTTGCTGTTGTTTGCTCATTTTTCCAGCCTATTTCTTGACTTTGGCCTTTATGTTAGATTTGGGCTCCGCTCACCTCTAGGGGAAATGACTTACCTGAGCTTCTATCTTTTATGTCCTTCTGCTACTTACAAAGTTTAGTCTGGAAGCCTGTAAGTTTTTGGTATTTCCAATGTGGTATGATCCTAGAAGAGGTCTGTTCAATGCCCTCCTGGTCTTCTTCTCTGCTCCTTACTCAGGTGGGACCCCTACTTCCTCATGATTGTGTCCACTTCTCTCCACCCTGGAACTGTGACCCAGAACTGAGTGACAGAGCTGCCAGACAACACCTATTCCTGCTCCCAGTGTTAGTACAGGGGTTCCCTGGGATCTCACCAAGTGGAATTAATACCAGGAATGCAGAGATGGTTTAACACAAGGAAAACTATTAATACAAGTGACTATATCAATAAGAAAAGTAACAAAAATTATAGTTATATCAATAGATGCAGAAAAAGCTTTTGACAAAATGTAACATTCATTCCTACTAAAAATCCTTGAAAACATAGCTATACATCACAGATTTTCCTTAAAACAATAAGAAGCATCTTCCTAAAAATCATCAGCAAGCATTTATTTTGCAATGGGGATAAGCTAGAAGCTTTCCCAATAAGATCAGGTGTGAAATAAGGCTGGCCATTATCACCAATATTATTCAATATTGTATTAGAAATGTTAGCAATAGCAACGAGAAGAAAAAGAAATTGAAGGAATCAGAAGGGACACTGAAACTAACTCTTTTTGCAGACGATATGACGATATGCTTGGAAAATCCTAGAGATTCAACTAAAAATTAGTGGAAACAATAATTTTAGGAAAGTAGCAGGATATGAAATAAACCCACATAAATCATCAGCATTTCTATATATCACCAACAAAATCCTGCAAGAAAAGATAGTAAGAGACACTCAACTTAAAATAACTGTAGAGTGTATAAAATACCTGAGGGTGTACCTGCCAAGACAAACCTAGGAACTATATGAACATAATTATAAAACACTTTTTATACAAATAAGTTCAGGTTTAAATAATTAGAGAAATATTAATTGTTCATGGGTGGCCAGAATTAATATAATAAAAATGACAATTCTACCTGAACTCATCTACTTATTCAATGACACCCTAACTAAATTACCAAAAATTATTTTATTCAGATAGAAAAATGATAACACAATTCATTTGGAAGAACAAAATGTCAAAAATATTAAAGAAATTAATGAAAAAAATGCAACGGAATGAGGTTTAGCAGTCATAAACTACACTATAAGGCAGTGATTATCAAAACGATTTGATACTGGCTAAGAAATAGAAAGGTGGATCAATTTAACAGAGTAGACATGAAAACCACAGTAATAAATGATCATAGTAACATTGCATTTGACAAATGTAAAGATTTAAGCTTTGGGGATAAGAATTCACTATTTGATTAAAAAATTTTGGGAAAACTGGACAGTAGTCTCACAGAAATTGGGTACAGACCAACATCTTACACCACGTACTAAGATAAGAATATGAATCATTCACCAATTAATAAATGGTCAAAGAATGTGAACAGACATTTTTTTGATGAAGAAATCAAAACTATATACAATCATATGAAAAATGCTCTAAATGATTACTGATTAGAGAAATGCAAATTAAAACAACTTTGAGATATCACCTCACACCTATAAAATTGGCTAGAACAATAGAAGAGAAAAATGACATATGTTGGAGGAGATGTGGAAAAATTGGGACACTGATACACCATGGGCAGGACTGTGAACTGATCTAACCATTTTGGAGAGCAATCTGGAATTAGGTCTAAAGAGTTATAAAACTGTGCATATCCTTTGACCCAGCAATACCACTATTAGGTCTGTTTCCCCAGGTGATCAAGGAAAAAAAGAAAAGAACCTATATGTTCTAAAATATTTATAGCAGCTCTTTTGTGGTGGAAAAGAACTGGAAATTGAGGGGATGCCCCTCAATTGGGGAATGGCTAAACAAGTTGGATTGTATTATTATGATGAAATACTACTGTGCTATGAGAAATTATGAGCTGGTTAATTTTAGAAAAATCTGGAAAGATTTGCATGAAATAGTAAAGAGTGAAATGAGCAGAACAAAGAGAACACTGCACACAACAATAGCAATATTGTTCTAAGAACAACTATGAATGACTAAGTTATTCTCTTTTTTTGTCTTTTTTTTGGAGGAGGGAAGGGAGGGCAATTGGGGTTAAGTGACTTGCCCAAGGTCACACAGCTAGTAAGTGTTAAGTGTCTAAGGCCAAATTTGAACTCAGGTTCTCCTGACTCCAGGGCTGGTGCTCTATTGACTGCACTGTAGTTGCCTCATGACTATGTTATTCTGAGCACTTTAAATAATCAAATCAACTACAAAGGACCTATGAAGGAAGATGCTATCAACCTCCAGAGGGGTGAAAACATATATAGAAGTATGCTTTATGTGTGTGTGCGTATGTGTGTGTGTGTGATATATATATATGCATGTGTGTTTATATATGTGTGTATACATATATACATATGTGTGTATGCATCAAATGGTGGCCTTCTGTAATGCAGGCAGGGATGGAAACAGTTCAAAACTTAAGATATAATAAAAATAAATTAACTTTTTAAAAATCAGAAAGAAAAAACTATATTTGTCCCATAATGTCTCGATATTGTGCATTCTTTCTCCAGTTTTGAAAATAATTTGTATAATAATGGTATAAGAATTCTTTTGTGAATCCATTAGGATCAGAATTTCTTCCACCCCTTGGGTTGTTCCTTTCTAACTAGTTCTATTTCATTTTCTGAGACTAGATTATTTAAGATGTCTATTTGGTCTTTTGTTAATTTAGGCAAACGTTTGAAAGCATTCTTCTGCTTCTTTTTTGTTCTCAGAGTTGTTATTATAAAACTGCATATCTAATACTTAAAAAAAATTTCTTCTAAAGTTTTGCTGTGATTTCACCTTATCCATTTGCTATTTTGTTGACATGATTTTCAGCTCTCTTCCATTTAATCAGTTTGGCTAAAATTCATCAGTTTTAATGTTTTTTTTTCAAGGAATCAACTTTTAGTTTTACATTTTTAAAAAATTTTTTTAGTTTCTAATTTATCTGTCTCTCCTCTGATTCTTAGTATCTCTCCTTTTGTGCTTATTTTGGGTTTGTTGGCTTTCTAATTTTTAAAAATGCATATTCAGTTTAGTAGTGTTCTTTTATATTTTGTTAATGTATATTTTTAAACATATATTTTCTCTCCATGGACCACTTTAGTGGCATCCCATTAATTTTGTTATTCATTGTTATAATTTTCCTCAGAATTATTATTTCTATGATCTGTTCTTTGACCCATTTAGGACTTTATTATTAAGCCTCCATTATATTTATTGTTGTAATTATATGAAGTAGAGAGATATATAAAGAAAAGACCACTTGTTATTGAGTGAGGAGAGAGGAAGAGATAACTGGGAATTTAGGGAAAGAGAGGGAAGAGTTGGGCAGGGATCACTGAGGTTTATAGCAGGGTGGAGGATACAGGGACAAAATGAAGAAATCACTTTGAAGGAAAAATAGCAGAAATATAGGAGAAGGTAGAGAAATAAAGAAAGATACCATGGAGAGGGAGAGAGACAAAGGGAAAGCATCACTAGGGAAGGAAAAGGAAATCTAAAAAGAAATAGGAGAGACCATGGTATAGTAATGGAGAGAGAGAGAGAGAGAGAGAGAGAGAGAGAGAGAGAGAAGGAGGGAGAGAGTGAAGTAAGTGCCCACTGTGATGGAAGTGGAAGGTGAGGTGGAAAGACAGAAAATGGACCAGAGAGGACTAGGGATGGAGAGAAAAGATCACTCTGAGGAGGCAAGAGAGAGACAATATAGAGACTGAGGGAGACAGAGATATACAAAGACAGACAAAGAAGGAGTGGGGGGGGCAGGGCAGAGAGAGCGATTATGCTAGGTTCTTGGAACGTGATAAAAATGAATCATCCCTTGCCTTCAGGGAGTTTACATTCTTTTTGGAGGGAAACATCATATATACATGCAATTCAATATAAAACATAGATAAAGTAAGTATGAAGACTGGACCTATGATTTCATTGGTACAGTAAACTCCAGGAAAGTAAACTGACTCTATCAATGCAAGTTGCCACATTCTCTCTGCAACTCAGTCTTAGAGGTGAAATGACTTGGCCAAAGTAAACACAAATCCATTTCTGGGGACATTTGCAACTGGGATGATCAGGAAAGGCCTCAGGGAGGAGGCGGTATTTAAGCTGAGCTTTGAATGAAGCTACTAGGAATTGTCTGTGACAGAAGTGAGGAGGGAACATCTTAGAGTAACTGGTGTGCTGGAGCCATGTGACCTGCTGCAAGGGGCAGAGATTGAATGTCATGAGGAAATGTAAAGAATACTTTCAGTCCATAGTGATGGGTGTGTGTGTTTGGGGCGGGGATCCTAATCATCTTGCAATCTTCACGAGAGGGAGTCTGTTGTAAGGTATAGAGCACCAAGCTCAGATTTGGGAGGACTCAGTTCTGTGTTCAACCCATGCCACATACTGGCTTTATAACCCTTAACATCCAGGCAACCCTGTCTAAAACCAGGGTGCTGATGTGAATAAGGAGATGAAGCCCCTTACGTAGAATTCTCTCACAAATCCAGTTTAAAAAAAATCCTGAATTGAAAATCGATACATTTTTAAAAATGTATTGGTGCCTTTTGTTTTAATACTAGTCATTTCCATACATACCCCACTCCCCATCCTATGACCTTTCCCTTATAAGTAAAACAATGAAGCAAAACCAATAACCACGTGTGACTTTGTATGCAACATTGCACACCCATAGTCCCTCACCTCTCCAATAGAAGGAGGAAGGTGGGCAAACAGTTTAGAGGACAAAACGGGAAAAAGGACATGTTTATGAAGCAACATGGGAAACTGGAGGGATGGGTGGTACCCTGCACAGAGATAGGGAACTTTGAAGAGTGATAGGTTTTGGGGAAAAGCTAATGAGTTCGGTGGAGGAAACAGTGTGAGGGGGAGGAATGGTTTTTTTTTTCTAAAAGTTTGGCTGTGAAAGAAAGGAGAAACAGCTCCTGTTTCAAATAAATTATTCTTGCCAATCATGTGCTAGTTATGCTATGTGGCCAATCCAGGATGGCCTGGATAGGACAGAAGGACTAAGCCTCTACTCCACTCACTCGCTTCCTGTTCCACTCTCCCACCCTGTCCTCATGCAGTCACGGCCTTGGTTCCTGCATCCGTAGAGGTAGACCTAGGGTCAGACTGATCTGGGTTCAAAAGTCACCCCCAGACACTTAGCTGTGTGATCCTGGGTAAGTCATTCAACTTCTCTTGGCCTCAGTTTCCTTGCCTGTAAAATGAGGGAGTTGGACTAGATGGCCCCTGAGATTCCTTTCACTGCTAGATCTAGGATTGCCTGATCTCTCCCAACAATAGTTGGCAAGACTTGGGCTCAGAGGGGGAGGCTGGAATAGGCCCCAAAAGTGATATAAGGAATGGAGTCATCAACTCATGGTCTGGCATGTGTGTGTAAGGGATGGCAGAAGGAAGCAGGATGCATAGAATCCCCCCTTTTAGTGTTTGCAAAAGCCTGGACCCTAGTCTCTTCCTCCTGCTCTTAGGAAAAACTGATCAATGAAAAAACTAGACCCCCCAAATGGAAGAGCTCATGATTTTATGACAGTAGCTGTTAGGGTGTCCCTTCTCACTTCAGTCAGATGGCAGAATGTTGCTGCCCTGATATATGCCACCCCCATTGGTACCAACTGGTGACCTCTAAATCAGGCCATGTCTGGTCAAAGCCACTCTTGCCCCATTGTGCTTATGGCACTGGTGTGAGTGGAATTACCATGGTTATTTCCATTTCTATTATAGAAAGTTATATGATACTTGGTTAGATCTGGGAGGGGGAAAAGTTTGTACCTAGCTCTAGCTACCATTCGTTTTATGATTTCAAATCAGTATTTGTTGCTGTTTTATCTATCTTCCATGCAAATGATTTCTATCTATTTCAAATATAAGTTAGTTGTTCATAGAATCTGTTGAAAGCCCCAATCTCTCATTTTCTAGAGGAAGAAGTCAAGGCCCAGAGAAAGAAAGTAACTTATTCAACAGGACAGAGAAGTTCATTGATGAGATGTATCCAAGCAAGATAAAAATGTTTGGGGATGAGAGAGGTGGGAGAGGGAGATGGAGAAGGAGAGACAAAGGGATGAGACCAATGGGGGGGGAGAAAGAGACAGAGAGAGGAGGAAGAGGAATAGAAGAGGAAGAAGAAGACAAAGAAGGAGGAGGAGGAGGAAGGAGGAAGGGAAGAAAGAAAGAAAGAAAGAAAGAAAGAAAGAAAGAAAGAAAGAAAGAAAGAAAGAAAGAAAGAAAGAGAAAGAAAAGAAAGGAAGGACAAAAGGAAGAACAAGAGGAAGGAAGGAGAGAAAGAGGAAGAAAGAGAAAGGAAGGAAGAATGAGAGGAAGGAGAGAGAAAGAAAGAGAGAAAGAAAGAAAAGGAAGAAAGGAATAAAGAAAGAACCCTGGAGAGGGGGATAAGAGCACAAGAGATAGTAAGAAGAGAGCTCTGTGGAGATAGGAGACTAAAAAGAGATGGAAGAAATCATTAAAGAGTGGGAGAAAGAGACAGGGGAAAGTGGGAAAGAGGAAGAGAAAAGAGACATCTCTAGGTGGGGGGTGGGAGGGAGATGTAGGCTGTGTGAGGAGGAAGACAAAGGGAAGAAGGAGGATGGAGCAATGGGGGGAGAGAGAGAGAAAGAGAAAGAGACAGAGAGAGAAGACGAAGGAGGAGGAAAAGGAGGAGGAGGACTAGGACAAGGAGGAGGAAGGGGAAGGGGAGAGGGAGAGAATCTTAATTCTCTTCGTCTGGAGGCAGCATTCTAGTAGAAATATCACTGGATTTGGAATTGAAATGACCTTGATTTATGGGACTTAGGGCAAGTCCAGTCCCTAACTGGGCTTCCTTGGTTTCTTCCTCTTTAAAATGAGATTGGACCAGCTGGTGTCTGAGATCCTATGCCAGCCTGAAAGAATGTGATCTTAAGCCATCACCATTCAGATTTTAAATCCAAATGATAAATTATCATTGCCTCTGGGAATTTCTATGAGTAATATATTTTTTAAAATTATTTTTTTAAATACACACACAATTTCTTGCTCCAAATTCTATGAAAAGTTTAGTGAAATGCAGCTGACAGACAGGCAACAAACACCAAGTGGCCTAATACAGGACTGACTTTCTCCATATAACTCTGACAGAGAGAAAACTGGAGACACCTAGGTGGTGTGGAGCTGGCCTTGGACTTAGGAAAACTATGGCTCAGAACTGACCTCAGAAACTTACTTAATGGGTGTAGCCATGGGCAAGGCACTTAACCTCTCTTTGCTTCAGTTTCATCATCTGTAAAAGGGGGATACTCTCCTCCTTCAAGGCTATTATAAAGATCAAAAGAGAAAATATGTACAAAGACTTTTGCAAACCTAGGGCACTTAATGACACTTAGCTATAGTAGCTATTGGCTCTTCAGGTTGAGTTGGAATTGTATTAAGCACAGAAATCACTTTCTAATCTTTCTTTTTTGCTTTTTGGAGGGCCATTGGGGTTAAGTGACTTGCCCTAGGTCACATGGCTAGCAAAGTGTTAAGTGTCTGAGGCCAAATTTGAATTCAGGTCCTCCTGACTCCAGGGCCAGTGCTCTATTCACTGTGCCACCTAGCTGCCCCAATTACTTTCTAATCTTAAAGGCTGATTTTTTTTCAGAGGAGGAGGGAGAGGGGGTAAAACAGTTTTTAAATTTTCTGTCCACATAGAGAACCCTCCTCATTCCAGAATGGCAAAGTCCCTCAGGATATGTTACTATCACTAACGAGAATCCCACTAGTTAAGATGGGATTTTTTTATGTGAGAACCCTGGTCCCTGATGTGCTGATGTTGGGAGAAAAGGCAGGCATCTATGTATGGCCAATAAGCCAGCCATTTTACAGAAGTTATCAAAGTGAGTGATACCACTCCCTTGGGGGTGCTGGAACAATTCAGGGGAGTGGTAGTAGCCTCAGGTACAAATGGAGAGTATTGAATGAAAATAAGGGGGTGGTGGAAATATAAGGAAAGAAAAGAAGAAAATCTTGAAAAACTGTTGGTACACATTTCATCTATTGTGTAACAAAATTAAAGTCATAGTGATTACATTATTTTCCAAATAAACACACAAAATGTAAGTTGTAACCAAGAAGTGCTCAAGTCTGCTGACAAGTCTTAACAAGCAAGTATTGGCAGGTGAACATGTTGTATGTTGTCAGGAAGTCCAGCATGCATTGGTAAGAATATGAGTGTATAAAGATTTGTTTATAATATGATACTATATGGTTACATGATGCAATATTGCATCATCAAAATTTCAGTACAAGAAAAAACCCCACCAATTTAGAATAAGTTATTAAATTTAAGATGTATCATTTTAAAAATTATATTTTTTGAAATGATGCAAATTTCAAAAAAAAAAAAAGGTAAAGGGTTAATGAAAGTAGATTTCCAGGGGAGTGCTGAGTAATCATTTTTTTAAGTGGGCAGTAGGCCAAGTAAGTTTCCAAACCTCTGGACTAGAACAAACTTCTGTTATACCAGGGCTTCCCACTCTTCTACCTCTTCAGTATTGGGCCTCTTCCCTTCTGTGGAATCTATGATCCAGAAATACTCACCTTCTTACTGTGCCTCAAACTCGTCGTTCTTTCTCCAACTCTGTGTCTTTGTACTGGCTGTCTCCCATGCCTGGACTGCTCTTCCTACTCACCTCCACCCTCTTTCCTTTGGCTTCCATCAAGACTCAGTTCAAACCTTACCTTCTACAAGAAGCCTTTCTGCCCCTTTATCCCTAGTACTTTCCCTCTGAGATGAATTTCCATTTATTTACACTGCATACATGTGGTATGTGAAAGACAGACAATGGTTGATGGACCCCAGGTCCTAAATCCCTGTGGGGAGAGATCCTTGTGGTTTGGAAAACTCACTATGGATCAAGTTTACATCTAAGACAGGAAGGCAATTTTCTTTGTTTTTACTTTCCTTTTGCCCATAGGTATCTTTGGTAAACTTTGTGAAATATTCCTTATTTTATGAATCTGAAAAATTTTGTACTTGAAGTTAGGAATAGGGGAAGGTCTGGGATAGAGGGGAGATAATGAGTTTGGTGTTGGACATATTGAGTTTAAGATGTGCATGAGACATCCATTTCAAAATGTCTAATAGGCAGTTGGAGATGCAGGAGCGAGGTTAGGGCTGGATAAGCAAATCTGAGAATCATCAGCACAGAGAGGAATCCATAGGAGCTAATGGGGTTACCACGTTAAATAGTAGAAGGGGAGAAGAGAAAAGGGCCAGGGCAAAATCCTGTAGAACACCCAAGGTAAGGGATCATGACTTGGATGAAGATCTAGCAAAGAGGATTGAGAAGGAATTGTCAGACAGGTAGGAGGAGAACAAGGAGAGAGTAGTGTCATAAAAACCTAGGGAGCAATGAGTATCAATCAACAGCATCAAAAGCTGTAGAGAAGATCAAGAAGGATGAGGTTTGAGGAAAGGCCATTGGATTTGGTAGTTAAGAGATCATTGATAACTTTAAAGAGAATGGTTTTGGTGGAATGATAAAGTTAAGAACTGCCTTCTCAGAGCAAAAATATTGTCTTCTCTGGGACTCGTTTCTCCCTTTCCTCTCCGAGGTCTGGTTCTGCCACTTGCTACCTTTGTGCTCTTGTACAGGTCTCTTCCCCTCCCTGGGCCTCAGTTTCTTCCTCTGTAAAATGCAGGGGATGAGCCGGAAGGGGCTAATTGCTGAACTTGAGGAAGAAGTGGAGGTACAAACTGTAGATGGTCTTCTCAAGAAGTTTAACCATAAAAGGTAGAAGAGATAGGACAATAGAAAGGAAGGATGAATGGATCAAGAATGGGTTTTCTGATCTCTCGCAGGCAGTGGGAAAGCAGCCAGTAGTCAGAGAGATAAAAAATGAGTGAGAGAATGGGAATGACAGAGGGGGGCAATCTGCCAGAGAAGATGGGATGGAAAGGATCTCTCATGCATGCAGAAGGGTTGGCCTTGGCAAAGAGAAGGGTCACCTCTTCACGTGAGACAGGAATGAAGAGTGGCAGAGAGCGCACTTGTGGGGCTGCATAAGATCATTCCACATTGACTGTTTTAAGACTCTTTGTTGTATTACATTGGGGAAGCAAGTGAAAGGATATTGCTTAGGCCTCCCCCAGAGAACTGTTTTAAATTGGGGACATGGACAATGTGCTCCACATGTACCTCTTCCTATTTGCTGGAGACAGCAAAATTTTCAAACAACGAGTAGAGTTTAATAGTGATTGCTACATACACAGATCACCTAAGATGGAGGCCCTCAGGTGGGAATTGCCAGGGACCTGTTTCTGTGAGATAGGACTGGCACATAAAGCCTCTTTCTGTATGAACATCTTTCAAGCTTTCAAATCTCTCCCTCCCTTCCCCACCCCTCTTGCTCTCTCTTCCTCCCCCTTTCCTTCTCTCTCCCTCTTTCCTTTTTTCTCTCTCCCTCCCTTTCTCCCTCCTTCCCTCTTTCTTTCTCTCTCCCTCTTCCCTTTCCTTCTTTCTCTCTCTCCCTCTTTTTCTCCCTCCCTCTTTCCTTCTCTCTCTTCCTCTTCCTCCCACCTCCCTCCTTTTTCTCCCATTCTTTCCTCCCCCATGACAAGTGTCCAGGAACCAAGGTCTTTTTCTTACAAAGACAGATTTCAACAAATGGGGGGCGGGGGGGCTGTTTGGAACAACGCTGCCCCTCCTCCCTTCCTAGGGTTCTGTTGCAAAGGAGGCAGGAAATTTATCTGAGTGTGCAAGTCTTCTCTTACGAGTTGCTTTGAAGCCTCATTACTGTGCACCTGGCACGGTATAGCCTCTCTAATAAGGACAGGAGTGTTGCTCCTGTCAGCGTACAGGCTTCTCTGGAATTAACCAGGCTTGTCTTCAGCTGAAAGGTACATAGTTCAGCACCAGGCCTTTGATTTGTCATAGCTCTAGAGCTGGAAGGAAGTTCAGCAATTAGCCCCTTCTGGCTCATCCCCTGCATTTTACAGAGGAAGAAACTGAGGCCCAGGGAGGGGAAGAGACCTGCACAAGAGCACAAAGGTAGCAAGTGGCAGAACCAGACCTTGGAGGGGAAAGGGAGAAACGAGTCCCAGAGAAGACAATATTTTTGCTCTGATAAGGCAGACTCCAGGACCAGAGGCAGTGGTTCAGAGTATCCCTCTATTGATCTCTAAATAGCCAGGATTATCTCCCTTTCCTCTCCTCTCCTAAACTGCTCCTGGGAATAAGTTCCTCATAGTCTTTGGTGCCCTTGATCCTGAAGGTTGGAGCTACAGACCAACAGAAACAGATGTAGCTTTGGTGGGGTGGGGCAGGGTTGGACTTTCTCTATGCCCCACCCCTGATAGGGATGAAGCACATGGACAACAAAGTTATCTGCCTTCCCCACATCTGGATTGAGAAAGATGTCCTTTAGTTCTACTTAATTACAGAAAGATGGAATCTCTGCGAAGAACCTCTGAAAAGACATCAGCTCTAGCTGCCATGACCCAAGACACTGCTTAGCCTATTCTAGTCAACTGCTAGGACTCTGTAGGACACATCTTCTTACTAAAGCTCATCCCCATCCATGCATGGCACCCATGGCACCATGGGGAAATACTGGATTGGGGCAGTGGAAATGATTTGGTCAAGATTTCACAGAATGAAAGAAATCAAAATTATAGGCTAGACTGGCTGCCATTTTTCTGAAGACCTCCCATCCAGAAAAAGCAAATAGAAATGTTAAGTTCATTTGTTCTTTGCCTTTTTACCCACAGTCCCAAGGATGGGATCCAGAAAGCTATCAGAAGGGCATCATGAAGAAACTCATGTTGCCACTGTCTTCCCCACTGTTGTGATGAATATTGCCACATAAGTTTCTAGTGGCAACAATAAAATATTACTGATTAGAATAGGTGGATTGCTGGTATTTGATTCTTTAAGAATGTCAAAATGTTACAAAATAATTTCCGTACTGAAAAGGCCATTTTTTTTCTGGTTCAGAAAGAATATCTTGTTGATCATGAACATATAAGGAATTTCTTCTGACATTAACTTACCAGTTAGTCCCCACTTTGAAGCTCTCAAGGGGAAAAAATTGTTCAATTACCATGACTCATTCTTTTTGAACTTTGAGAAATAGCAAATTCCTTTTGAGTACCTAGGACTAGTGTGGAACAAGCAAGGGGGGATACAAAGAACGAGGCAGGAACATCTCAAGACCTTCAAAGTATTGTTCAGGAAAACAAAGATGAATTCATACAGAAAACAGGAATTTTCTTTTTTTTTTTTGGAGGGCAGTTGGGGTTAAGTGACTTGCCCAAGGTCACACGGCTAGTTTTTGTGTTACGTGTCTGAGGCTGGATTTGAACTCAGGTCCTCCTGACTCCAGGGCCGGTGCTCTATTCACTGCGCCACCTAGCCGCCCCAGAAAATAGGAATTTTCATGAGGAAGCTCACAGGGGTGTGCTCTAACATTCAGGTTGAGGGAGGTTTTCTGAGTACAGAAGGGTGATAAAGTAAAGATGGCTAGAAATAAAAAGGGACAACCTCCTGTAAAACCCAATGGCTTGAAAGTAATCATAATAACTAACATTTATATAGGGCTTACCATGTTCCAGGCACTGTGCTACATACTTTACAGTGATCCTCACAACAAACCCGAGAGGCAGAAAATTCCCATTTTACAGATTAGGAAATTGAGGCAAAAAGAGGTTAAGTGACTTGCCCAAGGTCACCTACTGGATCCTAGCTCTAGATCTGGATGGGTCCTCAGATGCTCTCTAGTCCAGCTCCTTCATTTTACAGAAGAGGAAACTGAGGCCTAGGGAGGAAGAAAGACTTGTCCATGGTCAGTCATAGAGGTAGGTGGTCTACCTTTGGTTAGCCTCAAATTCCACAGATAGAATTTGGACCTGAGTCCTCTGCTTCAGGGTCAGCTCTCCTTCCAGAATGCCACCTTTCTCCACTTACTCCTTGGAAAGATCTAGTGAAATCAGGATATGGGCAAGCATTCGGATGAAAACAAGTCATATAGAGTCAGAGAGGCAGTGACTAGTTTTCCTTCCCCTCCCTCCATTGTTTTGTATTTTTAATGCTTGCTGATTGATGCCTTATCAGATTCATTATTACCATTGCATTACATGGGGTGATATGAAGACGATAGAATGGCCTTTCTCCCTCCATATTCATACTTCTTGGAAGTCATTTCATCTCTGTCCATCAGTTTCCTCCTCTAGAAAATGAGGAAGTTGAACCTCTAAGGTCGCTTTTGGCTTTAAATCTGTGATCTTCTGATTTACCAGCTTGGTTTAGTTACTAAAAAGACTTGGTAAGTCCTTTGGCTCAGCCATGTGAGTTAATGAATTTCCTGGTACACTTAGAATCATTGAATTTCGAAGTTGGAAGTTACCTCGTGGGTGACTTAGTCCCTCAGAAAAGGTACTTCTCTTCCTTCCTCTCCCTCTCCCATCCCCCTTGCTGTACATGTACCTGAAAAAGAATTACCTCTGATAATGTATCTGACAAGTGACCATTCAGGCTTTGCTTGTAGATCTCCACTGCTCTTTGGGGCCAAAGAGAATGAATGTAACTAATCCCTCTTCTGGGCGGCTAGGTGGCACTGCAGTCTATAGAGAGCCAGGTCTGAGTCAGGAAGATTCATTCATCTTTGTGAGTTCAAATCTGGCCTCACTTAGTAGCTGTGTGACCCTGGGGAAGTCACTTCTCCCTTTTTGCCTCAGTTTCCTCCTCTGTTAAATGACATGGAGAAGTAAACAGCAAACACCAATGTCTTTGCCAAGAAAACCTGAAATGTGGTCACAAAGAGTCAGACACAACTGAAAATGACTGAACACAGCAGCTTCTACATTGAGGGATTGAAGGGCCTGGAATATGATATTCCGGAGAGCAAGAGAGCTGGGATTAAAACCAAGAGTCACCTACCCAGCAAAACTGAGTATAATGTTCCAGGGGAAAATATGGTCATTCAG
>CM053602.1:45067239-45091666 GCA_028646575.1 Pseudocheirus occidentalis
CTGAGAGTCCTAGACTTTCCTAGACTTTGTCTGGGCTCGTATTTTCTGGGTGTTTAGGGTGGCGGTGTGGGAGCTGCGGGACCTTGCTGCTTCTATGCCACCATCTTGGCTCCGCCCCTCCCTCAATAAAATTATATTTAATAAAGGTCCATGGGGATGCAAAAATTAATTGGAGACTAAATAACCTAATCTTAAAGGATGAGTAAGTTAAAGAACAAGTCATAGAAAAAAAATAATTTTACTAAAGAAAATGACAACAGTGAGGCAACATACCAAAACCTATGTGATGTAGCAAAAGCAGTAATCAGAGGAAAATTTATATCTTTAAATGCTTAAAACAATAAAAAAGAGAAAGAACAGACTAATAAATTGGATATGCAATTAAAAAACTAAAAAAAGGGGAAAAAATTCCTGATTAAACGCCAAATTAGAAATCCTAAAAATTAAAGGTAAGGTAAAAATTAAAGGTAATAAAATTGAATGCAAGAAAAGTACTTAATTAATAAATAAGACTAGCACCTGGTTTTATTAAAAAACAATAAAATAGACAAAACATTGGTTACTATAATTTTAAAAAAGAGAAAAAATTAAATCACTACTATCAAAAATGAGAAGGGTGAATATACCACTAATGAAGATGAAATCAAGGCAATTATTAGGAGTTATTTTGTCCAATTATATGACAATAGATTTAACAATATAAGTGAAATGGAAGAATACTTACAAAAATATATACTGCCTGGGTTAACAGAAGAGGAAATCGAATATCTAAATAAACCTCTTTTAGAAAAAGAAATTGAACAAGCCATAAATGATCTTCCTGAGGAAAAAGACATCAATGCCAGATGAATTTACAAGTGAATTCTAACAAACATTCAAAGAGCAACTATTTCCTATACTAAATAAATTATTTGGAATAAGAGGCAAAGAAAGAGGCCTACCAAATTCCTTTTATGGAACAAATATGGAGCTGATGCCTAAACCAGCAAGAGCAAAAACAGAGAAAGAAAAGTATAGAACAATTTCATTAATGAATATAGATGCAAAAATTGTACATAAGATATTTGCTAGGAGACTACACCAATATATCACAAAGATTATACAAAGTGACCAAGTGAGATTAATATCAGAAATACAGGAATGGTTTAACATAAGGAAAACTATTAACACAAGTGACTATATCAATAACAAAAGTAACAAAAAGTATAGGGTTATACCAATAGATGCAGAAACAGCTTTTGACAAAATGTAACACTCATTCCTATTAAAAATACTTGAAAGCATAGATATATATGGATTTTTCCTTAAAACAATAAGAAGCATCTTCCTAAAAATCATCAGCAAGCATTTATTTGTAAGGAGGATAAGCTAGAAGCTTTCCCAATAAGATCAGGTGTGAGGTGGCTAGGTGGCGCAGGGAATAGAGCACCGACCCTGGAGTCAGGAGGATGTGAGTTCAAATCTGGCCTCAGACACTTGACACAAAAACTAGCCGTGTGACTTTGGGCAAGTCACTTAACCCCAACTGCTCTCCAAAAAAAAAGCAATAAGATCAGGTGTGAAACTAGGATGTCCGTTATCGCCAATAGCATTCAATATTGTATTAGAAATGTTAGCAATAGCAATGAGAAGAAAAAGAAATTGAAGGAATCAGAAGGGACAGTGATGAATAAAACTATCTTTTTGCAGGTGATATGATGATATGCTTGGAAAATCCTAGGGATTCAACTAAAAAGTTAGTTGAAACCATTAATAAATTTTGCAAAGTAGCAGGATATAAAATAAATCCACATAAATCACCAGCATTTCTATATATTACCAACAAAAACCTGCAAGAAGAGATAGTAAGATACTCCATTTAAAATAACTGTAGCAGGCAGAGCCAAGATGGCAGATTAAAGGCAGGGACTCACAGGAGCTCTCTTCCAAAACCCTCCAAATACCTTTAAAAATGACTCTAAACAAATTCTAGAGCAACAGAACCTATAAAAAGATGGAGTGAAACAAATTTCCAGCCCAACACAACTTATAAGGTCAGCAAGAAAAGTCTGTTGTACCAGACTGACAGAGGACTGCAGTCCAGCACTGTTTGCACCTGTGCAGAACCCACTCCATGGAGCCTGGAGCGCAGGCCTGGGGGTGACTGAATTGTTGGCAGCTATGGATGTTTCAGGACTTCCTGTCCCACAGACACCAGGGACAACTTGGAAGCAAGAAGGGTCTGTGGTGCTACAGTGGGAGTGGAGCCCAGTGAAGCCCCAGTAGGCCAAGAGCAGGCTTTAGGAGTGATTGAATCAGTAGTGGCCATATCCACAGCCATAGCCACAGCATCTGGTAAGAGGGTTGAACAACTGGTCAGAAGGAGATTATAGGGGTCTTTTGCTAGTACTGAGGCAGGACTCTGTTGCTTTGCCCATACTTGGATTGTATTTTGATCCTGGGTGGCAATTCCATGGTGAGGAGGAGCACTAGTACATCAGAGATGGAGGTCACTGTGGAGCAGGGACCCTCCTTAAATTCCAGGGCAGAAAAGAGTGCCTATGGTCACTCACAGACCAGAGCACAGGCGGGAGAGGAGTAAAAGCCTCTCCTTAGAGCATACCACCTTGGAAGAACTGAAAACTTAGAGGTCCCTAGAAGTATCTCTGAAAACAGCTGCACAAAATCCCTGAAGCTTGGGACAGTGCACCCTTAACCCTAGAAGCAGACCCCTACTTTAACAAACAGTTAAACATCAAGTAATAGGCTGGGAAAATGAGCAAACAAACTCAGAGGAAAAAAACTCTGACTATAGAAAATTATTATGGTGATAAGGAAGCTCAAACACACATTCAGAAGAAGATAGCAAAGTCAAACCTCCTACATCCAAAGCCTCCAAGAAAAATATGAATTGGTCTCAGGCCATATAAGAGCTCAGAAAGGATTCTGAAAATCAAATAAGAGAGGTAGAGGAAAAATTGGGAAGAGAAATGAGAGTGATATAAGAAAATCATGAGGGAACAGCCTGGTGAAAGAGACACAAAAATACTGAAGAAAATAACAACTTAAAAAACAGACTATGCAAAATGGCAAATGAGATCCAAAAATCCAATGAGGAGAAAAATCCCTTAAAAAGTAGAATTGACCACATGGAAAAGGAGATCCAAAAGCTCACTGAAGAAAATAATTGCTTAAAAATTAGAATGGAGCAAATGGAAGCTAATAATTTTATAAGAAACCAAGAAGCAATGAAACAAAGCCAAAAGAATGAAAAAAATAGAAGACAATGTGAAATATCTCATTGGAAAAACAACAGACCTAGAAAATAGATGCAGGAGAGATAATTTTAAAATTATTGGACTACCTGAAAGCCATGATCAAAAAAAGATCCTGGACATCCTCTTTCAAGAAATTATCAGGGACTGTATTGAATTGATTGTCATTCCAGTGGGGGTGGGTGACAAGGGAGGAATCGAAAGAATCTAGAATTTAAAGTTCTGCAACACGTGCAACTAGGAATTAAGATATACAGGAGCTGGGGTAGGGAGACCCTCCCTTCCCTACCAGAAAGTAAGAGAGCAGAGCAGGGGAGGTGCTCTACAGTGGGATTGCTATTTTAGGGTTGGGGCAGGGGAAAGACAGGGAGAAAATTTGTAATTCAAAAATGTCATGAAAATCAATGATGTAAACAAGAAAACAAATAAAAAAATATCATGAAAATATAAATTATCAGGGGAAACTGCCTGATATTCTAAAACCAGAAGGTAAAATAAAAATGGAAAGAATCTACCAATCACCCTCTGAACGAGATCCCAAAATGAAACGTCCCAGGAATATTTTTATCCAAATTTCAGAGTGCTCAAGTCTAGGAGAAAATATTGCAAGCAACCAGAAAGAAACAATTCAAGTATGGTGGAGCGACAGTCAGGATAAGACAAGATATAGCAGCTTCTATATCAAATGATTGGAAATGGCTTGGAATATAATATTCTGGAGGTCAAAGGAGCTAGAATTACAACCAAGAATCACTTCCCAGCAAAACTGAGTATAATGCATCAGGGGAAAAATGGATATTCAATGAGAGAAGACTTTCAAGCATTCTTGATGAAAAGACCAGAGTTGAATAGAAAATTTGACTTTCAAATACAAGACTCAAGAGAGGCATAGAAAGGTAAAGAGGAAATGGACATCACAAGTGTAATAAGGCTAAACTGTTTACATTCCTACATGGGAAGATGATATTTGTAACTCATAAGACTTTTCTCATCATTAGGGTAGTTAGGAGTATATATAGACAGAGGGCACAGGTATGAGTTTAATATGAAAGGATGATATCTAAAAATAAAATTTAGGGGTAAGAGAGGGGAATGTGTTGGGAAGAAGAGAAAGGGAGAGGTAGAATGAGGTAAATTATCTCACATAAGAAAAAGCTTTTACAGTGGAGGGGAAGATGGGGGAGGTGAGGGAGAGTGAATTAACTTCAATCTCATCAGAATTGGCTTATGGAGGGAATAACATACACACTCAGTTGGGTATAGAATTTTATCTTACCCTACAGGAAAGCAAGAGGGGAAGGGGATAAGAGAAATATATGTATAAACACATATGTATATATTTATAAAATTTGTGTCAAATGGTGGCCTTCTCTAATACAAGGTGGGAAAGGATGGAGGTAGACAGTTCAAAACTTAAAATGCAACAAAAAATAAATTAAATTAAATTTTAAAAATTTCATAGGCCTCAGGTTAAGAACTCTAAATCAGGAGTTGGGAGGAACTTCAGGAACCACCTAGTCCAACACTTTCATCCTACAGAGTAGGAAACTGAGGCTGATGGAGGGGAAGGGACTTGCCCAAGGTCATACATAGGACCCTATCTCTAGAAGTGGGAAGGACCTCAGAAGCCACTTAGTCCAACCCCCTTGTCTCACAGATGAATAGCTTGAGGCCCAGTGAGGTGGGGTGATTTGCTTGGGGTCCATATATCCTATCCTAGAGCTGGAGTGGGAAGGAGCCTGAGAAGTCATTGAATCCAAATCCCTCTCCCTCATCCTATGAGATTGGAGACTTTGTCTTACTTAAGCTTGGCACCTCTCCCATTGCCTAGTGGACATTGTCCCATTGCCCTGGACGTTATAATTGCCTCATAAGTATGTGGAAGGCTTTGAAACATAAAGGTTTTTCAGAGTTGTGTTTCCTTTGATCCAGTGGACAGAGCACTGTATTTGGAGTCAGAAATCCCAATTTCCAATGCCAACTGTACTACCTGGGTGACCCTGGGCAAGTCATTTCCCTCTCCTCTGGGTCTCAGTTTCTCCATCTGTAAAATGAAGGGGTTAAATTAGACGGCCTCCAAAGTCCTTTCCACTCTGGGACTATCTCTAGATCTATGTATTATCTTAGGAATGACAAAACTACATCTGGGCTGTGGGAGAAGACAGAACATTTCTGAAGTTCTTGGGAAATTCCAAGCTCTTAGTTGATTTGACCTATGTTCTTCCAAAAAATACTTTGCTGAACTCACTGTGTTAACTAAAATATGTGTATCATACCCACTCATATTGTACATTTTTTTTGAGCTAAATGAAGATGAAAATGGCAATGCTTGGAGATCTGAGGACCCCTTGAAATTACTTGGAACCAATGATCTAGTCCATTCCTCTCATCTGACAGTTGAAAAAAATGAAGCCCTGAGAATTAGCTTCATAAGGTGAGAAGATCTAAGAGTATCTGGTAGATCCATTCTAGAAGGGGAGATAGCATGGTAGAATGGAAGGAGCATTGACTCTCTAGTCGGAGGACACGAGTTCAAATCCTTTAATGATATTACTTAGGAGACATTCATCAAGTCATTTTACCTCCCTGGTCCTCAGTTTCCCCATCTATAAAATGAAGGGGTTTGACTAGATTGACTCTTTCAGCTCTAGATTTTTGATCCACAATTTCATTTTGGCCAAATGATTTAAGCTTCTTGGGCCTCAGTTTCCACTTCTGTAAAATTAATAAGTTAGAATAACTGACCAATGAAGTTCCTTTGTCAGGTACACTTAAACTCTCGTGTCCTGAACCCCTCTGGCAGTCTGGAGATGCCTAAGGACCCCTTCTTAGAATCATATTTTGTTTGTTTGTTTGCTTGCTTTTGCTTTTTGGAGGTGGGAAGGCAGGGCAATTGGGAGTAAGTGACTTGCCCAAGGTCACACACCTAGTAAGTGTTAAGTGTCTGAGGTCAGATTTGAACTCAGGTCCTCCTGACTCCAGGGCCTATGCTCTATTCACTGTGCCACCTAGCCACCCCAAGAATCATGAATGAATAATACAAAATTCATAGGATTACAAAAGAAACCAATTATATTGCAATACAATTACCAAAATATTTTTAAAAATATGGACTCCCTGAAATCTGTCCACAGACCTGCTGGGGACTACAACCTTGATGTAGTTTTGTTATTTGTAGGGTCATATATACATTTACAGTCAGAAAGAATGCCTTAGGAGTTTGTGAGCCCTAGGTTAAGAATCCTGTATTGTAGTTGTATGTCTGATATATGGAAGGTTGCTAAGAAGGTAGTAATTTTTTAAAAATCATAGTATTTATGCTTTTCCATATATGATTTCCCTTTCTTTTTTGTACTTTTTTTTTAAAAAATAAGTTTTTATCAATATTTTCTGTTTCTTACATCATCATAGTTATCCTAAGGGTCTCCCCCTTTCATAGAGCCATCCCATGTAACCAATAGTATTTTTTAGAGAGAAAAAAAATCAACTAGCAATCAATACATAGAAAAAGTCTGAAAACATGTGCAATGTATCATACCTGTGGACTTCCCACCTCTATGAAAGGGCAGGTCTTCTCATATCTCTTCATTCTAATCCTGCTTGATATTTGTAATTTCGTTACATTTACTTTTGATTTTTTGTTGGGTCATTATTCTTTCCATTTACATTGTTGTAGCTGCTGTGTATATTGTTTTTCTAGCTCTGCTCACTTCACTCTGCATCAATTCATGTAGATCTTTCCATGCTTCTCTGTATTTATCACATGCATAATTTCTTCTTTTCCACTTAATATTATTTATTTTTTCCAATTACATGTAAAAATAGTTTCCAACGTTCACTTGCATAAGATTTTGAGTTCCAAATTTTTTCTGCCCCATCCTCCCCTCCAAAACTGCATGCAATCTCATACAGGATATACATGTACAATACTTTTATACATATTTCTACACTAGTCACGTTGACATGTAATTTCTTACAACACAGTAATATTCCATTGCACTCATGTACCACAATTTGTTTAGCCATTCTCCAATTGACGGGCATCTACTTTGCTTCGAATTCTTAGCTAATGACAAAAAGTGCTGCTATAAATATTTTGTTATGTAAGAGTACTTTCTTCTTACTGATGGCTTCCTTGAGCTATAAGCCCAGTAATGGAGTCTAGTTCAAAGCATAAGCACATCTTGGTCACTTTATTTGCATAATTCCAAATTGCTTTTCAAAATGATTATACCATTTCACAGATCCATCAATATATTAGTGCCTGTCAATCCATTATTCATCCACCACTGACTGTTGGCATTTTTTGTCACTGTTGCCAATTTGTTGGGTGTCAGGAAAAATCTCAAGGTTGTTTTGGTTAGCATTTCTCTCCATTAGTGATTTGGAGCATTCTTTTTTTTTAAATTATTTATTTACTTTTAGTTTCCTACATTCAGTTCCATAATCCCTTGAGTTTCAAATTTTCTCCCCCTCCTTCTTTTCTCCTCTCCCCCCATATCAGCATGCAACCAAATATAGGTTCTACAAATACCTTCACATTAAACATTAGTCAGGTTGTAAAGAAGGATTATAACAAATGGTGTGAACAATGAGAAAGAAGGGACAAAACAAAACAAAACACAAGAGAGAGAGCAAGTAGTTTGCTTCAATCTGCATTCAGACTCTGTAATTCTTTCTCTGGGTGTGGATATCCCTTTCCATCATGAGTCTTTTGGAGTTGTCATCTAACCTTGTATTGCTGAGAGGAGCCCAGTCTATCATCACACAAAGTCAGTCATCACACATATGATGTGTCTGTAATTGTGTACAAAGTTCTCCTTGTTCTGATCTCCTTGCTCAGCATCAATGTATATTAATGTCTCCAGATTATTATGAAGTCCATCTGCTCCTCATTTCTTATAGCACAATAGTACTCCATTACTTTTCATATGTCACAACTTGTTTAGCCAGTCCCAAATTGATGGGCATCCCTTTGATTTCCAATTATTTGCCACCACAAAAAGGGCTGCTATAAATATTTCTGTACATACAGGTCCTTTTCGCACTTGTATGATCTCTTTGGGATGTAGTCCCAGAAATGGTATTGCTGGGTCAAAGGGAATGCACTTTTTATAGCCCTTTGCCATAGTTCCAGATTGTTCTCCAGAATCATTGGATCAGTTCACAACTTGGAGCGTTCTTTCATGTAGTTGTGAATACTTCATAATTATTCTTTTGAGAATTGTTCATTCATCTCCTTTGACTACTAATTTATTGGTGAATGGCCACTAGTTATACAGACACACACATATATAATGTATATATACTTATATGTGTGTATGTATATACATATATACATATAGTTATATATCTTGTATACCAAACCTTTGCCAGAGAAATTTGATAGAGATATTTTCCCATCCTACCACATACATATTTATCCTAGGAGCATTAATTTTTGTTTGTGTAGAAGCCTTTCAATTATATGTAATCAAACTTATCTATTTACCTTTTGTAATTGTCTCTATCTCTTGTATGGTTAAGAATACATCTCCTACTAATAGCTGTGAGAGGTATATGATAGTCTTCTTTTCTGATTTTTGAAATACTATGATCTTTGATATTAAGGTCACTTGTCCATTTAAAATGTATTGTAGAATGTAGTATAAAAGATTTGTTTAAGCCTAAATTCTGACAGACTGCTTTCTAGTTTTTCCAGCAGTTTTTTTTAATTCAGTAAGGGCTCTATCCTAGGTAATTTATGTTTTCTGTTTTATCAAACACTGTTTTATTGATCCCCAATGTTTCTGATTCTCTCTTGTGAAGTCTTTTTCATTGACCTGTCTCTCTTTTCTTTAGCCAGTACCAGATGGCTTTAATGACTGTTGCTTTACAATATAGTTTGAGGTCTGAACATGTCATTCTCCCCTCATTTTTCCTTCTTTTCATCATTTCTCTGATTTTTTATATCTTTTATATTTCTAAATAAATTTAATTATTATTTTATCAAGTTCTATAAAGGTTTTAGAACTTTTTATCAAATTCTTAATAATCTGATTGATATAGTATTAAAAGTATAAATTAATTTTTGAAGTATTATTTTTGCTATGTTGGCACAGCCTATCCATGAACAATGAATATCTTTCCAGCTATTTAAGGTGTTCTTTAGTTTGTTAAGGAACAATTTGTAATGGAATCTATGGAGGTAATTTGTGTGTTTTTGGTAGATTGATCTCTAAATACTTAATGTGTTTTGTAGTCACTTGGAATAGGATTTCCCTTTCTATTGTTTCTTTGGTTTTGTTATTGTTATATAAAATGCTATTGATTTTTGTGGGTTTAGTTTATAGCCTGCAACTTTACTGAAGCTACTGTCTCAATTAGTATCTTTGCTGATGGCAAATAAAAGAACAAATACATAATAATACAAAGGAGTTTAGGGAAGGAGGCATGTATGTCTTATGACCCTGGTTTTTGGAGATGGGAATAGGGGTTCATTTATTCTTTTTAATTATCAACTGTTACTTTCTCTCCTCTATCTCCCTCTAATATCTTTTTAACAAATGGCAAGCAAAATAAATTCCATCGCTGGCCACCTCATTCTGAATTCTTCACCTCTTTCACAGGAAGTAGGCAGCATGTTTCATAAGGAGTCATCGGGAATTGTGGTTGGTCATTGCACTGATCAGAGTTCTTAAATCTTTCAATTATTCTACTGGTTTTGTTCTCTGCATCAGTTTATATAAATATTCCAAGGTTTGTCTGTTTACATCATTCATTTTCATGAGATTTTTGAATTACAAATTTTCTCCCCATCTTTCTCCTACCTCAACCCCAAAACAGCAATCCCACTGTAAAGCCCCTCCCCTGATCTGCTCTCTAACTTTCTGGTAGGGCAGGGGGGGGGCGTCTCCTTACCCCAACCCCCGTATGAATGGAAGTTCCTAATTTTTTTTTTGCTTTTTTTTGGAGGGCAATTGGGGTTAAGTGATGCGCCCAAAGTCACATGTCTAGTAGGTGTGTCAAGTGTCTGAGGCTGGATTTGAACTCAGGTCCTCTTGACTCCAGGGCCACTGCTCTATTCACTGTACCACCTAGCCACCCTCCAAGGTTTCTCTGAAACCACCCCCTTCATCATTTCTTATATAGCACAAGAGTTTTCCATTATGTACCATATACCATTGGTCATTCTCCAATTGATGCTCTGGCAGATTTTGGGTTGTTTCAGAAATAGGGGAAGAAGAATGACTTCAGTTGGCAGGTGGATAGTGGGGCTACCATTATTTTGACTCTTAACAAGACATAGGCCCATATTTTGAGATAGTGTTTGAGCAATGCCCCACTGGATGGCTAAGTGCAGAGAAGGTAGCATTAAATGTGCTAAGCTATGGCAAATCATGGCTAATAGAAGGTCTCCTTTGTCCTTGGAAACAGGACAGATGGAGATCAAGGCCCAGCCCCTAGCCAAGCTCTAGACCTCAGAGAATGGTAGGGTTTGGGAGAGGAGCAAAAAGGGAGGAGAACACATGGGGAACAAGTAGGACTAAAAATTCCTGTAATGAGAAGCAGAGTCACAGAATTTTGTTTCTTAGTATTACTGAGTGTTAGCATTCCTCATTTTAGGAATAGCTCTGCTCCAAAAGAGCTGTGTATAAATGGGAGTTCTTTTCCCACTCATTTTCATGGGAATTTCTGGATACTTTTCCTTCATTCACAACCTGTCAGTGGTTTCTAGCGACTTAGCTTTCAATTTCTTCACTTTCCTCTTTCCCACAACATCTTGATTAGCCAGTTACTTAGCTATAATGAGATAGAAGTCTGTCTGGGAAAAGATCTAGGGGTTCTAGTGGACTTCAAGCTCAATATGAGACACTAGTGGGATGTGGCAGACCACAAAAACCTATGTAATCTAGGGCTGCATGTAGAAGGGGCATATTTTCTGGAAATAGGGAGAGCCCTGGTCAGATGGCATCTAAAGAGTCTCATGTTCTGTTCTGGGTGCCACAGTTTAAGAAGAATGTTGATGATCTGGAGAGCAACCAGGATGGTGAAGAATTTGGTGTGTATGTCATATAAAGATTAATTTAAGAAAGTGGAAATATTTAACCTGATGAAGTTGGGGTGGCTTTTCCCACCCCTCCAGCTCTCGATGATGTGATTCAGGACTAAGAAATTACATGCAAAATTCTGAGTGTTCTTTATTTTCTATTTCAGTCGATAAAACATAACTATCTTTAAAAATGTTTCAACCTCCAAATATTTCCAGGCTGAAAATATCAGTTGCATTCATTCTTTAGTTTTGAGTTGTTTTTTGGAAACATTACCTTTCTAGACATTAATGATATGAGTGTTCACAAATTGCTTGCAATACACATAGAGAAATCTTTCTGCAGTTGAAAAAAATAGCTTTAGGAGGAGGAAAGGAAACCTTTGAATGGTGTATGCTAAAGAGAAGGTGAAAGAAGAGGATTTGTAGCGATAGATCACTGTAAGTATGGTGGGAGGTAGCATGGGATGTAGGAAGCTTTTGATACTTGTTGACTCGACTTGGAAAGGAACTTCCGAAACCTTGAATTTGGTCATAGCCACAGGGCTAAAATCTATTAAGTACTAGCCATACAATGCTGGGCAATTGTTTTATGTCTATGGCCTTCATTTTCTTCATCTGTAAAATGGAGAGAATAATACTTAAAATGAAACCCTCATGAGGTTCAAATGAGAGAATAAATGAAAAGTACTTTGGAACCATGAACACAATGGGGGCCATTATGTCCATGTGAAGTGGGGGAGAGAGTCGGTCCTAGAGCCAGGAAGTCATAGGCTCTTCCTGTTTGACACACTGGCTGTGTGACCCCCTTTTAGTGCTCTAAGCAAATTTCTAAGACTTAGAAATGGCAGGTGTCAACCCACATTGGTGGGTGGAGTTTCCTCATTTTGGAGTTCCTTATCCATTGAGTTCTCTATCCCTATTATGTCACCTATCCATAATATTAAATATAAAATTAGCTGACTTTACCAAAATTTGAATTCTTCCTATCACTGGCTGGAAGTTAGCCACTGGTCTTGCCATTTGGAAAGTGGGAAGAGGGTTGTTGTAGGGGGAGCATGCTCAGGCGTTTGGGAGTAATATTCACCAAATTACAGATGTAGAGCCGGGAGGGACCTCAGAACTCTTCAAGTCCAACTTCTTAATTTTACAGAGGAGGAAACTGAGGCCCAGGGAGGGGAAGTGATTTACCCAGGGTCACACATAGACTCCTAGATCTCAGGTCAGCTAGTCTACTCTTCCTCTCTTATTCAAAAGAGACTGAGGCCAACCATAACTGAGGCTCAGGGAGAAGTGACTTTTTCAAGATCACACATAGGTCATAGAGCACAAAGCTGGATCTGGATGGGACCTCTGAATTGACCAGTTTAATCCTCTCATTTTACAGAGGAGGAAACTGAGGCCCATAGAGACCCTAGATCTAAAGATGGAATGTCCATTTAACAAGCCATTCCTTTTTTTCTATTTGGAGGGGGGAATTCAAGGCAATTGTGGTTAAGTGACTTGCCCAAGGTCACTCAGCTAGTAAGTGTTAAGTGTTAAATGTTAAGTGTCAAATTGCTCCAGATTTGAACTCAGGTCTTCCTGACTGACTCCAAGGCCAGTGCTCTATTCACTGCACCACCTAGCCACCCCCAAGCCATTCCTTTAACATGTAATTCTAGGTGGCTTTTTCCCCCAGCAGTATGGTTATGGAAATTTGAGAGATAGTAATATCATCTGCAGAAACCAAGATCCTAAAGATTAGCTGACTTACCTGAAATCAAATAGATGTCATAGATTGGGTTAAACTCTAACTCCAGAGCTGACACTCTTGCCCTTGCACCACAATCCTGAGTCACATCGTTCTTTGGTCCCTGCAGCTCTCTCCAGAAGAGTGGCCACTGGTCTATTCCCTCCATAGGCAGGTACTTAATTATGCCCAGAGAGCACCTGATTCTTGGGCAAGAATTGAATCACAAGCCTACCACATTGTAGAGAAAATTATTCCTTTGGATATGGAGGTGGTAAGGTGTGAGAACCAGGACTTAGATTGAAAAGAGAGTATTAGCCTGGCATAAGGGTCTCAAGAAGTAGATTCAAATTCTGCCCTCGCTACTTATTCCTTGTTTCATCTTGGACAAGTTCCCTTCATCTCTTAGCTTCATGTTCCCAGTTTGTACAATGAGAAGGTTAAACCGAATCAAACGGATTTGGAGAAAATTCCTGGTTGAAATCCTGCTTCTAACACTTGCTACATATGCGACTACTGACATCCTGTGACAGCCTTAGTTTCTTCATTGAAAAAATGGGTATGATAGCTATAGTACTTACTTTTACAGGGCTGTTGTGAGCCTAAAATAAGGTGACATATTTTGAAGTGCTTTGTAAAATTAAGTGTTATATAAGCATATACTTGATACTGATTAGTAGAAACTTATATAGTGAGAGGCAGCAATTTCCTGGTTTTGTGACATGGGCCCCAGGGACTCCACCTACGAGTTGTGAAAATCTTTATTTGTTTTTAATAATTATACTTTTATTATAACATTCATTTAAAGATTTTGAGTTCCACATTCTCTCTCTCCCTCCATCCAGTCTCTTCCCCACCCATTGAGAAGTCAAAAATTATGAATTATGCAGGTGAAGTTATGCAAAATATTTCCTTATTAGCCATGTTGCAAAGGAAAGAAGAAAGTAAATGAAGAAAGGATGCTTTGATCATCATTCAGAGTTCATCACTTCCCTTTCTGGAGGTGGAGAACATTTTTCATCATGAGTTCTTTGGAATTGTCTTGGTTCTTTGAATTGATTAGAGTAACTAACTCGAGTTGTGAAATTTTCAAATGAGTATCAGGGGAAAAGTTTTAATGTATTTCAAGGGAAAGAGGAAGAGTCTTCTACAGAGGGTAATATCCTTTGGTTTGGTAATATTCTTACTGATTGTAAAACAGATCTGGGACACAACAGCACCTACTGATTAAGGGATCCATAGCCACTCAAAAGAGCTTGTTCTGACTATTCACATTGAGAAAACCAAGTGGATGAGGAAATGTCTATTGTCTCAAATATGATAGGTAGGGGGCGGCTAGGTGGTGCAGTGAATAGAGCACCGGCCCTGGAGTCAGGAGTACCTGAGTTCAAATCTGGCCTCAGACACTTAACACAAAAAACTAGCCGTGTGACCTTGGGCAAGTCACATAACCCCAACTGCCCTCCAAAAACCCCCCCAAAAATATGATAGGTAGGTGAATGTACATATATCTGACAGGTACTTCAGAGGGACAATAAGTTGAGTTTCTGAGTATATCCTTAAATATGTTTAGGATAGACAACTTGTCCTTGTCTAACAAAAGGGTGTATCAAATGCAAGTTTAAGAATTGCTCTCATGAGAAATTCCTTATATTCCAAGGAATGCTATAAGGATGAAGAACGGGTTCTTTTTTTTTCAAGTAGGGTATCCCACAAGTGATAAGTGTCTGATCTCACCCTGTGACTCTTTGTGTCTTTAACTGTTTCTTAGAACTTAGTCAAAGAGAGATACTTAGAAGTAGCCCAGGTATAAACTCCATCCAGTTTGATGGGGGCATTCTAGGATCTTTGGGAAGCATCAGCTTTCCTCTTCTGTAAAAAGAGGGGGTTTCCAGAATAATCCAGCTACTGGTACTCATATGGGCTACTCATAGGAACATATCTCTCTAGAACTACAACAGACCTTAAAGGTCATTATGCCCAATCCCCTTATTTTACAGATGAGGTAAAATGACTTGTCTGGGGTCACACAGATGGTGTTTCAGGTGGGATGTGACGCTAGTTCCTTCTGACATCAATTACCCACAAACTGCTCATCAACAACTCTTTTCATTTCTGAATTTCCTGTAGACCTTTTAATATTCCTAAAGAAACTTATGGTCTAATACTGTCAAAAGCAATCCAGGGAAGTAGAGAAATTATATAATAGAGTTGGAATGACACTAATTATAATCAATATTATACATATTGGAGATGTGTAATGGCTTCCAATGCTATGGGACACCACTAAATGACTAAATCCAGTGACTTATTCTCATCCCCCTCCCTAAATCCCCCACGTATTTGCAGTCAATGTCTATCTAGTAGGGTTTTAAAAACAAAACACACTTCCAAGTTCTTAAACACAATAAATTTTTATTTAATTTTATTTTAGAAACAAGATACAGTTTATACAGGCCAAGTAAAGAGTTGCATCTTTTTATTCAAAACATTTTATGCTTTCTCTTTCAATTTGATTATGAAAATCACTTGTCTGGCTCATAACATTTCATTTGGTTTAGCTTTAGCTTTAGTGTGAAATTTGTTTGGAAGCTATGAATACTATATTCCCCAGAAATCTCTTATATGGCTTTGCAAAACAAAACTGACATTTTGATAAAGACCTCGATCTTGGGACTCCCTACAATCTTGTTGGACATTGACTCTTGGTTTTAAAAACCAAAATTCTCTCTTTAAACTCTAGTTCTTTATAAGCAGTGAATGGCCTTTGGCCTTTCTCCAAGACAGAGAACCCACCCAACCTCACATTTATTTTTATCAGTGACCCACAGTAGTATTATGCCTACTTCCATGTCTTGCCCAGGCCTCTTGCTTCCCAATTGGCCAAATGGAAGGATTCAACATGGGTGTCATGTTCATATATTGTATCTCTAAGAGTTGACCCATTGGTAGGAAAGAGTTCTGTCTTTTTCTTACAGTCAGTGAGTGTTTGCAAGACTGCTATGATGCTCAAAGGGAAGGATTTGATCCTGGCTGTCTTTTCCTTCCACCTGTGACTGTGTCAGAGGAAGTAGAGATGGGTCTGATGGGTGTTCTACCAGGCATTATTATTACAAAAAGAATTATACCATAGTAACTAGATACTGAAAAGAGAGATGACTTCCTAACTTCTAATTCAGTTTACATCAATTAAAGCATGCTTTGGAACCACCTACTCCCTTTTCTCTTATTACAAGCCACATCACATGGTATATCTTAGTAGGTATTTAATAACTACAAATGTGAAGATGGGCAAGAAAAACTAAAAAGGGAAAATATGGAGCACTAGGAATATGTGCTTTTAAAAGAAAACATGGCACTGGTCTTCCAACTGAGAAGATATAAACTTTGCATTTGATAAACCAGTACAGTATAAGAGGAAATCTTAGGTAGTCAAAAGCCCTTATCTACTGCAGTTACAATCCATTCATGGTAATAAGATTACATTCATCATAACATTCAACCGTATTGAGGAAGCTTCATGTTGTTGAATGCCTGGCTAAAAGACCTATGGAAAACAAAAACTGGCTCATGATAGCCAGGGTATCAATAGCATATGGAGCCAAGGAAACCTCATACCTGCAGAAAAAAGGCAGGTCTCTGGCCAAAGACAGCACATTAAACTATCCAGCACATGCTGACTGGTTGAGGGGGGGAAGGGGAACAGTCTAGTACCGTGGGGCCTGTGAGCTCAGTGTTAATAGGCCACTCTTGCTGGTGTATTATTACTTATTGGTATTGCAAAAGAAACAACATTATATACTCAACTTCAAATGCATTTGAGATTCTGAAACTCTGAAAATAAACCCCTTGCCGATGCTCTATGAGAAGGAGATACTGAGAGCTCAATTTAAGCCATACCTTCCAAACGGGGGGTTTGCAGAAGGACCTCTGAACAGGGAGGTCCAGGTCACTCTCCTGACACCAACAGATGCTACAGTGGGTGGGGCAGGGCCTGGGCCTACAGGTGGTGCCATGGCTGGTGCTACAGGTGGGGCCATGGGTGGTCCCCTTGGCAGTGCTACACGTGGGACCATGGGTTGTCCCCTTGGCGGTGCTACACGTGGGACCATGGGTGGCCCCCTTAGTGGTGCTACAGGTGGGGCCATGGGTGGTCCCCTTGATGGTGCTACAGCTAGAGCCATGGGTGGCCTCATTGGTGGTGCTACAGGTGGAGCCATCCGTGGCCTCATTGGTGCTGCAACACGTGGGGCCATGGGTGGCCCCATTGGTGGTGCTACACGTGGGGCCATGGGTGGCCCCATTGGTGGTGGCATGGCTGGTGGTACAGGTGGTGCCATTGGTGGTGGCATGTGTGGCATGGGTACAGCAAAAGGCAGGCCTCTCCAGGCAGCATCCAAGGGGTTTCCAGGAAACTGGACATCTCTGTAGAAGCCCACAGGCTGGGTAAAGGCGAAGGCTGAGAAGCGTCTGAAGGTCCTGTTTTTCTCACGCTTCCGCAGTTTGGACCTACGGTTCTGAAACCAAATCTTCATTCAGAAGAAAAGAGAGAGGTCATTTTAGTACTGAGAAGTTATAACTTTAAAACTGTACTTCAAAAATCTCTATGCTGCCCCAATTTTTAACTGTAAGAAAAAGGATCTGGAGGAAGAAATGGGAAATTTCTGCTGGGCAATGAACACACTCCTGTTCTTTGTTGTATGGGATGACTCTGGTAAGAAGGTGGAGGTGGGGTGAGGAGGGATACAGGCAATGTAAAACCAGAAAAATCAATTAAAATGTTATTTAAAAACCCCCAAACCTCCTCCTTGTTACTATGACCTTCTATTCTCTCACTTGGAGTAGTTTTACTTGTGCTATTTAGAACTGACACACACTAAAGGAGTACTATCTCTATTAATTGGGGAACATCATTTTTGTCCTTGAGCACAAACCACAGACTACTAGTTAGAGTGTTGGACCTGAAGTTGAGAATCTTGCCTCCAAAAATTACTGGCTATGTGACCTTGGGCAAATGCATTAAACTTCCTGTGCCTCAGTATCCCCATCTCTCGCCTAAATATACCAAGTGCCTCTAATGGTTGTTGATGAGGATCAAATGAGCTAATAATGTATGTGAACCATTCTGCAAACTTCAAAGTGCTATACAGATAGGAGGTTATTAGTAAATATGAAATATAATTTTAAAATACATTTTATTATTATTGCTTGACACTGGAGAGCCAAGAGGAAGCCTTTGCCAAATGGGGATACAATTAATAAAAATCTTAAGGCACAACAAATGCTTATATATATGTGTGTATATATATATATATATGTGCGTGTGTGTATACATATATATGTATGTGTGTGTATGTATGTATGTATGTAGTTTTCTTTCATGATGTGAAATCTCCAAGGGGTAGGGAGAGAGACACAATTGAGACTGTATTTTCCAAACCCTGAATTGAGGACACCAGTTACTTCCCCATTGTAAACCTCTATATCCTCTTCTGTGAATTAGGCCAGCCTATGGGATTTTTTTCTAGCTCTAGAACTATATAACTTTGAGAGTTTAAACTCAGCTGATAAGGAGACCATGGCCAGCTGCTACCTTCTTTTTGTTTAAACCAGGGCTCCTAGAAAAGATACTTCCCTCACTCAAATCAAAATCAACGGTAAGTTATGTTATCATTTCCCTAATGCCATGGTCCTCTTTGAAAATGAAGGACAAACACAACTTGTGAGGAGACCAAGGTGCCTGAATGGGGCCCCAGCTAGTTGGGTAACTCAGTTCTTCTCCCTCTCTCTCTCCTCCTTATCTCCAAAGGAAGGTAAATTTTGATGGCCAGAGGCTGCCCACTTGGGGTTAGCTAGTTAGCTAGCTAGATTGATTGACTGATTCCTTCCTTCCTTCCTTCTTTCCTTCCTTCCTTCCTTCCTTCCTTCCCCAAGACCTTAAACCCAGATACCCTTAAGCAAACAAGTGACTATCCCCTTTAGATCTGCAATCTGTTAGAGGAATTTGGTGACTGTTTCAATTTGGGTCATTTTCAATGATGATAAAAGTCCTCTTTCTGGCATTGTCACAAAACCCAGGCATTCTGCTTTCCATTTTAAAATGGGGACCTCATGACTTGCCTTCCCTTTTAGGGTGGCCAGATGTTGTTATTCCTTACATTTTTCTATAGGACATTGAAAATGAGGTGGACTAAGGTCCTGCTTTTACCTGTTAGGAAATTCTTGAAGCAAAATTAATTAACTGAAAAAACAAGAGAATGAAAGTAAAGCATCTTGTACATAACCTATGGAGTGGGTCTCCTTTTTTGTTTCTGGGTGGAGGAAAAGAAGGAATGATAAAATCCAAGCAGCCAATGCAACATGTTACAGTTTCAAATATTGTCGTCTACTAGTACTACTACTACTTTACTACTATACTATTACTACTGCTACTAGATATAGGTTTTTCAATTATACAGTGCTTTCACACATAGTCTCATTTGATGCTAATATGAGGATTTTAGAACAAAGGAAATTCATTGTCAATAAACACTGATAAGCATCATCTGACATTTTATGAGAGAAAATATCTGGGATCCAATATATATTCAGTACAACATCCTTCTAACTACAGGTTTAGACAACTCTAGACTGACAGAATGGGGACTATAAAAGATCATTGATCTTAGCCCAGTTATTTTGCCAATGGATAAACTGAGGCCCAGAAAAGGGAAGGGATATCCTTGAGGTCACATAGCTAGTTAGTGGCAGCTGGGACTCAGTTTCACATTCTTGACTTGCAGTGCCTACTGGGCAAAGAAATACTATCACTGAGACCAGGAAAGAGCTTCAATTAGATTTAGTCTTTACACAGATAGTCACTGGATTATATACATATGATAAATAGCAATATGTTTTACATGTATTCTATAATCTAAACATTTTATAATATATTTATCAAACACAAATGTATTTATATTTATGTAACTTAGAGAGTTGTAGAGAAGGTGCCCGGATGCATTGGGTAGAGGGAATTGTTTATACTAGGAGATTCCTGTACTAATAAAAATCCTATTTCTGGTATAATTTAAAAATAGACACGCCCAGCCTCCCGACACACACACACACATACACACACACACACACACACACACACACTCTAAAACTCAACAGAAACTAAAGACCCCTTGTCAGTTAACATTAACTCAGTCAGGACAGTTAGATGATGCTTCTCAGACATAAAGGCTGTGGTCAAAGAAGCCTGGCACTCAGAACATTTCATCCCCTATTCCTTAAGAATCTTGGGGAATCCAAGTTTAACCCTACAGGGAAAAGACCCAAAGTAGAAGATGGAGACATCCCACTTTGAGGTTGCTCATGGAGAGAGAGGGGGTAGTTGATAAAAGCCAAAGGCCTCATCTTTGCCCCTTTTCTCTCTTTTCCCACTTTTGAACTCACTGGCTCTGACTAGATCACTAATTTGGCAGGTGCAAATTTATGTATTATCACAAGTCTGCCTCAAAAAAGAACAAGCTTTCAATAACTGAGAACCTGGCTTGGATTTCAGCGTTCACAGCAATTTAAAAAACCCAACAACTATCCCAAAAATATTTCACTCATGTCTTGGAGTTTTCTAGAGTCAAATTTCTTTAAAAATCTACAACACAAAATGTTGTGGGAATTTAAAATTGTTTGGTCCTGATTTTGCTCTGGGTTAGACAACTGTCTAAACTATGATAACTGGTATATTCAGGTCTTGTTGACTCGCTAGAGTTCCAGGAAAACAGAAGTTTGGAATGCTGCTTGGCTCATGGCTTTTTAAAAACCCTGCCATTGGGGTGGCTAGGTGGCACGGTGAATAGAGCACCGACCCTGGAGTCAGGAGTACCTGAGGTCAAATCCGGCCTCAGACACTTAACACAAAAAAACTAGCTGTGTGACCTTGGGCAAGTCACTTAACCCCAACTGCCCTCCAAAAAGAAAAAAAAAAGCCTGCCATTGTGTCTCCTATCAGTTGGAAGGTTAATTTAGTGTATGTTATTTGTACATTGAATAGTGCTCTTTGTTTGTGGACTGGTTAGTTCCTAGATTCATTCTTTGTTGTTTTTGAGTATTTCAGTCAAGTCCAACTCTTCACTGACCCCATTTGGGGTTTTCTCAGCAAAGATATTGGAGGTGGTTTGCCATTTCCTTCTCCAGCTCATTTTACAGATGAAGAAACTGAGGCAAACAAGGGTTACATGACTTGCCCAGGGTCACACAGCTACTAAATGTTTAAGGCCAGATTTGAACTCAAGAAAATGAGTCCTCCTAACTCCAGGCCTGGAACTCTGCCCATTTTGGTCAACTAGCTGCCCTAGACTTTGTTTCTAAATATTTTTAATTTCACTGGGAAAGAAGTTATTTAATTCAGGAACTTCCCTTGATAAAATTCTCTTGGGCTTCAGTCCTACCTATATATCCTCTTGTACTGGAAAAGTCTAATTCAGGGGTGGGGCCTACAGTTTTGAGGCCACATGTGAACTTCTAGGTTCTCGGGTACAGCCTTTTGACTGTGTCCAAGTTTTACAGAACCAATCCTTTTATGAAGGGGATTTGTTCTTGTGAAGTTTGGAGTCAGTCAAAGGGATGCACCTGAGGGCCTAGAGAGCCACATGTGGCCTTCCCCACCCCTAGTCTAATACATACAATGCGTTTAGTCTTGTACCTTTTCATATCAACCTTATAAGGTGCTGAGTTGCATTTATCAATGGAAAGATCAATCAATAAGCATTTAGTAAATTTAAGGCACTGTGCTAGGCAACTAGAAATACTAAAAAAAAAAAAAAAATGGAACAATCGTTGTTCCAAAGGAATTTACATTACATCCTTTCTAAAGGATGAATTCCTTCATTAGTGTACATTTATTTTAAGTAAGTGTTAGAAGGTACTTCTTATCCCAAAGTACACCATTTCCTCAATCTACTGCCCCCCCCCCCCCCACTCTCCAAAAGTCTTAGCCAAAGAGAATATAGCAACATGCACATTAGTAAAAAGTGTTGATAGGAGCTGGGTGGATGTGTGACATGTGGAACTATGACATGTTTTTAGGTAGCTGCTTTTCCTAATCTATTCCTTAGGATCCACTGACCTGGACTCTGGCTTCAGTCAGCTCCAGGCGAGCAGCTATTTCTTCTCTGTAAGAGTAAAACAAAAACTCAAATGTTTAAATGATCAGGCTTGGAGTTGGAGAAAGAATCACACACTTATCCCCTGTTTCTCTGGTTGTGTTTACCTAGAAACACATGTTTATTTCCTACTCATTTGCAGGTTCAATTAAGGAGTATTTTAGATCAGATACCTTAGAGGGAATTGGGAAGGAGATCAACTTTTCTGACTGGTGAAGTTTTAAATGACTACGAACACAAACTCTTTTAGACTTGGGTACTCGGCAGCCAGAGGGCCTTTTGCTGGTGGAGGGAGCTTCCACACCAGGTGTTCCTGGCATCCAGTGAAATCCAAGGGTCATGGCAGGAACCCCCAAATTAATTTCCAGCCACAAACTGCCTGTTTTTATGAAGGAGACCCCTAAGGCCACACCAAAATGAGGAGGGCAAGAGGCAAAGTCAGTTCTGTCCTATTGTATGCCCTGAGACTGGAGGAAAGCTGTGCTTTGTAAAATGGAGGTGGAGGTGTGGCAGAGTCCAGAGTCCCACCCCACCATGGGCAGCAGGAAAGTGGGATGCCCAGCGGCAGAGACTCTCTGCAGAGGGAAGGGGGGCTGACTGCGATCGCTCCCCTTCTCTCCTCACCTGGCCTCGATGTCTGGGTACTGAAACTCCTGAAAGGCGCGCTCCAGCTCCTCCTGTTGGAAAGCGGTGAAGTTGATTCGGCCGCGGCGCTGCTTCTTTCTCTGGGGTTCATCGGCCGCGTCTGCGGGGGCCGGCCCGGGTTCTGCCGCTTCTGGTGGGGCTGCTTCGGCTTCTCCTGCTTCTGGGGTCATTCCGGCTCTAGGCTCCGCTGCGGGTGCGGCCGCACCCGCAGCCGCGGCCACGGCCGCGGGCGCCTCCTCTCCGCCGGGCTGCTCCTGGCGTCGGGGCCGTCCCCTTTTCTTTTTACCTTTTCCTTCAGCTGATGCGGCCGCAATTGAGGCCGCCGCCGCTTCCGCTTCTTCTCCTCGAATCCAGCCAGCCTCCACGAGTTGTTCCAGCCCCTCCTGTATCTCGAGGCCCACGCCGGCCCGGCCCCCGTCGAGTCGTCTGCGGTCATCAGCCTGTTCTCCTTCACGTCTTGCCTCCGCAGGCGCTGGGGGTGGCTCGGGGACTGCTACCTGGGGCTCATCACCTGGAAAAGGAGAAACGACCGCCATCACCAAGGGCCTCGACGGGCAGGGCCAGTCTTCGCTGCCCCAACTCCGCAGCCTCAGAGCAGACTCAAGGAAGGGGTTTCCCCTCCCGCGACAGCGGCGCAGGTAGGACCGAAATAAGGGCTCCCTCCCTCACAACTCCGGCACCGAACGCTAGGGGGCTCCCTACTCTAGGCTAGAGGAACCTGCCACTTGAAACTCCCGCCCTTTCGAAAGGGGAGGGGAAGGGGCACTCGAGCTGCCTCAATCCTCCCCGACCCTTCCCCCTTCCCCCTCCCCCCTCCCCCCCTCCTCCCATTCTTAGTCCGTCTGTGATGAACATGACCGGCTCTTTATTGAGTGTCCACCTACCCTACTCAACATCGGGCCTCTGTGCTTTGCCTTGAGGGAAAGCCGGAGGGCAGAAAGCCCCGATGACTGCCAACCATATGGTGTCGGAGTCTAGCCCAGATACCCCACCTCAGCCCAAAGTTCTATGTAGAGAAAACGAGGGCTCCCCGCTAGTCTCCCCTCAGAATTGTTAGACTAAAGTTGCTAAGGCTATCTCGATCTTCCCCCAACCCCCGCCTCTTCCATCTTCCTCCTTCCTCCCCTGTCCCCCACCCCGTGATCGCCTTTGAAGAGAAAACTGCAAACTCCCTCCCCTCTCCCTCTCTATCGAAGGCACGACCTCAGGGGAATGGGGACACTCATGCTATCAACTCTACCCCACCCTAGTAATCTCTGAAGAGAAAATTCAGAAAACTCTCCCTCCCCCTTTTCTGCCTAGAGACAGATCCAGGGCACTACAGTGGAGGCTGAAATGGGTGGTTCGCGCACCAACTCTACCACCCCCAACCTCGACCCCTCCCTCTGATTCCCACGCAAGAGAAAACGCGCACGTCCTACGTGTTCCTTCCCTAAGCTCCTAAATCAATCTTAGAAGCAGTTTCTAGGGGCCCCCACCGCGCTACCATATCCCAACACCATCCCTGCCCCACCACCTACACCCGTGATCTCCTGGGGAGAAAACGGGATGACTCCTAAATTTTCTTTCCCCAGGTCCCAAGATTTGTGGACGGCATTAGCTTTCTAGGAACACCCCCCCC
>CM053602.1:45092166-45118740 GCA_028646575.1 Pseudocheirus occidentalis
TGTTCTGTGTAATTACACATCCACAGCCTGTATGGAATTGCTTGTCCTTCCAGTGGGGGTGGGTGACAAGGGAGGAACCGAAAGAATCTAGAATTTAAAGTTCTACAATCAAATTATATATATAAAATTATATATATATAATTATTATTAACTACATGCAACTGGGAATTAAGATATACAGGAACTGGGGTAGGGAGACTCATCCTGCCCTACCAGAAAGCTACAGGGGCAATGGAGGAAGACATGGGAGAGAGAAGATTGGGGGAGGGGCTTTACAGGGGGATTGCTGTATTGGGGTTGTGGGTAGGGGAAAGATGGGGAGAAAATTTGTGACTCAAAATCTCATGGAAATGAATGATGTAAACAAGAAAATAAATAAAATAATAAAAAAAAAACCAGGACACTACCCATGGTCAGACCAAGGCTTTAGGAAAATCACTTTGGCAGCTGAATGAAAGGTGGATTGGAGTAGGAAGGGAGATTTGATCAAGAAACAGTTGAATCATGTTCAGTTTTCTTTTTAAGAAGGAAGGAAAAATGTGTGGCATAATTTAGAAAGATTTTCATCTAAAATAATTTAAAGAAAATTTAAATGAAATATGTTTTGATATTTAGAGGAGTTATCTTTGATTTATCTGAAAAGTTAACTTACGCAAACCACTTTCTCTGAAGATGCTGAAAAAAATAATACATTACTATGTATGTTTATACATATGTTTGTGTGTGCCTCTATGTATGTGGATATATTACATAGTGGTTTGTTTCTAGAAACAAGTTTGGCAACAAATTAACATAGAAAAGTAAAAGCGGGTGGAAATCAATCATGTGGAAGTTTTTGAAAGAATTTGTATTAAATGAAAAAATCACAGCATAGTGGATAGAATCTTGGAGACCTGGTTTTAAATCCTGCTTCTGACACCTACTGACTGTGTGACCCTGGGCAAATGATTATTCTTAGTATCTCAGGTCTCTGAGACCATAAGTTTTAGAATAATACTGGGAGCACTGATGAAATCACCTACTGGTTTAAGGAAAATGTGCCCTGTCCTCCCGCATGTATGTCGTGTGTGTGTGTGTGTGTGTGTGTGTGTGTGTGTGTGTGTGTGTGTGTGTGTGGTGGCACAGTGGATAGAGTACTAGACGTGGAGTTGCCTTTCTGAGTTCAAATCTAGCCTTAGTCACTTACTAACTGTGTGACCCTGGGCAAGTCACTTAACAGTTTCTTCATCTGTAAAATGAACTGGAGAAGGAAATGACAAACCATTCCAGTATTCTCACCAAGAAAATTCCAAATGGTGCAAGAGTCAGATGCAATATATAGATACATAGACATAGAGACTGTCTCTGACTTGTTAACACCTGCCCCATGAATGACTTAATTAATGCCCCATTAATGACTTAACCACCTATAACTGGGGCCATGTGTGTGAATGTGAATTTACCATTTTCCTTCCATACCATCCAATCGGAGGGCACATTTGTTAGCACATTTGAAACATCTGGGGCCAGCTTGACCTGAAGGTCTGCTTCTTTTCTCTTAAGCTGATAGCCAGAGGTAAAACTTTCCTATTTTTTAGCACAAACCATCGCCTCCTTTCACTTCAAGTTCTTGGCCTCAGGTATTGCTAAAACTGGTGGGATAAAACCCATTATTTGCATAAGGCCCTGGAATTATTCAAAAGAAACCTGGTAGGTGTAAAGGAGTGAGGTCAAGCCGCATTATATATTAACAAAATTGACTTCTGTGAGCAAATCCAGGAAACAGATGGGAGAAAGCATGATGGAGGGCATTTCCGTGAAGCTCTAGGCGAGAGAGAAATTGAATTTCAGAATAAATTCTTGACTGGATTTTATTCTCACTAACAGGAGGACAGCAGTGGCTAGGGTGGAAATGATTAGGAATATGGGGAGGAGGTGAGTCCTTGCTCCTACAGTTTGTTATAGAGAAGTAAGGGGAAACCAGGTCTCATATGCAATCATGATTTTGGAGAAGCAGATTTCAAAGGGTTCTGAGATGGGATGTTTAGCATTTCATAGACTAAAATTGTATAAAGTGAAGTCAGGCCGACAGAAATGGAAAACTCAAGAATAAAATTCTCAAGGCTCAAAAGGAAATAATCACAATAAAAAGGAAAAAAGAAATTTGTCTGAAGAGGATGGATGTGGATGGCTAGGGAACTCACTAACCAACTTAGATTTAAGGAAAAAATATATACAGAATATAGAAGCGAAGACAGGTAACAGAAACAGAACTATCAGGAACACTAAAGCTCAGAATGAGCTGAGTCTGTTGAGGGAAGCTAATGAGAACAAAACTTTTTTTTCTTCCTACAGTGGAAAAAAGAGGAAGATTCAAGATGGATGGGCTGAAAGTAACTGGCAACAGAGTGGACTCCTTGTTTTTTCAGCCAAGGAGAATGATCCTTGTACTGGAAATGAGAGAACCAAAATGGCTTAGAGGAAATTGATACCCAAGGTAAGTACTTAAGAAATTCGAGTCCCCCAGCCTTGAGGAACTATATCTTTTGGTCCTGAAAGAGCTGGTGGATAGAATTGCTAATGACTAAGGTGTTGTGATATTGGAGAAGGGCTAGTGGTATCCTGATTTTCCAAAAGGAGAAGAGAACAGAGTCCAGACAAAACAGAGTTGGTCTTGAATTCCGAAGAAAATTCTATAATGGATAATTTTTTAAAAATCAACTGCTTTATTTCCTTTTTTGATGAAGTTAGTAAACCGATAGATTAGAACAATGTCATAGAGATATAGCAGTTTATTTTGGTGGCATTATGGATAGAGCACTGGGCCCGGAAGCAGGAAGACCTGAGTTCAAATCCAGCCTCAGACACTTAACTATTTAGCTGTGTGACCCTGTGTGGCTTAACCCCTGTCAACCTCAGTTTCCTCAACAGTAAAATAGGTATAATAACTTCTACCTCCCAGAGTTTCTGTGTGGATCAAAAGGTGCTTTGCAAACCTTAAAGTGTTATATAAATGCTAGTTGCTGTCATTGTTATTACTTTAGCAAAGCATTTGATAAAGTATCTCTTAGGTGATAATTTAATTAGATGAATTTGGGCCTGGTTGAATGATAAGAATCAGAGTAATTGTTAACTATTAGTGTCAATGTAGAAGGAGGTCTCCAGTAGAATGCCCCAGGGATCTATGCTTGGTCCTCTATTGTTTAACCTCGTTTTATGTTGTTTGGTGCATATATCAGGTACCTAAGGCACATACTTCATGTATATCATCATTCAAACTAGCCTTGGATGGGTCGGCCTGCAACAGGGATCCCCTTTATAATATGTTTTCATTGGGAAAATGGGCTATTATGTTCAAAATAATTGACTTACCCTTTAGGGGAGGCACCTCATTCCCATTCATTCATCCTCATTTCTGCCCCTTAACGTCCTTGGCTTCTTTTAAGACTCAGCTGGAATATATTCTGAAGGAAGCCTTTACTGCTTCTTCTCTTCTCCCCTCTCCATCCCCCATGCCCTTTGAGTCTTCCCTTCTAATATTACTTTCCTTGTACTTTATATGTCTCTTATATGTGCCTAGATAGAGACATTCATATGTAAGCTCATGGAGGGCAGGGACATTTTTCATGCTTCTGTGTTTCTTTGTATTCTTAATCCTTAGCACAGAATGTGTTACAAGGCAAAGTCCTCAGTAAATGATTCATGATTGACAAGTAGAGTTATCCCTTCCACATTGCAACTTTCCTCCTTGTGATTTTGATGTATCACAGGTTGGCATAAGAAACAAAATGAGAATTTTGGGTTTTATGGAAGCTGGAGATGATGCCAAAGGACAACAGATGACACAGAGCCTATGACCAAATATTTAACCCAAAGTTTACAACAAGGTACTGTAAATACCCTATAAAAGAAGAAGAAAAAAAATAGACTCCATGTCTGGTATACTGGGAAGGCCTAAAAGTTTTATATAGATTTCCTTTCCAGATCATGGGCCCAGGCCTCTAATCCCCATGATGTGGAAGGGATAACTGTATGCCTCTCCTTAAAAGCTCAAGAAGCCAGGCTTTAATCAGTATGGCTGCTTTCTCCATTGATGGAGATATTAATCCTCTATTCTCTTTTTTTTTGGTGAGCTGCTGTGGCCTGAAGAGTTCAACCTCCAGTGGCCAACCATTTAGTGATCAAATGAGATCAGTCATGAAGAGCTCTTTTACAAACCCAAGAGCACCAGAGAAATGTCTATCCATAACATTGTGTCTCTTTGCACCTAGGGTATCAGCCAATCCTTGGGTAACAGCCATATAATTCATCCCTTGGCTTCTACTCAAAGTCTGTCAAGCTTGATAGGCCTTATCGAAGCTTGTGCTCCCCTGGTATAGCCAGTAAGAACCCAGGGTCACCACCACACCATTGTGAGGCATAGAAGACCTTAGCGCAGGGTATCTCTATCTCTATCCCCATCTTGACCAATATGTTGTCTGAAAGATGCTTTGTCCAAAGCTGACATCCCTTGGGCACCCAAAGGAAATTTGTCCCCTATTTCTTTGGCAAGCTTACCATATCTGTGACTCATTAATGTCACAGAAGCCAATGAAATATTTTGGTTTCTCTCTCTGTTGAAAGGAATATTGTTTTCTTACGATTGGTAGACATAGTATACAGTCCTATAATTTCCCTCAAGAACTATTAGAATGATTAGATTGTTAGCTGTCAGAATGATTAGAATGAATGCATTCATGAGAAAAGAACCATGATACTCCTGCTCTGATCCAACCAGAGATGAATGAGTCCCTCATTCTGGATGCTATTACTCTCAATGAAGCCTCATATCCCATTAGCTTATAGGCTACTATATCACTACACTATTGACTCATATTAACCTTGTGCTGCCCTAAAACTTTCAGATCTTTTTTATATAAATACTCGTCTGGCTATGTCTTTCTAATGCTGTATTAATGAGTATGGGGTGGAAGGCTGATCTTAGGAGTACCCCCTGGTCAATTTGATGAGCATTTCTCTTCCTCTGTAGAGTATGGACATGTTCATTGGCACTTTATTCTAAGGATATGGAATGTAGTTTAGCTTTTAGGGACCAGAGCTTCCCCCAGTATGATTGGTTAGGACCCTGGGAAAGATGGACTCCTGTCAAAAAAGCAGTTCCTTTCCATAGGCCTATAAAATTTTCTGATCGACTTGCTTGACCTTTTTCTTTCTTTTCCTCTTCAAAAGACAGAGCAGAATAGAGCAGAATGGCCTTATGGTCCAGGGATGCAATGAATCCTGTGTAGTCATACAGTCTTCTCTTTCCCCAGGAATTCTCTCTGGTAGACTTGGGACAGAAGTACATGGAATCACTTATCCAATGTACACAAATCAGCAACTGGATTCCTAGTAGTGGGCTTTTTTGGCTTAAGATATGGCAGCAGCCAGGGCAATGATATAGTACCTTGTAGTGCCAATGCAATATTTATAGTGCCCATGATCATGATAAAGGCCATGACTATAAGTATTGCTTGATGTCTGATTGCAAAATATACCAAACTTTCCAGATAGAGGACAGGACTGAAACATTTATTTAGACACCAGAAAACCCAGTCCCAAAACCAGTAAGCTGATTCCATTAAAGTATCAAAGATATTGAGAATCCATAATAATGCTGAGAGACACAGCATCCTTCAGCCTTCCCACAAACCAATACAAGATCAATATCTACTCATAATAAGTCTATCTAACCCCTTGTCTGAGCATCCTCTCTCCCACACCATCTTGCTAGCTCTGACCATCTTCCTGTGGGCTCTACTTCCCTTCAGCAAATTCCCTCCATCACAGGCTCCATGTGATTACATTCATCCTATTAGGGGGGCAGAGTTTACTTTCAAAGTAGGGGAGGTCTTCAAACCCCCCTTTAGGTCTGTTAAGGGGCAAGGAAGATCTTCAAATTCCCCTTCTCATTACATACCTGCAGAAGCACATGGCAGAAAGAGACATATGCTTGCATAGTCTGCTGAAGTGGGCAATGCTTAGGTAATGCTCCTGAATGCCAACTTCCTGTTTAAAGGAGGAGGGTTTCCATTTTTCTAGGTGGCGTAATGCCAAAATGTAGCCTTATAACAAGAGAAGAGAGATTTCTTGGGCAGCATTAGCCTTGGGTGTCACTTCTTGTTTGAGAATTTAGGGATTAGAAGTGCTAGAGAGAGCAGAGGATTTCCTGAACATTGTGCTTCCTGGTGATAGATGACAATCATTCACCTGGCTCTCTGTTGAAAGGGACAGCTGGATGCTGCAGTGGATAAAGTGCTGCGTCTGGACTCAGGAAGACCTGTGAAGACGCCGACCCTAACTGCATGACTCTGGACAAGTCACTTCTGTTTGCCTCAGTTTCCTCAATTATAAAACGGACATTATAACAGCACCTACCTCCCAAGGTTGTTGTAAGGATCAAATGAGAGAATATTTGCAAAAGTGCTTAGCACAGAGCCTGGTACGAAGTAAGTGCTATGTAAATGCTTATTCCCTTTCCTCCCTTCCCTGCTGCACTATTATATTTGCCTGGACCACTAAGGTTAAGACTTACACCCATCCATGCACTCAGTCCCTGTTATGATTTAAAGTCAGAATTTTCATGATCTCTATCTAAGCTCAAGGATGGTTTCTATGGCTGTGTAACAAAGCAGAACTGACTCATAAGGTAAGTCTTCCAGTTCAGTGCTACACAGCCAGTATGTTTCAGAGATGAGACTTGACTCTGAAGCCAATCCTCTACCTACTCGGCCACTCTGTCAGGTTAATTATCCTGTCAATCAAGAAAATAAATTGAGTCTGGCATGATTGTGTTCTTGTGAAGCCAGGACAGTATTTAGTAATCACTGGTTCCCTTTCTAAATGTTTACTAATCATGCCTTTAATAAAATACTTGAAAATTTCACCAGGAAACAAAGTGAAGCTTGTACTTTTCAGATTTTACTTTCTTTCATGCTTGCATTTATTTTTTTTTCTTTTTGAAGGGCAATTGGGGTTTTACATTTTTTTTCAAAAGAAAAATAAGTCAATCCCTTTTACAGCATGATCTAAATACTTTAGTTTAAGCTAAAAAATATATTAAAGAAAACTGTAAAAAAATGCCCATACTCAAAAATTGAAAACCACAGAGCAATTTGTTCTACAGTCTTCTTACTCTAGAAGGGTCATTGATATGGACTCACCACCAACATGACCTGTGCTTGGAGATTGTTTCCTAGTGGGGACAGACTTATATACATCCATTCACTCCATCCCTGTTATGATTCAAGGTCAGAATTTTCATAGTATCTATCTAGGGTCAAGGATGTTCTCTATGGCTGTATAACAGAGCAGAACTAATGGCCTGTAAGAGTAATCAGTCTTCTAACACTGGCCTTATTGACACAATCCTGTAACCCAGTTGGGAGCTTCAGGTTGATCAAACTCAAATGTCCTATTTCTTTTTTTTTTTTTGCTTTTTTTTTGGAGGGGGGAGGGCAGGGCAATTGGGGTTAAGTGATTTGCCCAAGGTCACATGGCTAGTAAGTATTAAGTGTTTGAGGTCATATTTGAACTCAGGTCCTCCTGACTCCAGGACCAGTGCTCTATTCACTGTGCCACCTAGCTGCCCCTCAAATATCCTATTTCTTTTGGGGTCCTAGAACTCATATACTTGGGAGGACTATTGCCAACTCTTTCCTTCAAAATTTGTTCATCTGATCGAAGACTTTTTTTGAACTTTTTTGGACCAATGGTCTGAATAATACAGGGGGCCCTAAAATTCTTAATGCAGTTTTAAGGTATTAGGCTTTAGGGCCATCCCGTACATCTTGATGGAGATCCTTTGAGATTCTTCTAACCAAAGGGATAACTAACCAGAGATATACTGGTACAACATGAACAAAGGGCAGGTGTAAAATTCATGAGGCAGAGCCAAACTTTTTCATATCCATTCTCATTTGTATTAACAATAATACTTAAATTTTTCTCATGATTTAAGGTTTGCAAATGACTTTACGTATTTTTTATTTGATCTTCACAATAACATTGTAAGGTGGTTGCTATTATATTTCCATTTTACAGATGAGGAAACTGAGGCCAAAAGGGGTTAAGTGATTTGCCCTGGTTTATACAACAAGGGAGTGTCTGAGGCAGGATTTGAACTCAGGTCTTCCTGACTCCACATGTAGCCCACCATCCACTGTGCCACCTAACTATCTCTAGGTGGTCATTTGTAGTGATTTGGAGGCCAAGGGATTGGGCTGATACTTTAACCATTTGAGAGCTGCCCACTTTATTTCCAGATGGACAGATTTTAGAGGGGTAGGCACACCCCACCTCTCCCACCTTTAAATCTAGGTCAAGTAGCCAAATCTAAACTTAAATGTTGCTTATAATTCCATAAGAATGAGGTGAAATTAGTGTAAACCAAAATGTTTAATTTTTTTAGATGCTCTGTTTAAATAGCCAAATCATGGGCTAAATTTAAATGAAAACCAGCATGAATTGGATGGCTTATGTCTTTGTGTGATGGCTTTTATATTAAATAGTTTACAGGGATGCCGTTGTTTGTCTCGAAAGCAGGTTGTCATGCATATTAATAAGGCCCAGGTGCTAACTTCATGCTGCTCCCTTTCCAACTCAGAAAATCTTTATATTAAGTTAAAGTGTTTTTACAAGTATTTGTTGTAATAATTAGGAGGCACCACATTCAGCATTGTAATGTGTGCTGGGCACCACTCCACCCGTGTTTCCTAATCCCCCTCTTTCCTGTAGTACATTTGCTGTCTGGTGCTAGAAACCTGCAGTCGGCCCTGGAGGTGGGAATAGGAAGTGGGGGTGGATGGGTGTTCATTGGGATTCAGCAGCCAGAAGACCAACCAAGTCAGAGTGTTGTGGTATAATGAGCACTGAATTTGGAGTCAGGAGAATGGGCCTCAAGCCTCAGTCCTGCCATATATGAGATGTGTGACCTGAGGCAAATCACATAACTCTCTGAACACTTGAAATTACTTGTAGGTTCATAGGACCATAGATCAAGAACTGAAAGGGCCTTCAGAGGTCATCTAGGACCCCCTCTCATTTTACAGAGGAGGAAATTGAGGCCCAGGGATAGGGAGGGACTTGCCCAAGGTCTCACATAGCTCACATAGCTCACGAGCTGGTCATTTAGTCTACCACCTGCTTTACCAGGTTGATGTCAGAAATGTTCTTTGTAAGCCTTAAAACCTGCTATTATTGTTAATATAGGCAATTATTAAATCAAATTAATCGATTAAGAAGCATTTATTAAGCACCCACTATTTGCCAAATCCTGTACTGGACCATGGGGGTACAAAGGTAAAACTGAAGCAGTCTTTGCCCTCAAAGAACTTAGATCCTTATGTTTTATTTTTATTCTGAATTTAACAAATGCCATCTAAAATGCACATTGCCGTATACATATGTATGTGTGTATATGTGTGTGTATACATGTATATATATATATATACACACACACTCACATATGTATATTTAGTAGAGGAGAGAAAGGGAAATAGATTTCTATTATATACAGCTTACTTCTCTTTTAAAATATATAATAAATTCTATACATAACCTTTTTTTTTTGCTTCTTTTTTGGGGAAGGGCAATTGGGGTTAAGTGACTTGCCCAAGGTCACACAGCTAATAAGTGTTAAGTGTCTGAGACTGAATTTGAACTCAGGTCTTCCTGACTCTAGGGCCAGTGCTCTATTCACCGCGCCACCTAGCAGCCCTATACATAACTTTCAAAGGTGTCGTGTCTGTGATTCTTTTTCTTCCTTTTTCTTCAAGTCTCTTTGGTATAATTTTTAGAAACGTATTTCAGTGGCCCTTTTTCATTTTTTCTTTTGTTTGAAATCCTATCCTTTTCCTTTCCTTCCATTCCTTCCTCCCCGCCCCTTCCCTAGCCCAAGCAAGTTAGAGAAAAAAGTGAAAGCCTTTGTAATAAATGGATAGTGCAGTGGATAGAGCACCAGCCCTGGAGTTAGGAGGACCTGAGTTCAAATGTGACTTCGGACACTTATTAGTTGCGTGATCCTGGGCAAGTCATTTAACTCCAAATTGCCTCCCCACAGAACATAATAAATGAGAAATAAAAGTGTATATAAGAAGAAACTGTAGCCTTAAAAAGGTGAGAGGAAAGCTAGATGTAGCCCTAGTAGATAGAGCACCAGGAGGACCTGAGTTTCAAATCCCACCTCAGAAAAGTCATCTAACCCCAATTGCCTAAAAAAATGGTAATAAATATGTATAGTCAAGCAAAATAAATGTCCATATTGTGTGTGCCTGGAAATACATGTCCTTTTCTCCATCCTGGGTCTATTACCTCTCTGTCAGGAGAGATGGCAGATTTTTTGTGAGTGAGTGGAGCCTGTGCTGTTAGTCTTCATTTTGGATGAGCCAGAACATTAGAAATGGCTGCCAAAGAAGCAGCAGCAATGTGTGCTGTGTAGCAGGTACCTTAGGAGACATTGGGCGATCATTTGGTGGTCATATCCAGCTACATTGGGGATAAAATCTGGGCATCTCCATAAATGAGAAAGTTGAATTGTTTCAGTTATTTCTTGAGTGGACTATGTCCTAAGCAAGATATACCTCGTAGAACCTTAGTGCTCATGCATCATCTGACCAAGTCCTCAGTGAAGCAGAGATTCCTCCTAGAGCATCTTGGAACAGGGGAAAGAGCATGGGCTTTGGAGTCAGAGGTCCTAGGTTTGAATCCCAGCTCTGCTACTTGTTACCTATGACCTTGGTCAAGTCATTTATCATCTGAGGGCTCCAATTTCAGTGTATGTAAAATGAGAGAGAGGGGGAATATGGGTTGACGTGATACTGGATGACCTTTAAGGTTCCTTCTAGCTTTAAATCTAAGATCCATGTTGATTAATAATAATAATAATAATAATAGCATTTATATAGCACCTCTATGTGCCCAGGCACTGTACTAAACACTTTATAATTATTATCTCATTTGGTACTCATCATGGCCCTGCAAGGTAGGTGCTATTGTCATTAAGTCACGTCTGACTCTTCGTGAGACCATTTGGGGTTTTCTCGGCAAAGATGCTAGAGAGGTTTGCCCTTTCCTTTTCTAGCTCATTTATAAAAGAGGACATGGAGGCAAACAGGACGAAGTGAGTTGCCCAGGGTCACGCAGCTAGTAAGTGTCTGAGGTCACATTTGAACTCAGGTCTTCCTGACAACCCAGTCTCTATCCACTGTGGTACCTAGCTTCCTTGATCACTAACAGCAATTGGGTAACTCACTACCTTGCAAAGTAAGCCATTCCATTTTTGAATTGTCTGAACTTTCAGGAAGTTCTTCTTTATACTGAGCTAGAATATGTCTCCCTGTAGATTCCTTTCTGTACCACCCCACCCCCACCATATCAATAGGATTTAGAGCTAGAAGAAATATTAGACACCGTCTAGACTGAACTAATTTTTCTTTTTTAAAATTATTTATTTATTTAGTATTTTATTTTTCTCCAATTAGAGACCATCTAATTTTAACTCACTTTTTTCTTTTAAAAATTATTTATTATTTATTTTTTCCAGTTACATGTAAAACCCCCCACTTTTAAGCATTTTAAATTTTATTTATTTTATTAACATTTATTTACATTTTAAAAGAATTTTTAAAATGTTCTAACTCTTCATTTTTCAAATGAAGAAATGGAGGGCCAGGTGGACGAAGATACTTATTTGCTTCTTTATTTAGTAAATCCAAATGACTAGTTGGTAATGTGGGAAAGAAGAGACTGGCGCTGGTGAGGTTGACCAGCACTACCAATCAATCAGTAAACATTTATCCTGTGCCAGTCATGAAAGCTCAGCAGATGAAGCAGTTTCTGTTCTCAAGTAACTGACACCCTATCCATTAATAGGGGGCAGCAGAGAGCTATCAGAGGCAGGGACTCACTGGCTGCTATCTTGCAGATTCTGACTGAAGAATGTTGGCCGAAGGGAACCCAGGTATGAATACACCCAGTATCCTGGTAGGGGGCCTCCAGCAAATGGCCAGCTTAGTAGGAAGTAGCTTTGGAGTCAGATGAGTCAGCTTCCCGTATGGGGGAGGCGTAGGGGGTAGCTCAGCCAGAGGCCATCTCTCTTTGGCCTTGCCACTCTGAAGCATTATCCTTTTGTACAGAGTTATGATTATAAATTGTCCCTGCTTCTCTCAAAGCACTGTATGGCTTATTTTTTCAAACAAAAATAAAATTTGTTTGAAGACTTTCGAGCCCTCCCTTTGAAATGCTAGGAAATGTTATAAGACCTTGCAATAGTGGGAACTGGGAATTATTGGCCTGAAGCAGGGGTGAAAGAATCCAAATTTGATTTAGTCAAAAGGCTGCACTTAACGATCTAGAAAGTCACATGTGACCTCAAGACTGCAGGTTCCCCACCCCTGTTACTAAGGGACAGAGCAACCTAGCGGTATTATGGAAATAGGCCGGGACTTAGAATTAGACTTGTATCCTACTGTCTGCTCAGGTAGAAACTAGTTATGTGATCTTGGACAAGCTATCCTTGCTCCTATGCCTGGGCCTCAGTTTCCTTCTTTGTGAAATAAGCAATGCTGGACTGGATAGTTGGTGAAGGCTCTCAGACATTTTCTTCTCTTCGAATTCTTGCCGCCTAGCTGGGTAAGCTATTCCAGGGGATTTCTGACTACATCTCTATGTTTTCCACACTGAGCTAGCTGGTCCTAGAGATTGGGCAAACAAGTCATCCCATCTCCTATTGGATGGGAAAATTCAAAGTTCCTTCCTGAAGGGGACAATGTATAAAACCAAGCAGAAGGAAGGAATGGAAAGAAGAATGTTTCATAGCAATGGAGCCCCTGTACCGGGTGCCATGTTTGTATGGATAGATGACAAGGGGCAGTGTGATATTGACAACATGAAAATGATGGGATAACGGGCCTTGGTGCCAAGACAAGAAAATGACATGGGCTTGTGATGGTCTAGGGGTATTCAGGACAACTGGAAATCTGTGAACTTGCCTGTTCTATTAGTAGGAGTTTTCCCAATTTTTATAAACTATCTTCCATTCTTGAGTCTTTAAAAAAAAAGGCCACCTCTTCCTAACCTAGGGGGAGCAAGATGGAACATATTCCATGTCAATCAATCAGTGGGCATTTATTTATTTATTTATTTGGAGGGGGAAGGCAGGACTTTAAGTGACTTGCCCAAGGTCACACAACTAGTAAGCATCAAGTGTCTGAGGCTGGATTTGAACTCAGGTCCTCCTGATTCCAAGGCTGGTGTTCTACTCACTATGCTACCTAGATGCCCCAGTTAGTGTTTATTAAGCACCTATAATGGTCCAGGTACTGTTCTGATAACAGAGAATGAGGCAGTCCCTACTTTTAAACAGATTACTTTCTAGTAGAGGAGACAGCATGTAGCCATATCCTACAGATATAGGATGTACCTGTAAGACAGAGGTGCTTGGATCATAAAATCATAGCCTAACTTTTGAGCTATAGAGGTTAACTCATCTAACTCCCCTCCCATCATTTTACAGAGTAGGAAACTGAGGCCCAGGAAGGCTCACACATAGAATCACACACACAAGGAACACACATAGGATCACACATAGGATCATAGTTGTAAAGCTGAAAAGAACCTCAGAGGCCAGCTAGTCCAACCACCTGATTTTACAGAGGAGGAAACTGAGGCCCGGGGGGGGAGAAAAGACTTATACACGGTCACACATAGGATCACAGACCTAGAGTGGAAAGGTCCTCAGAGGCTATCCAGTCCTACCCCTTTATTGTACAAATGAGGAAACTGAGGCCTAAGGAGATGGTTGTATGGGTAGTAAGAGGCAGGATATGAATCCAGATCCTCTGCTCATCCTAGATTTCCGTATGCTTGTAGAATACTTGCTCCTTTTGTTAGAACTCCATATCTAGGAGTCACTCCACTTCATCTGCTATTCCGACAAAACAGGCCAACTCCTGGTCAGAGGTCATGTGTGCTGTGGCAGGACCCAGATGAACAACAAAGGGCCCTGAGTAGCCATGGCACAGTCTGCCCTACATCCCTGTGGTAGCCCTTGCCTTGAGAGCAGCAGATTTGAACTAGAATTGCTCCCTGTGAACATGAATTGTGTCTCTCGAGATGGCTTGTAACAGAAGCAATGCTATGGGCTGGGGCCCTAGGCTCCTGTTTGGAATGTCACTCTACCTGTGGAAAGCCAGTGAGGAGCAGATGGAGGTGTGACATGGTTTAATTTTCAGCAGCCAAGATCACATATGTAAAGATAGAGATATGTATGAAAAGTTTGCTTTGGGCCTTTTTGTTTAAGGATTCAGGAAACATACATTTCAGAGCCTGGTCAAACTTCCCAAGACTTTCTAGTAGTTAAACTAGAGGAGCTGAACAAATGGCTTTAGCAGTGAATGAATGAATCATTGAACATATATTAAGCACCTACTGCTTACTGTACAGGTGGCCACTGTGCTAGGAACTGAGGGATATATTGAATGAAATAATTTCTACTCTCAGGGAGGTGGCATAACAGATGATCCTAGAGTCAGGAAGATCTGAGTTCAAATGTGGCCTCGGGTACTGTCTAACTGTGTGATCCTGGGCAAATCACCTCTCCTGACTGCCTCAGTTTCCTCATTTGTAAAAAGGGGGATAATAATAGCACCTACCTTTCAGGGTTTTTGTAAAGCTTAATATTTATGAAGTACTTTGCAAACTTCAAAGTGCTATATAAATGTTAGCTGTTATTATTCTGTTGATTGTAGAGAATGGAGTATTCATGAGATCCAAATTGAAAGTCCAGCCATACCTTGTTGTTTCTTGAAACAGAGACTTTCTTTTATGTTGTTGCATTTCTACACAGTAGAAATTATGATTTTGGGATCAGGCACCCCCCAGGAAGAATGTGACTTCATATAAGTCCAGAGCCAGAGTCCCTGGCCAGTGGGCACCTTGTATAGACCAGGGGTGGGAAACCTGCAGAGTTGCAGCCACATGTGGCCGTCTTAAGTCCTCAAGGGTGGCCCTCTGACTGAATCCAAACTTCACAGACCAAATTCCAAAGGATCCAGGCACGGTTAAGAAAACAAAGGAAGAGAGCTTGACCCACTGGAAGTCTAGCCCCCAGGATGGGACCTAGTCTAATTAAATGCAGGGTCCTTGGGAATGAGAGAGAACCTGGGCCACAAATTGCATTTTAAATGCTTCATAAATGCTCATTGATTCTACAACGTTCCCTGGGCTCAGCAATGATTTTGAGTCTCAGAGCTAGCAAAGCCCTCACCGCAAGGACAGCTAGCTCAAATCTGATGCAAGCCTCAGATCTGCTTTACAACACTCCCCAGCAATCCAGAAGCATTTATTAAGCACTTGCTGTGTCCTAGGCAAGAAGTAATCTAATACCTTTTGGAAGCACTCTGATGATGGGAAACTCAAAACCTACCAACTTGGACAACTTCAACTTTTAGCAAAGTGTTTCTTCTAGAGAGAAGTTTCTCTGGAGTTTCTTCCCATTGGTCTTGTTTTGTCATTTTGCTTGGACCTGAATGATTTTCAAGGGTCTACTTTGAGTCACTAAGATTTCAATTCAACAAAACCATCCCCCCATCCACTAAGGATTTTGATTTACAGAGAACAAAGTATGCCCTTGCCATCCCTGACACAAGACTCAAATCTGGCTTACAACACCCCCCCATCAGTCAGTAAGCATTCATTAAGCTCTTGCTGTATGCTAGGCAAGTGGTCATCACCTTTCTTTGGGAAGAACTCTAGTATTAAGGAATCCAACAAACAAAGGTGTCTGTGGCTTTGGTTTTTTAGCAATCTGATCTCATCCTCTGGAGGGTGCCAAAGAGAAGGTACTTCTATAGAATAGAAGTGGCTTAAGGATAGGGATCTTTTACTTTTGCCTTTATATTTCCAGTGCCTAGTATGAAGTAGGTGCTTAAGAAATGCATGTTAAATGAACCAATGTCAGCTTCATGAGGGCAAGGACTATTTCATTCTGGACTATACTGTCAGTTGAGCAGGATGCCCAAAAGGTGGTAGGTCCTCAATAAATACTTATGAATTGATTGATGTTCCTTAAGTCCTTTTTATTTCGGTTAATAATCAGAAATCTAGAGCATAGCTAAAGTCTGAAATGCCCATTGGGATAGGTAAAAGGAATAGGCAAGCAGATGAGAAATTGGCAAAGAACAAGGCCAAAGGGAAAGGACTGAGATGGATGAGGAGAAGAGGAGGCAACAAGGGAGTAACTTCATACTAGGCACTGGAAACATAAAGGCAAAAGCTGTAAGCTGAGTGTGTAGCCTGAGGCCAATACCAAGACTCTCAATGATTCCCCTGAGTTACCCTGAGGCTTACAGAGTAACTTGTGGGAGTTGAGTGGTCCAGCTCCTTTAGGTTTCAGAGTCTGTGTCCCTGAGCTACAGCTCAAGCAGGCTCAGAGCCAGCTACAACTGAAGGTCAGAGTCAGAGCTGTTGTTTGCTGATTGGGCAGGTGGTACTAAATTGGCTTTTCTTGGTAGGGCTTGATGGCTCCACCCGACTGGGCTTAGACTCTGTATTATCTTCTTTCCCCTTTCCTCAGCCATGCCTCAGGCTGTCTCCACTGATTCAAGATTTTACTCTGATTAGGACATTTAATTCCGGACTTTTCTTGGTTTGGGAGGGATTTAGAGGAGCCACTAAACTTTATTCCTCTATCTTGGCTTCTGGCAGTATGAGTGTATAAGTTTAAACATCCAGATTGCCCCTGCAGAAACTGCTGACCCTGCTGTGGGCCCCGAGATTTTTCCTACCTGGTTTGATGATCCTCTGTCCTCTGGTGAGATGGCTGCAAACCTCTCAGGCTGGGTGAGTCTGCTGGCCAGGGCTTCTTCTCGGTCTGCTGTCCTCTGCTCTCTGCTCCATGTTGGCGTGGCTTTCCTTGTGCTCAGCGTTCTCCTTACCTGTTCTCCTTACCCGGACCTGAGTAGGCACTTTCCTGGGCTGGGAATCCATCCTGCTCAGTCTCACAATGGGTTCTGTCACTTTTGAATCCGTTCCGATTCACTTTTTAGCCTTTAGCGATAGAATGGCTCTGGCTGTGGCTGCGGCTTTTCCCTACTGCCCTGGGACCAGGCCACAGTTTCGGGCTGGGCTGGCCTTGGCTCCCAGCCTGTTGCAATAGGTCCTTCCTGCTGAACTGCTTTCAGCGAGAGACGTGTTTTCTGTATTTTTGTGGATTTTGGAGCCCTAAACTTTGTTATTTTATGTATATTTAAGGTGGCTGTGTGGGAGCTGCTGAACCTTGCTGCTTCTACGCCGCCATCTTGGCTCCGCCCCCCACTCACTGATTTCTTATTTCACAAAGTATTACTTAACTGTTTCCTGGCTAATCTCTTGAGCTTAACTATTTCTTGGCCACTTCATTTGTCCCTTTTGTTTTTAGGAAAGAATCCAGTCATGGATTCCTGGCTACTTATGGCTGTTTAATGTGCAGCAGGACCATGAGTATGACAGACTATGCCTGCTTCTGCACATAGCCTAAGAGGGAGGGGCTGGTTAATGATGTTACAAGGGAGGTCAGCTTGAGTGATCAATCAACAGAGATTCAAACCAATTTGAACAAAATACACATTTCAGGGGAATTAGAATCTGCTAAGACATGGATTGGAATGCAGGAGGTAAGGCCAGTGATGCGGGCCATCCAGGCATTGTCAGGAGCTTGGAGGACATGGTTAGAGAACCCTGGGTCCTCATTATTTCAATGATAGCAGCTCAAAGGTTAACATAGGGTAAAAGGACACAAACTGCCTGTCCCTGCATATCCCCCAATGGTCTTTTCATTGGGGGATGCCAATTACAGGTACTGAAGTTACAACAGTGTTACAAACAAAATTACAAATGCACTTAAAAACAAAATTGCAAATACAAATGCAGTTACAAACAAGATTACAAATACAGACTGAACATACAACAATTTTACAGAGTTATAATTTCACCCCAACACCTGGGGACCTGATCCAGTTTGGGTCCCCCTTCTTATCTGTTGGGGATGGGACAGTGGCTCAGTATTGGATTTTGGAGGTGCAGGGAGGTTTTGCTTCTCTTGGGCAAACAAAGGTGATTACTTGAATGGTCTGGGATGGTTCCTCCCTGCCCACACTCCCCAAAACTAGCTTGGTGATGATGCCAAAAACAAAACACTCATCAGGCCTGTAGGTGTTACAAATGCAGTTAGGCCTCTGGGCAGCATCTGTTGCCAGATTCTTCCTTTACCTCCTCATCTTGGGGATGGCTAGGGTAGGTCATGTCCCCAAGGGAGGCCATTGGAGATGTTCAGAGAAATTTGGGACCCTAGGCAAGGCTTTTGCTTATCTACCAATTTAAAATCGGGCCTGGGTCTGAGGCCTCTTATTAAATGGGAGCCTATGTGCTTTTCTAAAGGTACCCCAGCTCCCCATCATTCCATCATTCCCCCCTCAAACAGATGGGACCCAAAATCCTTTGGGAACAAGGATCGGACATCTCAGTTCCAGGCTGCTTCATGCTGAGAAAGGGTGTAGTGCTGGCCCTGCCTCACAGGGGTCCATCATTCAAGAGGTGGGGGGGAGGGTGGGGGGTTGCGGTCAATGTTCAGAACTTGGCGGACACCAGATCCAAGGATTGTTACACAGGACTTTAGGCAGTGGTTGGCAATCAGCTTGAGCTGGCATCTGCAAGTGTGCGTAGAAGATACAAATCTGGCACAGAGATTAAAACAAACAAGAGCCAGAAAGGTAGGAGAAAAATGACCAGAGGTGAAGTGATTATAGGATAGCATAATCCATTACCCAGACTAATTTACTTTACTAACATAACTATATTGCCTTAAACTAGGGAGGTTAATAGCTGAACCTCACAAACTGATGGTTCTGACATACGGAATTATCTGATCTTGTTATTCCTTCTGAAATTTCCACTCTGAGTCTACACTTCACAAATATAAACTTTCAACTTTATCAACACTTTGTAGATAGAAGTTTCTTATCTTTGAGTTCAATAGTTACACAAATGAATTTACTTATATCAGAAATACTGACTTCTACTCCAATTATCCTAAAAAGACTTGGGAGGATTCATAACTAATTTATCCCAAAACAGTGCATATCCATAAGTTGCTTATAAGCAAACAGTGAGTGAAGTTGACTTTTCCATTAATAAAAATTATTCCATAATTTTCCTTCCTTTTAGAAATTTGCACTGAAACTCTTTTCCTTACATAGAAGACATTTGTAATCTAGTTTCAGTAATTAATAGAATAACAGCTAAGTTCCTCAATTAGTTGTACCAATACTTATTTATTCTAATATCAATGTGAAACTTTTAAGGACCTTATTCCATACAAACAAATATCTAGTGACAGGCAGATGACTAGGCCAAATACCTGTTTACTAAATTCTTTAATATATATATATATATGTACATATATATATATATATATAATTCTTTAATATATAAATCAAAACCACTGTGAGACAGCACAGACAGGGAGCTTAGAAGGATGGGGAAGACCACTGAAGTCTCAAAACAACTCTCCTGCCTAAAATGTTAAGCAGGGACTTCTTCTCACTGACTTTTTAAAAATTAGACTTTCAGTGAGAGATAAAGAAGGAAAACTAGGAGACTTTTTTTTTTATCTCTGCCTTCACAACCCTGGCCAGATTAGAGATTACAGAGCTAAAGACAGACAAGAAATACAAGGAAATCTTTTACTGGTTTGTAGAAAGTTATGGAATTATAAAATAAATTTAAAAATTATAACTGATAATGTAATACCTTTACTGTAAATTTCTAAATTATGGAAACTGTTAAAACATCTTTGTGTATTTTTTTTCGAGGTTTGCAGCTAGGATTAAGTGCAAACAGTACACTCTTCTCTCCTTTCTTTGGAGGGTGATAGAAGCACTGTTGTAGTAAAAGGTGATTTCATCTACTAGAGAATAAGCAGAACTGAAGCTAGTTTGAAATGGTTCAACAGAATTTAATTGTTTAGGTGAACTAGTAGCTAAGTTACATAAGTTGAAATTGACTGTACAACTCAAGAAATAAAAATATAGCAGGTAATTGGTATTATATAAGAAAATCTGTACAGGAGAGTTTCAGTGGAGTGTTAGAGGAGAATATGACTGGGAAACAAAAGGAGACGGACTTAAGAAAAGTAGCAAAGGTAAAGGTAAGTGAGGAATTGGAGCGTAAAAAGAAAAGTCACTTTCCGAGTTGGTAGACTTTACTCCAAGTCCACTGGAAAGAAAAAATAACCTAGAAGAAAGAAGGTTGAAGTAAGTAAAGACAGAAGGAAAATGGATCAAACATTAAAATTGGGAGTCTGTTGCACTGACAGTGTGAATGGAGAGTTTGAAAGTCAAGAAACTTCAAATATATTTTGTATTAAGTTCTGATTTACCACAATTATCTTAATACCACAATACCTTTCCCTTTAAATGAAACCTCATTATAATTTAGTTTTTGGACAAATGTCAAGCAAATCAAATCTTACAATTTTTACAATCACAGATTGGAATATTCGAAATTTTACAGATGAGAAAAATGAGACAAAGAGAAGTGAAGTGATGTCATATAGCTAGTAAACGTCTAAGACCAGATTTGAACTTGGGTTTTTCTGGTCTAGGAAGTTTTTGAGCTTTTAGGGAATTGTCAAAGCACCTTTACTGACCCCGCCCCCCTCCCCCAGCCTATCTTTTCAATACTGACATTTTACAGGTGTTGCTGTATGACAGTGAGACATGGAATACTTTTAAGAATTAAAGATGCTAGAAGCTTCCTCAATTTCTCCAAACTTCATGAAGGTATCAATGAATACTCTAACCATCTACCAGTCATCCCTCACCCTTGCTGCATGACTGGTTCATCTCTTTCTGTCATACAATTCCTTAATGATATTCTTTAGTTCTCATCTTCTTTAGAGTTCCTCCTTAGTTATGTGGGTTAGCCCATTCACACCCACCATAAAAATTGCCACTGTCCTCTAGTGTTGCAGTGAATAGAGCACCAGCCCTGGAGTCAGGAGGACCTGAGTTCAAATGTAGCCTTTTATACACACACACACACACACACACACACACAAAACCAAAAAAAAAAACCTTAGCCATATGACATTGGACAAGTCACTTAACCCCAATTGTCCTACATTCCCCCTCCAAAAAAGCAAAAACAAAACAAAAACAGAATAAAAGGACTTTGGAGCGACTAGGTGGTACAGTGAATACAGCATCAACCCTGGAGTCAGGAGGACCTGAGTTTAAATCCAGCCTTGGACACTTAACATATACACACACAAATAAACAACAACAACAAAAAGCCTAGCCATGTGACCTTGGGCAAGTCACTTAACCTCAATTTCCCTGCCTTCAATCCTCCAAAAAGCAAAAAAAAAATTAAAGAGGAGCATCACAGAGAGGACAGTGGCAATTTTCATGGTGAGTATGAGTGGACTGACCCACATAACTAATGAGGAACTCTAAAGAAGATGAGAACTAAAGAATATCGTTAAAGGATTGAATGACAGAAAGAGACGAACCAGTCATGCAGCAAGGGTGAGGGATGACTGGTAGATGGTTAGAATACTCACTGATACCTTCATGAAGTTAGGAGAAATTGAGGAAGCTTCCAGCCTACTTATGTGTAGAACTTTTGAAAGGTCATGGATGACAATCATACAGGATGGGCAAGCATAGATGAGTTGGCAAGAACTCTTGGATGGATGAGGTTACAGATCTATTTGGATGTTTGCATGTCAGACTTCTCAAATAAAAATTAAATAGGGCAAATAGGAAAGTAGGTAATTTAGAATACACTAAGGAGGCTCTGCAAAAGAGTCTCTAAAAACAGAATGGCATATTTGCAACTAAAAAAATACAAAAGTGGTGAAAAAATGCCAGAGAAAGGAAATATTATCTTAGGCTGGGGGACATGGAGACCTAGGACAAAGTCAGGCTAAATGTTTATGTCCCACTTTTGAATAAATCCTGTGTAAATCAGCACCAAGAAGGAGGTAGAACTCTTTAGACCTAATGGACTTTTTTTTATTCCCAAGTGGATTGTTGATGTTGTGTTCTGGGTACATCCCTGGGAAGCTGCACCTGTCAATGTATATCCTGCCTAAGTATTTGTATATTATTGTAGAATGTATTTAGCAAAAGGTTTTTTTAAAATTATCATCCTACTCATTTGCTCAGTCTCCCCAAATCCTGAGCTTATATTTGGGGGCAGCATATATCTGGCCTAAGACATAGGCAAAGGAAAAGTAAAAATTTACAAGGTCAAGAGAGATAAATAGGGCAAATAGAGATAGTAAATATCATCAAAATCATAAAGAGCAATTAAGTTTTATATTGCAGAAATTATTTACAGCAATTGATCAAGAAAATCTCATACCAGATTCCTTTTCTGAGACAAATAAGGTCCTAATACTTAAATCAAGGAGTGAAAAAGTGAAGAGAAATGGATAATAAACAATTGTTATTATACTAATGCAAAAAATTTAAATAAAATCCTAGCAAAAAGACTATAGCAATATGTGAAAATAAATGTGACCAAGTTGAATGGTTCTGCATAGGAAAGCAGTTCATATAATTTACCTTACAGGTACCTTAGACAATGAAACAGTATAAAAAGAAAATGTATGTTTACTAGATCATAAAGCATCTAAATTCATAAAAGAAAACTTTACTGAGCTGCAAAAAGACACAAATAGTAACTTAACAATGGTAGGAGCCCTTGATGTCTTTCTTTTAGAATTGGGCAAATCCAACAAAAATAAAAAGGAAAATGTTGAACTGAATTGACGTTTAATCTGAAGGATTTAGGATTTCTTATGAATGGGTACATTAAAAAATACACATATTTCTCAGGTACAGAGAAATTATAAATGAATATATAATGGCAGGAATATTCAATATATGAACCAAAAACCACAATACATTAAAATAATATTTCATAGAGGGAACACAAGCAAAAGATACATGCCTAAATGGAGACTGAATGATGGTATATTGAATATGCCTGGGTTAAAGAACAAATAATAGAAACAATGAACAACTTCATGAAGGAGAACTCTAATGATGAGGCAACATACCAGAATTTTGGGAATGCAGCCAAATAAGTCCTCAGAGGAAAAATTACATTACTTATTTAAAAATATTTTTATAATAGTCTTTCAATATAATTAGTTTCCTTTGTAATCCTGTGTATTTTATGGATTTAAGAGCATTTTTTTCTTAAGAAGGGGTCCACAGACTTTGTCAAATGTCCCTAGGGGCCTATGATATAAAAAGGGTTAAGAAGCCCTGCACTAGAAAATCCACAAATGAATAAATCAAAATTAAGTACAAAAGATGATCTTATGTGAATTAGAGAAGCAGATAAAATAGAAAGAAAAAATATAGAAATGGTAAATAAAATTATAAACTGGTTCTTTAAGCAGATTAACAAAACTGATGACATTTTAGCCAATCTCATGAAAAAATAAAGAAAACCAAATTAGTAAAATAAAAAACAAAGTGAATTCACAATAGAGAAGAAATAAATTATTCAAAAATACTATATACAATTATATGACAGGAGATATCAGAATTTAAAGGAAAGAATTATTACCTACAAAAAATATAAGCTACTCAGATTAAGAAAGCATGAAATAAAGATCTTAGACAACTCATTCTCAGCATGATATTAAATAAACTATAGGATAATAGAAAGCTAGGATCACAGATTAACAAGATACATACATACATACATATGTGTGTATATACATTCATGCATACATATGTGTGTCTGTATATATATGTGTGTGTGTGTGTGTGTGTGTATAAAATCTCCTGTACCAGTTTCTCCCTCTATCCCTATAAAAAACTTAAAAGAACAACTAATTCCTATGCTACACAAATTATTCATAACAATTGAAAAAGAAAATACCTTGCCCAAAATCCTTTTCTGAGATCAGTAGGATCCTGATGCTTATACTAGGGAAGGATAAAACAAAGAGAAAGAGCTAATGAACAATATCACTAATGAATATTGATTCAAAAATTTTAAATAAAATCCTAGCAAAAAAGGCTACAGCTATATATTCAAATAAATTATTTACTGTGACCAAGTTGAATTGATATTAGGGATATGAAGAAGGTTCGACATAATAAAATAGTTGACACAATCATATTAAAACAATAACAAAATACTCTAAGTCAGAGGAATATGTAAACAGATGCAGGAAAAGCTTTTGACAAAATATAAAACTTTATGCAGAAAGCATAAGCATTGAAGAACCATTTTTCAGTATGATAAAATATATTAAATATATAGATGTATACACATTTATATAGATGTATATATAAATGTATATATTATATCTGTGTATATATATCAATGTATGCATATGTATTAAACATATATATGTATATATAAAATCCCAAACTAGTATTATTTAGAGAAACACTAATAGCTTTCCCAGTAAGTACAGAGCTAAATGAAGGAAGCCTCCTTTTCCCACAATTTTTTGACATAGTTTTAGAAATCTTGGCAATAAGACTGGAGGAACAAAAGAAAAGCATAAGCATTGGCAAGGAAGAGAAGAACTTATCTCCATTTGCAGATGATGTGATAGTTTATTTCAAAAACCTTAGAGAATCTGAAAAGAAACTGAGATGATGAATAGTTTCACTAAAATAGCAGGATATAAAAAAAGCCCACAAAAAAAGCATTTTAATATAGCAATACCAAAAGCCATGAGGAAATAATAGAAAGAGGAGACCCATTCAAAGTAACTACAAAATACATCAAATATCTGGGAATCCATCAACCATGATGTCAGGGTCACTTTCCCTGATTGCAGGGGCAGCCGGTTACTTACCTCAATAGAAAAGGCACCCACGCCCTCTCCAGTACAGAAGAGTCAGTGGCTCAAAGGTGTAAACAGCAAAACTTTATTGAGTCCTGTCTGTAGTGAAGCTTTACAGCATGATGTCAAGACCCACCAACCAACTAAGACCCAGACTGCCCCAAAACCTGAGTCTTATATATCCCCCCAACGCACCTACTACACCTACTACACGTGATAAAAAAACAAGGTCTGGCTGCAAGGAGCAGGATATAGCCGAATGTGGGAGCAGGAAGTTGCAGTTACAGGGGCTTCACCTGGCCCCGGGCTAAGAAGACTTCATATGGAAAACCCGGTTTCTACACAAATGAGAACTCCAAGCACCTCTGCTCCCCACAGCCTTTGAGAGACTGGGAGAGTACAGCGTGCCCCAAACTCCACATGACCCAGACTCTTCCAGGGCCTCGACTCTCCTGGTGCCTCATCCCAACCACCTGTAACCTGTAAGCATTTCTTAACCCTCACGCCGTGACACATTCAAGACCTATAAAGAAAATTACCAAACAATCATTAAAGAAACAAAAGACAAATAATCAGAGGGGTATCAGTTGCTTGTGTCTGGGCTACACAAACATAATGATGATGCCACCACCTTAAACAAATTCTAGATTTAGTGCTATATCAAATAACCAAAGAGTTTTATAGAGTTTATAGAGCTCAGTGAAATAATAAAATTCATCTAGTGGAGCAAAAGGCCCAGAATCTCAAGAGAAATAATAATTTTTAAAAAGTAGGAAGGGGGACAGGTAGGTGGTGAAGTGAGCACTGCCCAGGAGTCAGGAAGACCTGAGTTCAAATGCGGACTCAGATACTCAACATACGTACTAGCTCCCTACCCTCCCAACATGTATATATATGTATATATATATGTATACACACATGCATGCACATATATGCACACACATATACATGTGTGTATATATACACACATATATTATGTATGTATACATACATGCATACATATATATTTATTTATATTCCCTTCAACTATCCTCATACTGAGAAAAGTTTCATAAGTTACAATTATAATTTTTCCATGTAGGAATGTAAGTAGTTCAACTTTGATAAGTTCCTTATTATTTCTTTTCCCTGTTTACCTTCTCATGCTTCTCTTGCTTCTTATATTTGAATGTCAGATTTTCTATTCAACTCTGTTTTTTTTTCAGCAAGAATGATTGAAAGTCCTCCATGTCACTGAATGACCATATTTTCCCCTGGAAGATTATACTCAGCTTTGCTGGGTAGGTGATTCTTGGTTTTAATCCTAGCTCCCTTGATCTCTAGAATATCATATTCCAGGCCCTTTGATCCCTCAGTGTAGAAGCTGCCAGATCCTGGGTTATCCTAATTGTGTTTCCACAGTATTCAAATTGCTTCCTCTTGGCAACCTGTAATATTTTCTCCTTTATCTGGGGACTCCAGAACCTGGCTATAATATTTCTAGGAGTTTTCTTTTGGGGATATTTTTTAAGAGGTGATAGGTGAATTCTTTCAAGTTTTATTTTACCCTGTGGTTCTAAAATATCAGGGCAATTTTACTTGAGAATTTCTTGAAGGATGCTTTCTAAATTCTTTTTTTGATCATGGCTTTCAGGTAGTCCAATAATTTTTAAATTGTCTCTCCTGGATCTATTTTCCAGGTCAGTGGTTTTTTT
>CM053602.1:45119240-45137505 GCA_028646575.1 Pseudocheirus occidentalis
TGCCCTCCACTTGTCCCATTCTCTGCTTTGTCCCAGAAGTGTGTACTTCTAACAATCCTCCCCCCCCACCCTCCCCTCCCCTCCTTCATCCCACCTCTCATCCCGGTCCCCCCTACTCTCCTGTGTGACAAGATACCCAGTTTAGAGTGTATGTCATTCCTTCCCTAAGCCAAATTCAGTGAGAGTAAGGGTGAGCCATTTTCTTTTTCCTCTCAGTTGAGGAGGTGGCATTAAAGAGGAAGGAACAGTTGGCAAAAGTGATACCAAAAACAGGTAGGAGGGCATTGAAATATTTTAATGCACAGAAGAGAGTAGAAGGAAGTTAGAAGGAAGCACAAACAGGATGGGTTTGAAAGTAAATTATAAACTATTATGTACCTTTTTGAAAAAGCAAGTAGTATAAAATGGAAATCCACAATTTAATAAAGATTCTCTTTTTGTATTCTGCTACATGTATGGGAACACTCTTTTTTCATATTTAAGTTCAGAATAGAAAAAAAAATTTTAGGGGGTAAGGCAAGGAAATTGGGCTTAAGTGACTTGCCCAAGGTCACACAGCTAGTATGTGTGTCAAGTGTCTGAAGCCAGATTTGAACTCTGGTCCTCCTGATTCCAGGGCAGGTGCTCTATTCACTGCCCCACCTAGCTGCCCCAAAAAATATTTTTTAAAGGATAGAATGGAGTGGGGTAGGGAGAGATAATTACTTAAGCTTCAGACATTGAGTTTAAAATGTCTCCAAAACATCCCGTTTGAAATGTCTAATAGGAAGTTGGTGATGTGAGACTCAAGTTTGGGATAGAGAGTTGGCTTGATAGCTAGCTAGTTAGCTAGAGATGAAGATATAGTGATATATCTATACAGACATAGAGATATGTCTATACACATATTATTATGTTATGTATTATATTGTTTTATTTGTATTGTTATATTGTTTTATTATATTATATCATGTTATGTTATATCATATGTTTTTGTTATGTTATGTTATGCTTTCTTATATTATGTCATGTTATGTTATGTTTTGTTATATTATGTTATATTACATTATTACAAAACAATAGGATGAGGAATGAGAGAAGATTTGGTGATTATGAGCTCATTGGTAACTTTGGAGAGAGCACTTTCAGCTGAGTGATGAATTTGTAAGCCAAGTCACAAAATGTTGAGGAATAATTGAGAGAAAAGGGAATCTGGGCAGCTATTATAGACAACTTTGACTAGGAGTTTGTCAGTAAAAAGGAGGAGAGATCTAGAGTGGTAGCTTGGAATGGTGGTAGGGTCTAAGGAAGTTTTGTTTTGTTTTGTTTTTTTACTGATAATGCATCATAAAGAAATTTATTTTAAAACAATTCTCTGGTATATATATAATTTTACCATTTATTAAAGATGAAAGCAAATTTGCATACCAATGAGATGGAAGTGCTTGTTTATTTTTACATAAAGAATAAAATCTTGGCAGACTATTTGATACTACAGGACATAGAGCATCTTCAACATTTTTCCAAGCTGATTGATATTTTGATTTTTGTAATTGTCAATGCTGAGAACGCCACAAGAAGGGTTTGTTTGGTTTTGGTTTTTTTTTTTTTTTTTTGAGAATGGGTGAGATTTGGGCTATTTGAAGGCAGTAGGGAGGGAAACATTTGATAGGGAGGGATGGAAGATTTAAAGTGGGGGATGATTGAGGATGTAATCTACTGGAGAAGATGGGAAGGGATGGGATTAAGTACACAGGCAGTGGAAGTACAGACCAGGCTGAGCAAGATTTGTACCCAGGACACTCCCTGGAAGCTTATGTTTGAATACTTGGCATATATTTTATTTCTTGGGATTTACAACTTTCCCCTAAAAGAGAGTGATGGAAAGCAAGCCTAGGGGCAAGAAACAGGAGGGGAGGGGAAGGGCAGGTAATTTCTGATTTAGTAGGTCCCAGGTAGTAAGTAAAAGATAAAGAGAAGAGTAGAGCTTAAACTGGAGAAGAGGGATGTGGCAGCTGCCTTTAAGTTTTCAAAAGGCTGCCTCATAAAAAAGAGGGTTTAGACTTATTTCATATAGCACCAGGAACAGTAGCTGGAGGTACAGAAAGGGAAATTTAGTCCTGATGTAAGGGGAAAATGCCTAACAATCAGAGCTGTCCCCAAAATGGCATGGGCTGCCATGAGAGGTGGGAGGCTCCTTCTCACTGAAGGTTTTCTAGCCAAAGCTGGATGCCTACTTGTCAGGGATATTGTAAAGATTATTGGTGAAGCACAGGTTTGAAGAGATGGCATAGGAGGGCTCTTCCAACTTGGAAATTTGGGCATGCTATGATTCTGTGAATTGTTCAAGTGCCAGATTAGAAACCAACAAGACCACATTTAGAAATGTATGGCCCAGCCCATTGCCAGGCGCAAGCACATAAATAGCAAAAAGGAATGGAAAAGGATTCAGGGAATGGAGTTATTGAAAAGAATATGCAACAAAACATTGGAAAGTAGGTCTTCTTTAATAAATAGAAGAGTAATTCATTAAAAATAGCCACAGTATTTGAAAGGAACATAATGTGAGACAAGAATTCATGTAATAGATATTTTGAACTGGAATGAAACCAGCAGACACTCACTAAAGGAAAGTCAAGGGTGCTTGCTCATTAACAGCCTGGAGCTTGGAATCCCCTTTTCACATTACTATAGAGTAATGTGATCTCTTTTGCTCGAAAACTCAATGGTACTTGCAGTTGGAATTATTTAGAATGTAAGAGAGAAGGTTGAGGAGTGAGCTTTTGGAGACAGGAAGGCATAGTAGACTCTGGCACTCGCTTAGAAGCACTAACCCTAATTGTATGGCCTTTCCTTTCATGGTTCTCAGTGTCTTATCCAATTCTAAAATGACAAATTTCTAGCCTAAAATTTATGCTTCTATACCAAGACATGTTAATTATATTATATTCTATCTTAACATGAGAGGTAGTGTGCCATAAGTGGCCCTTAATGATTTCCCCAATCAACTGGATGAAATCAATTGTTTACTTTAGTGAAACAACACTTGGCAGCACTGTAAGTAGGGACCTGGAACCTTGCAGGGAAGACTTCATGGACCTTGAGTTGACCATCTTGTGCTTTTCTGTTTCCTTTTTTGATGAAAAAAATTAGACACTAAGTTCCTGCCAATGTGCTTTCCCTGACTTAAGGGTTAGCTCCTCTATAGATAAACCCAAATTCAAGAATTCCCAAGACATGGGGCAGCTACATGGCGTAGTGAATAGAGCACTGGCCCTAGAGTCAGAAGGAACTGAGTGCAAATCCATCCTCAGACACTTAACATTTACTAGTTATGTGACCTTGGGCAAGTCATATAATCCCAATTGCCCTGCCTTTCCCCCCTCCAAAAAAAAAAAGAAAAAAAAAAAGAATCCCCAAGACATTAAGTTCCTGACTTTGAGGTGATTTCTTCAATAGTGCAATTCTTGAAGAAGGAAGAGGATTGTCAGTGATGGCCAGGTCCTGTAAGGACTAGAGCTATATTGGCGATAGGGGTAGTGGATGAGAAGGAGATGTGGATATTGTCAAGCTTTGCTGCTACTAGGAACAAGTTGCTTTTGAGATCCTGAGTAAGGGGGCGTGCTTATGTAGTGATGTCCTTCTCCCCAAGGTGTTTCCCTTAGTCCTGAAAATGTATTTAGCTTGCTTGTTAATTTGCATTGCCACATGGTACCTTGAACTAATGCTAATACCTTATACTGATTTCCTAATATTATGCTATATGGCATATATCCTCACATATATATCATATACACTCCATATGTATACATAGAGCATATGGCTATATGTCTCTATATCTATATGTTATCTATCTATATGGAATATATATATATGCTCCAATATATATATATAGATATATACCATGTGTAAATAATATCATACATATGTATAACTACATAGATATCCTTGCAATCATGGTATAAATCCAAATGAATTATAACTAATCATTTTAAAGCCTGTTTCTGTGGACTTTTTGATAATATTTTAATTGATATTTTACATTAGTATTAACTAATGATTTTTGTATATAATTTTCTCCCTCTGTTTTGTCTCTCCCTAATTTGGGAATTAGAATCATATCTTCTCATAGAAGGAGTTTCATAAGGTCTCTTCTTCCTCTCTTTTTATGAAACATTTTTGTGTCAGAAATATTTGCTCTTTAATTATTTGTTAGAATTCACTTATAAATCTATCCATACTAGGAAATAGTTGGAATTCATTTATAATTTATTTGGATTTTCCTTCTGAGATCTGATTGTTTGGAGTCTCTATTTCCTGTCTAATTTTTTTAAGTACCTATTTAATTGAAATTTTCTATTTATTTGACATATAATTGAGTATAGTAGTTTCTGATTATTTCTCTTTATTTCTTCTCCATTCTCAATTGATAACTTGATTTTCCTCTCTTAAAAAAATCAAATCAGCTAATGGTTTACTAATTTTATTTGTCTTTTCAAAAAGCACTTTTTTTGTTTTTTCATCACTTTTTGGTTTTACTAATGTTTATTTCTCCTTTGATTTTCAAATTTTCTATTTTGCATGTTTTAGAATTATGCATTTGCTTATTTTCTAGGGTTTTTATTTGTATGCTAAATTAATTGACCTTTTTTCCCACTTTTGTTTATGTAATTTCTGTGCTGGTATCATGGCAAGTCTACTTGTATGGCACCTAGTGTGAGTACCCATAACTAGACTAAGCTCACACCTAAATCCCAGGGACTTGCCTAGGCAACACCTGCCTTATTTGAATTTCTTTCCTTGAATAGGTGATCTTGTATGGGGTTTTTTTTAATTCTCATTAATTTTAAACTTAAATACAAAATGAGAAGAGAAAAAAAGGTACATTTCCATGTCCACAACACAAGAGAGGATTCAACATAAAACAATAAATTTCCATTTCAAGAAACTTATATAATAACTACCACACGTTGTTTTCCAAGCTACCCAGATTTTCTTTGCTTCCTTATAGGTTTTCTTTTATTCTCTGTTCACTTTTTACTTTATTTTTTCCCTGCCCTAAAGAAGTCTACAATTAAACATGGAGATGCACACACACACATACATATAAACTTATGCATATATACATTCATACACACATATATAAGACTGCACTATGCATATTTCCACTTGTGATCTCTTTCTCTGAAGGTAGATAACATCTTCCTTCATAGGTCCATAGGTTCAAGTTTTCCCATGTTTATCAAAATTAACCAGCTCACATTTCCTATAACACAGCAATATTCTAACACAATCACTTCCTATCTGAAAGACTGTCTATGGAAGGTTTTCCCCCCAGTTTTCTGCATTCCTTCTATTCTTGGCTATGTTGGTTTTATTCATACAAGAAGATTTTACTTTAAAATAATTGAAATTGTCCATTTTACACTTCAACAATGCTCTCACATTATAATATAGTTTAAGGTCTGATACAGTTGAATCTCCTTCCTTTACATCTTTTTGCTCTGTTTTCTTTGAAATTCCTGACCTTTTGTTCTTCCATATGATCTTTATTATTATTTTTTCTAACTCAGTAAGATAATTTTTCAGTAATTTAATTGGGGTGGCATTGAATAAATAGATTAGTTAAGCAAAATTGTCATTTAAAAAATTGTATCAGATTTACCTACTCATGAACAAAAAAATATTATTCCAGTTACTTATATCTGCCCTCATTTGCATAAAAAGTGTTTTATGTTTGATCTTGTGAGTTTGAAAAGCGTGCAGGTACAACAGCAACAACATCTATTAATAGAAGCAATAGTAGCAAACATTTATATAGTACCTACCATGTGCCAAGCACTATAAGTCCTTTACAATTATTATCTCACTTGATCCTTACAATAACCCTGGGATGTAGGTGCTATTATTATATCCATCTTACAGATGAGGAAACTGAGGCAAAGAGGGGTTCAAGGACTTGCCCAGCTAGTGTCTGGGGTTAAATTTGAACTCAGGTCTTCCTAGCTCCAGAACTCTGTGCATTATGGCACCACCTGGGGGCCTAGGTTGACAGTGACAGGAATGACTAGTGGCAAGGAAAGTTTATTCTCTATGGGAGATCAAGCTTTGCTATTTAATCAGACAATGCCCAACCAAGGTAAAATAGATGTCTATAGAGATGTTCAGAAACTCTGGTGACTCCACCCTCCAAAACAGAATTCCAGCGACCATGCCCAGGAGAACCTAAGCTACTCAACATTGAACTCTGGGATTGGGTATTCTCACCTTCATTCAAACCAGTTCCCGCCTCACCACTACATAGAATCACACTCCTTTCTACCTCTTGTTTTTAGAACTGTAATCAAATCAACACTCCCATTGACTGGTGAGATTTTTCAATGGACTTCCTTATGCTTACACTTACCACCTCTCTACCTTCTCAGGTCAAAACACTCCTGGCAACCACTCACCTCAAAGTGTTGTCTCTCCCAATGGAATGTGGGGTCCTTGAAAACAAGGACTTTTGTGTTTGTATGCCCGGTTCTTATCGTAGGCCTTAGCATACAGAAATCACTTAATAAATGGTCTTTCTTTCCAATATAATTATATCATCATTCTAAGCACAGGGAACGATTTATATGAAAATACAGAGATTGGAGATGGAGTTCCTTTTGTGAGGAACAGCGAGAAGACAGTTTAACTGGACTGGAGAGTATATGAAGGTAAGTAACATGCAATGTGGCTGCAAAGAGGTTGGAGGAAGGTATAAAGGGCCTTAAATGCTAAACAAAGGACTTTATATTTGCTCCTAGAGGTAACAGGGAGTCACTGGATTTTATTGAGCAGAGGAGCAACATGGTCAGTATAAAGTATGGCAGCTGAGTAGAAGATAGATTGCAGTGGGGAGAGACTTGAGACAGACAGACCAATTAGAAATCTGTTGCAATACAGCAGGTAAGAGATGATGAGAACTGTGATTGTGTGAGTCCAAAGAAAGGGACAAGAGGGGAGAGATGTTATGGTAGTCGAAACAAGACTGGCAATTGATTGCATATGTGAGTATATACACACACGTATATGTGCACACGTATGTTTATGTGTACATGTATATGATGAATATGCAAACAAGAAGTATCACTGTTCTCCTGCCTGGCTCAACAGAGTCATGCCCAGCCCTGCAGCTCTGCTTATCCCCTGATTTTGCAACAGGTTCAAGTCTCTACAAGACCACAGCTGCCAGCTGGCCCTAAAGAGGAAGAAGCCATTCCACTGGCATCGGTCTGCCCACTTACCTCAGAGCTGGGTGCTAAGACCCAGAAAATACACCCCAGCTCCTCCCAGTTATCATCTTGGCATCTCCGCCTACCTGCCTGCCTGCCTACCATAGCCAGCTGAGTTTGCCCAGTGTACAGGTACCAACCCAGACTGCCCAGCTGTTCAGTTAGCTAGCCTAACCTCAGGAATGGTGCCCCTGCTAATGTGGTCTAGGGGTTCTTATCCTCATTTTGTGTCATGGACCCCTTTGGTGGTCTGGGGAAACCTATGGACAAGTCCCTTCTCAGAATGATACTTTTAAGTGATTGAAGTAAATATTCAATTTCAGTTAGAGGTTAAAATAAAAATGGAACTTTCCCCCATCCATTCATTTCTGCCTGAAATCTATCCAGCTGTGGTTCCAGTAGTCCCATGTGTCTCAGATCCAAGCTTCTCCTGAAGCATTTTTTTCTCAGAGATATATTAAGGGTCTTTCCATCTCCTTATAAGCTGCAGCTTTGGCCCTGGATGCCCTGAAGGAGGAGCATAGAATGACAGCGAAGCTGGAAGAGACCTCAGAGGTCAGCTAGTCCAACTCCCTCACCTTACACATGAGGAAACTGAGGCCCAGAGAAGGTAAGTGACTTACCCAAAGTCACCCAGGTAGTATAAGATTTCATCCAAGTCATCTGCCCCCAAAGCCTTTTGGGGAGTTTTGGCATCTCTGCCAGAGCTCCTAGCATGGTGCTTTCTAGGCAGGAAATGAGCCCACAATGAAGCCAATCATGTCCCCAGGTTCTAGACTGTATTACTTCCTTCCAAACCACACTCATTTCAGTGTAATCACCTAACCTAGCTCCCCAGACCACCACTTCCAACACCCAGAAGGTTATTTAGCAAAGTAGATTGATTTTCACATTGATTTGAAGTCTAAATACAGCAAATACCCTCCATCCTGTTGGGTTTTTTTCCTTTGCACATCTGAACTTAATGGACTCCCTTGCCAGCCTGCCACTTTATCAAATTGATTGAACTGTTTAATGAAACCCATGGAGATGGAACAACTTTGTCTCACGGTCAGTTGCAACCCTTGATGTAAGTAATCTCCAGTGATACCGTATGCATCCAATGTCCAACCTGCCAGTGGTTATCAATATCCATTAGACTTCTGGTTGGCTTGAATCATTAATAACCTGTCAGATTAAGCAATTAGGTTGTCTCTCCTTGCCAGAGGAAATTGTTTTTCCCTAACTGATGGTTTTGGCTTTGCAGTTGTGCAGAAAACCACTCGGTCAAAATATTTGGCGCATTCCTAGCTGGAGAGAGAGTACTTTTGATGGATGCAGAACAGGAGCTAAAAGCCAAGAGGTCAAAAGGAGCAGGCAAGCAGTGACAGAGGAAAAATCATGTGGGCAGTGCCATTCCCCCTTTAGAGAAGTGCCTAAATTATCTCCGGTGTTTTTCAGAGGCTGTCCTCATGTGCCTTGTCACCAAGATGGGAGCATGTGTTATGATGGAGTTCAGCATATCTGGAGCACTGAAAGTTTAAATTGAGATGTGAACTACTCATAGGTTCCTGATGCTAGAGCTGATAGGACCCTCAGAAGCCAGCTGATCTAACCACACCCTATATTTTGCAGAGAAGAAAACAGGATTAGGGAAGGGAAGGGAAGGGAAGGGTAGGGAAGGGTAGGGAAGGGACCTATCTGTCCGTGGTCCTAGAGTTGGAAGAGGCTTCAGATGCCCTATAGTCCACCCACTCACTCCCATCTTAAAGAGGGGGAAACTGAGTCCCAGGGAGGGAAAGTAACATCCAAAATCACATATAGGACATTAGATCTAGGGCTGGAAGGGGCCTCAGAAGCCAACTAGTCCAACCCCCTTATTCTATTTTTAAAAATTTTTCTTCATTACTACGAATTTGATAGGCCAACAAACATTTCTAGATCCAAAGAACAGACAGAGGGTTACATATAACAGTGTGAATCTCAATTATACTGCTTGGCTTTTTAAAGTACTTATTAAATTTAACACAATTGTGCCAACACTACCCTGCTTGTCTATGCCCCCTTTGGGACTACTGTCTGGTCTCATCTGCATATTATTAATGTTTAATTGACATTTTTCCTTTTTTTCTTTTTTTGGCATTACTATCATTCATTCACTATTTGCCCCATTCTTCCCACCCTCCCCCAAAAAGTCCTCCCTTGTAATAAATTAGCAAAATAAATCCATATAACAGCTGTGTCTGAAAAATGTCTCTGCCAAAGGGGGAGAAGACTTTTTTAAGTCTTGATTCACCCCCTTCATTTTATAGGAGGGGAAACTAAGGCCCTGAGAGCTGGAGAGAACTCACCCAAATCACATAGGTAGTAAACATGAGAGTTAGGATTTGAACCAAGGTCCTCAGACCCCACAGCCTATGACTTTTCCCACAGCCCCACAATATCTCCCATTAGAGTCACTCTTTGGTGTTGGCTGCCTCATACCCTTTGTTGAAACAAGAACTCCCAGAGTAAAGGTAGGAAGAGTTTAGTAGCAGGGATGGGGAGTCTGTGGCCTTCTAGGTCCTTGGGTGCAGCCTTTTGACTTAGTCCAAGTTTAACAGAACAAATCTTTCTATTAAGCGGATTTGTTCTGTGCAGTTTGGATACAAAGGGCCATGCTTGAGGACCTAGATGGCCACATGAGGCCTCAAGGCTGCAGGTTCCCCACCCCTGGTTTAGTGCCTTTCCCCAGATCATTTCTTTTAAACTGGGTTCCAGGGAACTCATGTGACTTTCTACCACCACACCTTTCTAAATGATATTCATCCCAGATCGGTAGTTTTACACAGGTGACCAATGCAATGTCTCAGCCCTCTGTTTCCTCATTCAGGGGGTGGGGGGTGACTTCCCTGCCCCTGACTTGGTGCTTCCTGAGCCCCAGGTGTCATTGTTTTATACTCAGTGAAACCCTCAAAACCAGTTATACTAGATCTTAAAGACTGCGCTGCATCCTTGGGCCCCTCCAAATTCTGACATGCTCTGTTCCAAGGGCCCTTCCAGCCTTGGTGTTCTCTGATGTTCTGTGTCTTCAGGCCCTGACGTGAGGGAAAACATGTCATAGTCATTCAGTGAGTTGGTCGACAAGCATTTATTAAGCACCTACTGTGTGTCAGCACTGTACTAAGTATTCTCAAGGGCCTCACTAATGGGAGAGACAACAGGCTGATAATGTATTATACAAACAAGATAGACCTAGAAGAAATTGGAGATAATCAGCAGAGTGGATGAACTGATCTCAAAGCCAGGAATACCTAGATTCAAGTTCTGTCTTTGACATATGCTGTCTCGGGGACCCTGGGCAAGTCTTTCCTTCTCAGTGCTCTATGCAGCTCTCTAAGCCTTTAAGTTGCAAAGAAAGCACTGATCTGCAATGGTAGACTGAATTTCCTAACCTGGGAGTTCTCTGTCCCAATGAAATCACAGCTCGGGTCCCTGCACACTGAAATTTCCTGTGACTTGCCCAAGTTCATGCAGGTAGTAAGCATAAGAGTTAGGATCTGAAGCCTCTGGCTTTTCCCACTGTACCACAATGACTCCCATTAGAGTCACTCTTTGGAGTTGGCTAAATTGTGCCTTTTTGCCAAAGCAAGAAGTCCCAGAGTGAGGGCAGAAAGGGTTTAGGTCCTGCCTAACTGTGATATTTTATGTTCTCAAGTTCCTCTCACTTCTTATATTTCAGGTTCTAAGCGGTCTTCTACAACTGAAAGACTTTTCTGAAGTGACTCCAAGCTCTGACATTCTGTGTGCTCAGGTCTGGAAAAGGAGAGACATGATAGAACTCATGGAGATCTAATATCAAAGCCACCTGGATCCAAGTCTTGTCTCTGACTCACACTGGCTGTGTGGCCCTGGCTAAGTCACTCAGTGATCTAGCCAAGTCTATATGACTCAGTTACAAATGAGGTGCCTATGTCAAATAAGTTTCTTAAGCTGAGAGTTCTCTATGCCAACTAAATCACAGCAACTACTCCATTAGGTCACTCCTATATCTGACAATTTCAGTTCTAGGGACTCTTCCACCTTGGACATTCTGAGTTCTAATGTTTTTCCCATCTCTGACATTCTATGTTCTAAAGTTCCTTTCATCCCTAATATTCTGTGTTCTAAGCTTTCCTCCTCTGACTGAACTGCTATACTGTAAGTTCCCATTTACCTCTGATTTTCTATGTTTTCAGACATAAAAGTAAAGGCAGCATGGAATAGGTGATGGAACACAGATCTCAAAGCCAGGAAAATCTGGATCCAAACCCTGATACTGACTGTGTGCTCCTGGGTAACTTAAACTCTCAGGCCTCTAAGCAATCTTTCAGACCTAGAAGTTCCAGGGAGGATGCTGACCTGCCTTGGTAGAGGGAGTTGTTGTAATTTGGTTTTTGTTCTCAAAGAGGACCAATGACATCAGGAGGTGATATCTTGACTTGCAAGTGAATTGGATTTAGGTGAGGCAGAGCTGTGCAAAGTTACCAGCCTCACTCTCTCCTCTGGAACCATCTGGGTCCAGTGGCAAGATACAAATCAGGCTGACTGGCAATGGTCCAGCATGCATGGGGAGACCTTGGCCATTTTCAAACCAAGGTCTTTCCCACATCTCAGTTGGTCTGAGGCAACACCCATTCAGTGATTAAAGGCTAAGTAACAATTGAGGAAAAAGACTGCCTAGTTTGCCTTCATAAAAGTATCCCTAAACCAGAAGTCCTCTGTGCCGATGAAAATATAGCTGCAGTCCTTTGGGTCCCTCCAAGCTCTGACATTTTTGGTTCTAGGACCCCTACCAGGTCAGACATTTTCTATGCTAAAGCCCCTTCCAGCTCTAATGGTCCATTTTCTATTTTCCCTCCAAACTCTGACATTCTGTTTTCTAAAGCTCCTCCCAAGTTTTAAATTCCATCTGCCAATGACCCTTCTCACTCAGATATTCTCTCTTCTTAGGTTACTCCAACGGCTGATATTCTATGTCTAAAGTCCCTCCCATGAGAAATTGCATGGCATCTCTGAAAAAGAGCCCATCTCAACACCAGGAAGACCTGGATTCAAATCACAGACCTGTCTCTGACATGTAATGGTTGTATGACCCTGGGTAAGTCACTTAACTTCCAAGTGCTCTAAGTTACACAGAAGATGTTGACATGCGTTGGTAGAAGGAGCTTCCTAAACTAAGAATCCTCTATACCCATGAAATTCCAGGATTCTCTTTCAGTCCCTCCCACTTGTGACATTTTCTGTTTCAGGACCCCTGCTAGGTCTGACATTTTCTGCACTGAGGCCCCTTCCATCTCTGACATTCCATTTTTTATTCTCCCTCACAGCTCTGACATTTATTTCCTAAAATCCCACAAAACTCTTACATTTCTTCTTGTAAGGATCTTCTATTTCTGATATTCTCTGTTCCAAGGTCATTCCAACCTCTGTCATTCTACGTGCTCGGGTTCCTCCCATGAGTGACTGTATGTCATAGTTTGAAAAAGAGTTACTGTCAAAGCAAGAAAGGCCTGGATATAAGTCCTGTGCCTGACACATAGTAAGCTATGGGACCCTAGATAAGTCACTTGAACCTTCAGGGCTCTAGTCAACTCTCCAGGCCTCTAAAGTTACAAGTAAGATGCTGACCTACACTGGGAGAGTTCCTTAAGCTCAAAATTCTTTTATGCCAACAAAATCAGTATTGATATTTTCAATTTTTAGATCATCAGTTTCTGTTAGAAGATTCCTCCCAGCTCTGATGTTGTCTCACAATTGACCCTCTGCTCTCTGCCATTCTGCATTCCAAGTTACTTACATCTCTACTATTCTGTGTTGTCAAGTTCCTCCCATGGCTAACTCTCTATGTTCTAAGTTCCCACCCAGTTTTGACATTCTATGTTCCCAGGTCCTTACAGTGGATGGAGGACTGATCTCTCACCCAGGAAGATCTGAATTCAAGCTCTGTCTTTGATAGGACTGGCTTTAGGACCCTGGATAAGTTACTTTCTTTCTCAATGCTCTAGACAGTTCTCTAAACTTATATTTAAAAGATACCAACCTGCACTTGGGAGAATTTCAAAATGAGAATTCTCTATGCCAATGAAATCACAGCTTTAGTCCAAAAGATCCTGAGTACCCTTGACTGTTTCATTTTTAAGGATCCTCCTGGCTCCCACCTTCTTTGTTCTAAAGTTTTTTCCCAACTGTTATATTCTTTGTTATAAGATCCCCACCCAGTTCTACCATTCCTTTTCCTCTCAGGTACTTGCCATAGGAGCTATCATGGCCTGGGTCTCAAAGCCAAGAGACCAGGATTCGTGTCTTGTCTCTGACTCAGACTGGCTATGTGACTCTGGCTAAGTCACTTTAACTCTCAGTGATCTACACCTCTGAGCTGCAAAGAAGATGCTGACCTACATTGGTAGAGAGATTTCTCCAACTTGGGGGTCCTCAGTCTCTCACATTCCTCCGATGCCTGACATTCTGTGCTCTAATTTTACTTCCTTCTCCAATATTACAGCCTGTATCTCTTCTAAGTTCCTTTCCATGACTGCCATTGCACAAATATTTTTGTACAAATGCATCCTTTTCCTTTTTCTTTCATCACTCATGGGTGTAGGCCTGGCAGGAAAGTCAAAGAATATGCACTATTGATTAATTTGGGGGGCACACTTCAAACTCCTTTCTAGAATGACCACACCAATTCACAGTTCCAGCAGTACTGTATTAGTGTGCCTGTTCTCCCATAGCCTCTTCAACAGTTCTCATTTTCCTTTTTTGTCAACTCTGCCAATCTGATGGATGTGATTGATGTGGAACTTCAAGGTTGCTTTAATTTGCATTTTTCTAATTATTAGTGATTTGGAGCATGTTTCATATGGCCACTGATAATTTGGATTTTTTCCTTATTAAAAACCACTTCTTATATCCTTAGAACATTTCTTATTTGGGGGATGACTCTAAGTCTTATAAATTTGAATCTATTCTTTGTACATATTAGATAGAAAACCTTCATTAAAAAATCTTGCTGTAAAGATTTTTTTCTCAGTTATGTTTTCATTCTAATTTTTGCTACAATGACCATGTTTGTGCAAAATTGTAATTCTGTGTCACCAAAATTGTGTTTTCTCTTCTGTAATCCTCTCTGTTTGGTCATAATTTTTTCCCCATCTACAGATCTAACCAGAATTCTTCCTTGTTCCTCTAATTCAGTGATTCTCAACCTTCCTAATGCCGCGACCCTTTAATACAGTTCCTCATGTTGTGGTGACTCCCCAACCATAGAATTATTTTCATTGCTACTTCATAACTGTAATTTTGCTACTGTTATGAATCATAATGTAAATGTCTGATATGTAGGATGTTTTTAAATTGAACATAACCCACAGGTTGAGAACCACTGCTCTAATTTCTTTTTTGTTATCACCCTTTATATCTAAATCATGGGTCTGTTTAAAGCTTGCCTTGGTAAAACATGAGATGTTGGTCCCTACCTGGTTTCTTCCAGACTACTTACCGGTTTTCTCAGATGTCAAATCTGGGTCTTATCTACCCCAATAGGTTGCATCTTCAGATTTATCAAGCACCTTTCTAAAAAAGGTGCCTCTACTTTCTCCTGATCTCTTCTTAACCCCTTATAATCCAGCTTCTGATCCTATCATTCCATTGAAACTGCCCTCTATATGAAGTTACTAATGATCTCTTGGGTCACCACATCCAATGGTCTTTTCTCTATCCTTATTCTCCTTAACCTATTTGAAGTCTTTGACCTGTTGATCATTCTCTTCTCCTTGGACCTCTCTTCTCTCTAAATTTTCAGGACAAGATACCACTGTCTTGATTCTCCTCCTTTATCTATTCACTCCTTCCCTGTCTCCTTTGCTGGATCATCTTCCAGATCATGCCTCTAACCCTAGATGTCCCTCAGAGTTCCCACCTGGCCCTCTTCTTCCTCTATACTACTTCACTTGGATATCTTATAACCTCCCATAGATTTACTTATCATCTTTTTTCTGATGATTTTCAAATCTCCCTGTCCTGCCCCAACCTCTCTGCTGACCTCTAGTCTACCGTCTCCATCTGCCTTTCAGACCAATCAAACTGGATGTCCAGTAAACACCTTAAACTTGTTATATCCAAAACAGAATCATTACCTTTCCCCCTAAACCCTGTCACCATTCTAGTGCAGGCTCTCATCACCTTGAACTATTTTAATAGTGTACTGCCGGGTTTGCCTCCCTCAAGGCTCTTCCCACTCCAATCCATCCTCCATTCAGTCACTAAAGTGATTTTCCTAAAGCACATGTCTGACCATGTCATCCCCCTACGTGATAAACTCCAGTGTCTCCCTATTGCCCCCTTATTGTTCTGTTTGGCATCCAAAGCCTTTCATAACCTATCCCCTCTCCCACCTTTTTAGTCTTCTTACACCGTACCCTCACCTCCTGGCTGTTTCTACTCCTGGCATTTTCTCTGTCTCCCATACCAGGAACACTCTCCCTTCCACTCCAACCACTGACCTTTCTGGCTGCCTTTAAGTACCAATGAAAATCTCAGCTTTTACTGGATGCCTTCTCCAGCCCCTCTTAATTCTACCACCTTCTCTCTGTTATTTATTTATCCTGTCTATCCTTTACTTGTATATATTTGCTTGCATTCTATTGTGATATCCTTGAGGGTGGGGATGGTCTTCTGCTCCTTCTGTATCCCCGTTGCTTAGCAAACTGTCTGGCACATGGTGGATACTGAACAAATTTGACTGATTGATTGAAGCTACTGGGTTCCTTGGCATCTAAATGTTTACACTGTGTGCCTCATATCCTCCCCGATCAACCTATCTACCTCCAAACAAACACCAAAGTGTTTTTAATGATTTCAGCTTTATACTACAACTGGAGATCAGGTCTACCTCTAGGCCTGCTTTCTTCCCACTTCTTTCCAACTATTTCCCCTAAAGGACCTTTTGCTTCTTCAGATGAATTGTGTTATGATTTTGTCTAATTCTCTAAGGTAAATCTTGGAGAGCTTGATTGGTATGGACCTGAAGAAGTAAATTAATTAGGATATGATTACTTTCAGTATATTGACTCATTCTATTCATGAGCAATAAATACTCTCCAACATCATTACTGAGTAAAGTGTTTTATATTGGATTCATAAAGTTCTTGCCTTGGTAGGTAGACTCCCAAGGGTTTTAGACACCCCCAAATATTTTGTAGTTATTCTAAAAGGGATTTCTCTTTCTATCGTTTCTTGCTGAGATTTTTTGCAATATACAGAAATGCTGACAATTTATGTGGATTTATTTTATATGCTCGAAGTAAGCTGAAGTAATTGTTTCAATTTATCTTTACTTGATTTTCAATGGTCTAAGATTCCATGTTTTAAGGTCTCTCCCGGCTCTGACAACCTATGTTCTAAGTTCCATTCTTTGACTAACATTTCATATTAGAGGACTGATCCCAGCTGGGACATTATCTCTTCACAGATCCCTGGAAGAACAGACATTTTGTGTTCCAAGACCCCTCCCCACCCTGACACTCCATGTTCTAAGGCCTTTCCCAGATCAGACTTTCTGTAGTCTGAGGACTTTCCCACCTCTTACACTACCTGCTCTCTGGCCACTCCCAGCCCTGACAATCTTTGATCTAAAGGTCCTCCCAAATACAACATTGTGTATTCTAAAGTATCTCCTAGATCTGACATTCATTGTTCTAAACACTCTCTCAACCTTAATGTTCTATGTTCTAAAGGTTCATCCTGATCTACCATTCTCTCTTCTAAGGTTTTTCCCAAATCGAATTTTCTTTTTTCTCAAAAACCTCTGTTCTCGGGCTATGCTGAGCTCTGAAGAAGCCAAAAGACCCTTTATTGTAGAGACAATTTTAGTTCCCAAGTCCCTAAAACCTTTGCTTTCTGTTTGGAGGACCCTTCCAAGTCTGGCAGTCTGTTCTTAGGCCCTCCAATCCTTGGCCTTTTCTGTTCTCAGGCTCAGCCAGTTCAGTCCATCTGCATTTTAAGAACTTTTCCAGCTTTGACATTCAGTGCTCCAAAGCCCCATTTATCTCTGACAATCAATGATCCAAGGCTCAACTCAGCTCTATTTTCTTTCTTCTAAGGGTAACCACTCTGAACTGAGGTCTAACATTCTGTATTCTGAAGTCCCTGCCAACTCAAATTCTCTGTTCTCAGCACACTCCAAGCTCTGATATTCTCCCTTAAAGGGCCCTTGCAGCTACAACATTGTCATTTCTAAATACCATCCCAATATGACTTTCGGTATTCAAAATAGCCTCTCATTAATGACCATGTGTGCTATAAAATTCCTTTCATCTCTAATATAGGAAGTTCTATACTATTTCATAGACCTGGTATTTTGTGTTCTAATGTCCATCACAAATCTAGAATTCTATGTTATCAGCCCGTTATCAGCTTAGTGGTTTTCCATACTATGCCAGTTCTGATATTCTATGTTTCAATCTCCATCGAAGCTCTTATATTCATTCTATTTTTGTTTGTTTTTAGGAGGGGGGAAGGCAGGGAAGTGGGGATAAAGTGACATTCCCAAGGTCACGAGGCTAGTAAGTGTTAAGTGTCTGAGGCCTCATTTGAACGCAGGTCCTCCTGATTGCATGAATGGTGTTCTATTCACTTCATCACCTACCTGCCCCTCTGATTTTCATTCTTATAAAGACGCCCACATCTCTGAAATTTTTCTATCCTTAGTTTCATCTCATTTCTGACCTTCTGTGCTCCAAAGGCCATGATCTAATATAATGAGTTATCAAGTCATTCATTGACCTTAGATACTGAGCTATAAATTACATTTCTGTTGTGATGTTCTGAATCTAACATTCTGAGTTCTAAATACCATTCTTGATCTAACATTCTGAGTTCTAAATTCCATCCTGGATCTAACATTCTGAGTTCTAAATTCCATCCTTGATCTAACATTCTGAGTTCTAAATTCCATCCTGAATCTAACATTCTGAGTTCTAAATTCCATCCTTGATCTAACATTCTGAGTTCTAAATTCCATCCTT
>CM053602.1:45138005-45154929 GCA_028646575.1 Pseudocheirus occidentalis
AGGTGATAGGTGAATTCTTTCAAGTTTTATTTTACCCTGTGGTTCTAAAATATCAGGGCAATTTTACTTGAGAATTTCTTGAAGGATGCTTTCTAAATTCTTTTTTTGATCATGGCTTTCAGGTAGTCCAATAATTTTTAAATTGTCTCTCCTGGATCTATTTTCCAGGTCAGTGGTTTTTTTCCTAGGAGATATTTCACATTGCCTTCTGTTTTTCATTTGTTTGGATCTGTTTAATAGTATCTTGATTTCTCATAAAGTCATTTGCTTCCATTTGCTCCACTCTAATTCTGAAGGAATTGTTCTCTTCAGTGAGCTTTTGAGATTCTTTTTCCATCTGGCAAATTTGACTTTTAGTGGGTTCTGTAGCTCTAAAATTTTTTTGTGAGTTCATTTTGTGGGTTCTGTAGCTCTAAGATTTTAAGACTTTCTTCTCCTCATTGGTTTTTTGGGCCTCTTTTGCCATTTGATTTGATCTATTTTAAGGTGTTATTTTCTTCAGTCAGGTTGTTGACTCTTTTCATGATTTTCTTGCATCATTCTAATTTCTCTTCCCATTTTTTCCTCTACTTCTCTTATCTGATTTTCAAAATTCTTCTTAAGCTCCTCTATGGCCTGTAACCAGTTTATATTTTTCTTGGAAGCTTTTGGTGTGGGAGTTCTGACTGTGTTGTCTCCTTCCCATCCATGCTTTGATCCTTTTTGTCCCTGAAAAAGGAATCTAAAGTTGGATTGCTGTTCTTGCTTTGCTTCCTTTGCCTGCTCATGTTGCCAATTAATCACTTGACTTTTGGGCTCCATAGAACTCTGCTTTGAGAGAGGAGAGCTTTACCCCAAATTACTGTGGTTTTTGCAGCTGCTGGAACTTTTAGGAGGTCACTGTCTCTGCAGCCCCCACCAGCTTTGGCTCACTGGTCATGCACCTCAGGACCACTACCCAAGACCACAATCCTGATCCGGGCAGGTTAAGGGAAGAGCACTTAGCTTCTGAATGATTGCTTGGCCCCCCTGCAATCTGCAGTCCGGGAGCTCTGAAGCAGTCACATGGAGGTGGCTGAAAGGCCACCACTTCCGTTGCTTCTGGCTCTGTGGGCAGATGGCCAAACTCACTCCTGTTCCTCCCTCTCACCCAAATTTAGGTGAGTTCCACTGATCTTTCACTTTGTCTTTGGCATTTATGGGTTGATAATTCTGGAAACTGCCACAGCTGCTGGTGATCCACTCTCCGGAATGCTCCAGCCACGGCTTGTCCTGAACACCTTGGGGCTAAAACCGCGGGTTCATGCCGGGCTGATCTTGGCTCCCAGCATGTTGTGATGAACCCGTCCTGTATGCCTGCCAGGCTACCTTCAGTAGATTTGTTTCTCTGTCATTTTGTGGGTTCTGTAGCTCTAAAATTTGTTTAGAGTCATATTTTGTAGGTATTTGAGGTGGTTGAGGAGGGAGCTCACAGAGTTCTCCTGCTTCTATGCTGCCATTGTGACTCCATCCCCACATCTTGCATTTCTTGTGAATTATTTCAATTCTCCTTTACTCATAGAGCATAGCACCTTCTCTGATGAGGAGGGCACAGCATGCTAGATGGTCCTGTGCCAGTGTCTTCTGTGTCACACAATCAGTTCCAAAGTTCTTAAGAGAAACCTTCAGAATATCCTTGTATTGCTTCTTCTGACTCCTATGTTAATGCTTGCCCTGTGAGTTCTTCATAAAAAAAGTCTTTTAGGCAATTGTCCATTTTGCATTTGAACAACATGGTCAGCCAATCATAGTTGCACTCTCTGCAATAGAGTTTGAATACTTGGTGGTTTATTTCGAGAAAGGACCTCAGCTATGGCTATGTAAGTAGAGGGAAGGGGGCATATATGAAAGATGTTATAAACGTAGAAACACAAGATTTGGCAACAGATTGGATATGTGGGGTAAATGAGTTAAAGATAAAGATGAAGTTGAACTTGAATGACTAGGAGGCTGATGGTGCTCTTGACAGTTATTGGAAAGTTTGGGAAGAAAAGTGGGTATAGGAGATGAGAGATAAATTCTATTTTGGACATGTTAAATTTGATATGCCTTTGGGACATCCACTTAGAGATGTCCAAAAGGCAGTTGCATGATCTGGGAATCATCTGTATAAGCATGGTAATTGAATGCATGAGATCTGGTGAGATCATCAAGTAAGATCCTATATATTAGAGGAAAAAGAAAAAAATTTCCAGGACAGATACTTGGTGTATCAAGAATGGTTTCAGCTGAGTCATGAAAGTCAGAAGCCAGATTGTAGAGAGTTTGGAAGAGAGTAAAGGAGTAGGACTGCAGTTGCCAGCTGTAGATAGCCTTCTCAAGGAGTTTAGCTATGAAAGGGAAGAGAGAATCAGAAATATGTCTAGCAGAGATGGAAAGACCCAGTGAGAGTGTTTTAAGGATGTCATCAGTGTGTCTGTAGGCAGCAAGGAAAGATTAGAAAAAGAAAGAGGATGATGAAGGGAAGATCTGTTGCAGGAGTGAAGATGAGGTGGAATTAAGGATGAATGTAGAGGGATTTTCCTTGACAAGAAGGAGGTCTACGACTTCATCTAAGATAAAAATGAAGGAAAGAGTGGAGGGAAGATGTAAGTGATGCAAGGTGAGGAGGAAAGGAAAGGGACCTCTTAATCACTACGTTTTTTTGGTGAAGTATGGGATGAGGTACTCAGTGTAGAAGATGGGAGGAGGGGGAACAGTGGGAGCTTTGAGGAGGAATGAAAAGATTTGGAGTAATTGATATGGTTAGTGGGATAACAGTCCATTTAGGGAGATGTAAAAGAATTGCCTTGCAGGAGTGAGGGCCCAGTCGAGATTATGTAGCATAAATTTGTAGTAGACCTAATCAGTATAGTTTTATGACTTTCTCCAGCTCCATTTAGTAGCATGTGACTAATAGCGAAGAAGGTGGACAATGGAAATAATGCAAGACTGAAGTTTAACAAGGCATGATCATCAAAAAGGACTAAAGATCAAGGTGTTTGAATGTAGAGGATAGTGTGGAGTTAAATCAGGCATCAGGAAGCGAGTATAGCCAGTGCAAGAGTAATGGTCTGAAAAAGAACTGAAAGGTTAAAGGATTGATGATCACAATGAGAATGAAGAGCAGGGTTAAAGGTGCTGGGACACAGAAGAAAATGAAATCATGAGAAACAATCAATCAAACTCAGTTCAATAAACAAGAATGCTCGCTACTTGGGGAAGCATTTTGTTCAATAAGATCTGCTGGGAAAACTGGAAAGCAATTTGGCTAAAAAAATAGTTTAATCTAGTGTCTTACAAGCATATACTACAATAGGTTCCCCATGGATACTTGACAAATATAAATGGTAAAAATCATCCTGAAAAACGGAGAAAAATGAATTGAAGTAGCTTTCACAATTATAGCTAAGGGAAAGATTCTTAACCAAGAAAGGTAGAGAGGAGGTCACAAAAAGATAAAATTATATGAAATTGAAAAGCTTTTACCTGAACAAGGTTAATATATCTAGAATAAGAAGTGAAATTGTTGACTGAGAGGAAAAAACTTTTGCACCAAATATTTTTGGTAAAGGTCTAATATACAAAATGTGGAAGGAATTAACAAAAAAATATGACCGAGAGCTTTTCCCAATGGATACACTATCAAATAATAAGAACAAGCAGTTCTGAAAAGAATTACAAACAAAAACCATTTATAAGAAAAACAAAAGCAAATATATAGAAGATTACTTCAAGTCATTAATAATTAGAGGAACATAAATTAAAACAACACCAAGGTTTTACCTCAAACCCAGCAAACTGGAAAAGATAGCAAAGGATGTAAATAATCACCATTTCAGAGATGTGGAAAGACAAGTGTGCTGATATAGTCAATTTTAGTGCAGTCATGAATTTGTCCAAACATTCTGGAAAGCAATTTGTAATTATGCTAAAATAGTTACTAAAATAGAGGATCATCTAGAAATTCCACTGCTAGTCATATATATCCCAAGGAAATCAAAAGACAGAAAGATCTTTAAATTGAAATATTAATAACAGCTTTTTGAGGCCAGGGGTGAGGGCGTTACAAGAATTTTCAGGATCCTTGATAGCCATTGTATGTGATCCTTTGCAACTACATACTTCCCTTCCTTTTTTACCTTTCAGTTCTTTCCCAGACCATTACTCTTACCCCAGCTATACTTGCTTCCTTTTACAACTCCACACTATCCTCTACATTCAAACCCCTTGACCCTTTGTCTTTTTTTGATGATCATGTCTTGTCAAACTTCAGTCTTGGATTATTTCCATTGTCCACCTTCTTCACTATTAGTCACATGCTACTGAATGGAGCTGGAGAAAGTCACAAACCAGGACAGGTTATGAATAGACAGGTACATTGTTCTAGTTTATCTACTCAAGAGTGTAACACAATCCATCAGTAGGTAGTAGACATGTGTGTCTCACAATTCCACAGATCATATGCACACACACACACACATCGATATATGAAACTATATGTCTAAGTATATATGAAACAATATATTATATATACTATAAAATATGTGTGTATATATGTACACATATATTTATATCTTATATATACATCCATATATATACTTATATATAATAAATTTTTATATATTTGTATCTTACCAGGAAAAGGTTTGTTTTTAGGAAAAGCGTAAGGCTATATAACCTGCCACAAAGGCTCTAGCATAGCCATTTGTTGTTGAGGCATTTCAGTTGTGTCGGACTCTTCATGACCCCAGTTGGGGTTTTCTTGGCAAATATACTAGAGCCATTTCGTTCTCCAGCTCGTTTTACAGGTGAGGAAACTCGGGCAAACAGTTTTATGTGACTTGCCCAGGGTCATCCAACTGGTAAGTATAGGAGGTCTGATTTGAACTCACATCCCCTTGACTCCAGGCTCAGCACTCTCTCCTCTGAGCCACCTAGCACCCAGCTTGGGCATTTACATCAGACCAAAGAAAACAGTATCTTCATTATCAATTCATTAATTAATATTTGTTAAATTGCTGAATGCTTTATTAGCTAGAATAAAGAGAAGTGGTTGAGTTCCTAGAATTATTTAAAATCCTTTGAGTTTTCTTTTGTGACTATAAAGTGATTGGGGGAAGGGAAATACTGAAGGAGACATTCAGTACACTCAGCATCACATAGAAAAAGAGAAATATAAATGCAAATATAGCATAAAATAGAGTCAGTTCTATTCTCCTAAAACCCTAAAAATCCACTTTTTTTTTGCTTTTTGGAGGGGGAAAAGGCAGAGTAATTGGGGTTAAGTGACTTGCCCAAGGTCACACAGCTAGTAAGTGTTAAGTGTCTGAAGCTCGATTTGAACTCAGGTCCTCCTGATTCCAGTGCTGATGCTCTATTCACTGTGCCACCTAGCCGCCCCAACAAAATCCATTTTCAACAGAGGAAAGTGTGTAGTTGCAGAAGACCAGAACAAAGTAGGTGCCATTGATTGGGATATGACTAAAACAAATTTAGTACGGGAATGCGCATGTGTGTGTGGGAATATTGGGATATTTTGTTCTGTGAGAAATGATGTCTATGAAAAAATTCAGAGAAACTGCAAAGTCTGGCATGAATTAATGCAGAATTAGGAGAACCAGCAAAACAACATACATAATGATTACAAAAATGTAAATCGAAAGAACAATGAAACAAAAGACAAGATTGTGTGATTATGATGAACAAATTTGGCCCCTGCAGAAGGGATGCGAAAATGCACCTTCCTCCTTTGTAAATTCTGGGTCCAAAATAGTTGTATATGCTTTCAGCTACCATCCATGCGTTGGATGGCTTTGCTGAGCATTTAGGAAAAATGTCTTTGTTTTAAGAGAAGGATTTCTGGGCATTTTAGGAAATGAATGGGATGGAAAAGGAGAAGGCATCAGTAAAATAGAAGTGTAATTGTAAGGGGAACTGAGGCGGTAGAGGGGGAGTTCCCCCCCCCCCGTTTCTGTTCTTGAGGTATTTTCTCAGTAAAATCCTTTGTAAAGACTAATTGATGTTAATTGCTTATTTGTAGCATTAAGAAGATATCAGTCAGTGAAGAGATAACTGGTTGATTGATATTAGGGAGAATACATTGGGAGGGGGCTACAGCCAACAGCATAAGAGAAATCCTTTAGTTATCCTTGGAACCCTTAGGTGGAGTAGTAGCTGAGCTTTGGGGACTCAACCTGCCAGTGCTGGTGGGGTTGGGAAAGTGATCCCAGAGTTTATGTATGACAGAAATGAAATCTGAAAAAAAGAGCAAGACTCCATTAGCAGAGAATTTCTTTGGAAAAATCTCTTATGAAAAAGACATGATTCAGTTCACATCATCTTTTAGTGGCACTCAGAACGATTTGGGTGTCATTTCTTTGTGGTAAAGGGAATTTAAATGAAAGTTCAACCCAAGGTCCTCTTGAAAGGGGGTAAAATAGGGTGGGGGTGGGAGTGGGGGTGGGAGTGGGAGGCAGCTTTGAAGAATTCTCTTTCCTAATCCTGTCCATTTAGGAGGCATGAGCAACAGCCACTCTGTGGGGGAAGCGAGTTGTCTGAAGAAGGCTTTGAACTTCTGAGCTTATTAACAAACCGAATCAACATGCAGAAAGCTGTCATTATGAGTTGTGTGAATCTGGACTTCTCCGTTCAATGTGATTATTTCGTCCCCTCTAGCTGTCAGAGAGAGGTTCTTCTCCAGGCCACTCAAACCTGATCAAAACAGTAGCCACGTCTTGGGACATTTGGACATGCCAGGCAACCAACTATTCATTAATCTGGGGCTTTCATGACAGATGCTACAAGCCTGTGCATGAAAAGGTTTTTTCTGTCACTGATCAACCTGTAATAGGGCCTGAGGCCTGGAGGGGAAGGAAAAAGTACATTCAAATGGTGACAGGCAGCCTGGGTACTGGCTAGGGTACAACAACCAGCAAAAAAAGGGGAGACAGGAATCTTGACATGAGGGACTACATTAGAAGACTATTCTACAGCTTAATTCTCTTAATGATCCTGAAGGTTTTAAGGGTAATTAAAGTTAAACAGCCCAAAAGGCAGCTCACGCTTTAAGCTACATATGGTGAACATTTCTAATAGATACTTGCTGAGGACATGAAATTATGCATGTCTATTTCTCAGGTAGGAATTAATTTGTAGGAAAAAATCGTCCAATAAAAATGTTTGTTGAATATTTCTATTTTAGAAAGTGCCAATTCCTTAGAAATTTCCCCAGTAACCCAGAGAAATTGCCCATATTATTCTAAAGCCTACTAGATTACAGACTTAGTCTCATAAGCCCACAGGAAATGCATTTATTAGGGTATAACCTCTGTTATTAAGCACCCGGGGGGGAGGGAATCTCTATTAAGTTATAAATCAGTGTCACTGTTGATCCAGTAAAAAAAAACCCACAAAAAATCCCACTGTGTTTTCATAGATTTTCATGCTAATCTTTAGGTTTTTAGAGAGAATGAAGAAACTTTCAAGTATAGGGTTTAAATATCTTTAAGCCATAAGACCCAGAAACAGCATGGAAAACAACAGAGTGTACTGAACCAGGACCATTGAACTTGGTGTCATGGGGTCCAAGTTCAAAACTAGACTCTGTCATTTGCTAGCTGTGGGAGCCTGGGGAAGTTCCCTCCCTTCACTGGATCTCAGTTTCCTCATCTGAAAAACTGAGGGGGTTAACTAGATGACCTTTGAGGTCCCTCCCAGCTCTAAATCTATGATGCCCTAGATTGTGACCTTTGACAAGTCACTTAACTTCTCTGGACTCAGTTTCCCCACTTGTAAAATGAGTAAGTTGAACCAAATGGCTTTTGAGGTTCTTTCTAGCTAGAGACTGATGATAATCTCATCTGTAATCCATTTGACTTCTTTAAAAGTGAAAAAAAAGTCCTTTTAGGATTATTAGGTATTAATTTTAACTGCATTCAGGACCTGAGAAGACTCTATTGGGAAAGCATATTTAAAGATGGCTTTATTAAAAATTATTAGAGGGGCAGCTAAGTGACCCAGTGAATAGAGCACTACCCCTGGAATCAGGAGGACCTGAGTTCAAATCCAGCCTCAGACACTTAACACTTACTAGCCGTGTGACCTTGGGCAAGTCACTTAGCCCCAATTGCTCCTCCAAAAAGCAATAAAATAAAATAAAAATAAAAATGATTAGAGGGGCATCTAGGTGACACAGTGAATAGAGCACCGGCCCTGGAATCAGGAGGACCTGAGTTCAAATCTGGCCTCAGACACTTAACAATTACTAGCTGTGTGACCTTGGGCAAGTCACTTAACCCCAATTACCTTGCCTTCCCCCCTCCAAAAAATGATTAGAAGATATAGATTGGGGGGAGGGATGAATATCAAAGCCCCTTTAAAGACCCATGGATGGAAAAAATACTAAATCCAAACTGAAAAGAGGGGGAGGAGGTTTATAGGTGAAGTTCTAAGGGGCCTGATGTCAGGAAGTACTGTCCATGTTGATGACCCAATCTAATAATGAAAAGAAGGTGTTTGAGAGTAAAGAGAGGACTACAGGATGTTTAGGTCAGCCAGGTCAACTTTATTCCAGTTGTATAGCTGCAATGCTATTCTTTGGATTTTTATAGGTTGATCCCACGAGGGTAAAGCAAATAAACTCCAGAGGGGAGCTCAGAGACAATCCGAGAATATGAATGGAAGGGATAGAAAAGACCTCTAATATCATCTAATCCAACTCTCTTGTTTTATGGATGGGGAAACTGAGGAAGAAGCCCAGAGAAAGGAAATAATTTGACCAAGACCTTTGGCTTGTGCTAGAATGTTAATCCCTGATCATCCTGAGCCAAAATTTCACGAAATTCCTCCTCTTCTGTCTTTGTCAACTGCAAAATAAGCTAGTCTTTATTGGAGAGGGGGCTTCTTTGGAAAGGTGCCCCATTTCCTTTCCCTCTTGAAATGGAGGGATATCTTGAGTGCTACCCTCATTTCTGATGAAGGTTGCTGTTCCACTAGTATCAGTTGGTATGAACTCCATGGCAGAACATTTCAGTGAGCAAGATGAAAACAGGTTCTTCCCTACAACCTGAGCTCTGGAGACAACAGTGGGCGTGAATATAATTTCTGTTTGTTCACCTCCACTGGTTACACTGACTATCCCAGAGAGATCTCTGAAGGTTAAAAGGAGTCCCACAATACCAGGTCTGGTGCAAGCCATCCAGGATGCAATGGGAGGAAGTTCTAGGAGCTATGGGTAGATGTTACAAGGAAGCAAACCTAGGTTTGATGCAAAGAGAAGTTTCCAAACAATTTAAGCTGCCCCAAAATGGAGTGGGATGCCCTTAGAGGTGCGGAGTCCCTTCTCACTGAAATTTTAAAGCAGAAGCTATATAACCCCTTGGTGGTAGAGAAGAGTCCTGTTTAGGTATAGTTTGGGTAAGATGGCCACTAAGACTACTTCCAACTCTAAGATTTGGGAATTCACTGGAAGCTGATGGCATTCTTGTTGCAAGTTCTGTAGCTAAGGCCAACTAGCTCTAGGAGAATTTGCAAAGAAGAGAGAATAGACCCAGAGGATTGGGGTGTTGATAAGACCAGTTCTGAGGATCTTTCCTGGCTCTAACTTCAGGACCTTTGAGTTCCTCTTTTCACCCCTCTTTCTCCTCTTCTTACCACAGGGAGCAGCACAGCCAATTCAGATTGAGGTAGGGGGCTTTCCTGCTTTCCTGCTTTATCTTAATTTGTGAGGGAGTTAGGTGCAGATTATTCACATTTTACAAATGAGAAAGCTGAGCTTCAAAATCAATTAGACAAACATTTATTCAATGGTTACTATGTGACAGATGAGAAAGCTAGGTGGATAGAGAACTGGGCCTGGAATCAGGATCCGAGTTCAAATTTGATGTCAGACACTAGCTGTGTGACCCTGGGCAAGGCATTTAACCACTGTTTGCCTTAATTGGGGTGATTCTGAGCCTTCCACAATCTGAGCTTTCTTCTAGATCTTCAGATCATCCCATTCTGGGGCTGCCTGGCCCCTGGTAGGAATCAGAGAAGTCTTTTCCAAGCATTGGCAGAAAGTGAAATCCCCAGTTTGGTGGTGCTGCCTCCCAGAGATGAGCCAGTGGCAGACTCTGCTGGCTTTCTTGCTTTTGGTTGCTTTACTGATTAATAACCAAACAAAGAAGTGTTGAAGTTTTCAAAGAATTTGAGCACCTTGAGCACCTCAAAGCAGGCAGTTTTCTAACAATCAGCAAATACAGCAGCGAGTGCTGTTGGGTCTGGTGTCAAGAATTGAGTTCAAATGTAACCTCAGTCATTTCCTTAGCTGTATGATTATAAGCATGTCACATAACCTCCAACAGCCTCAGTCTTCTCACCTCTAAAATAGGGATAATAATATCACCTTTCTCTCAGGGTTATTGTGAAGGTAGACATCCTTAGTACAGTCCCTGGTGCTTTGTAGCTGCTCATCCCCTTCTCTGAGCATTAATTGGTCTGCGAGTGGGACAGGACTAGCCTCCAAGAATGCCTCAGCTGTACAATATGACCCTCTCCCCCATGCAGTAAAAACTTATCTCTGTAATGATACCAGGTGTAACTTCAAAATGAGGGAAAAAAGCGTTTTAGCCACCACAAGTGTATGAGAGAAGAAATGCATGGATTATTATCCCCATTTTACAGATGAGAACAAGAACTTCAATTTTACTAAATTCAATAAGTATGTATGAAGAGCTTGTGACATGCCATGAATTGTGCTCAGCACTAGGGTTACAAAAGCAGAAATGAAGCTTACATTCTCCTGGGGGGAGACACAGATGAAGAGGAGTAAATACAGCACCCATCCAAAATAAATGTGGAGTAAATTGGGGAGTGGGGTAGGAGAGCTCAAACCAGTAAAGGATCAGGAAAGGTCTCATATGAGACACAGTATCTGAGCTGAGCCTTTAAGGGAGGTTTAAGGCTCCACGAGTTGCCACCTCTGCTGGCACACCTAGGCCAATGTCAGTGTTAGGACATCCGGGTTTTTCGGTCTAGAATTGGAAGGGACCTCATGGGCCATTGAGTCTAATCTCTTCATTTTGCAGAGGAGGAAGCAGAGGCCCAGGGAGGGGAATGATTTGCCTACCATCACACCCAGAAACCTAGATCTAGATCTGGAAAGGACCTCAGAGACCACTGAGTCCATCCAAACTCCCCCATTTTACAGAGGAGGAAACTGAGGTCAGGGGAAGTAAAGTCATTTGAGTAAATAAGTATCAGAGGTGAGATTTGAACCCACATTCTCAGACTTGAGAGGCAGAATGCTTTCCCTAGCACAATACTTAGAATACCTATACCCACTAATTCTTAGCAAGAGGCAGTATGGAACTCTGGAGCCTTGGATACTAATCCCAGCTCAGATGCATAGTTGTGTGACCCTGGGCAAGGTACTCTCGATTTCTTCATTTTAGGATGGAAATAACAACACTTGACCTAGCTACCATTCAGGTTGTAAGGAAAGCATTTTGTTAACCTGAAAGCTAAAGAGAATTATTGTTGTTATTAATATGTAGAATAAATTAATTCCAATTAACATTACTACAATTAACGTTTTAAAAAGTCTTCCTCAGTCAACAATAGATATGCTCTATATAGCACCTGTAGGAACCATTGTTGGAGATATGAAGAGGCTGAGTTTAGGCAGAGCTACCTCTTTCCTCTCCCTATACTTTTGAAAGTTGCAGGGGAAATGTAATGTTGCCCTGTGGAGTAATTGCAGGCATACAAATCCATCTCATGTACTTTCTCAACAGTTAGTGCTGGCCCTAACAGAATGTTGTTGAGCAGGTATAATAGCTTCGCTGGTGAAAAGTTTGTGGCAGGTAGCTGACCAGGCCTGAGGAATGGAATCTCATCTACTTTAGACCTCATGGGAACTCTGGTTTTGTTCTCTGAAGTTCCCGGTTTTAGGAATCACCTGCAGAGAAGGGAATCCTTATTAGTGTGTTCTTTGAGGGAGGGAAAACCTCTAGACATCCTCATTTATTTGTGTATTTGGGGGGGAGGTTAGAGGGGGAGGAGAACTGGGATGTCAGATAAATTCCTAAGGGAATTTTGCTAGCAGAATTTGTCCCAGAATCAGCTGCCAGTGCATACCACAGAGTAATATGAGAGAGTTTCTTCCCTTGAATCTTGGGGGTGTAGGAAAAAGACCATAGTAGGTCGAGTAGCATCGCATTCTAATTTGACACCATTCTGGGCTGCATCTCTGATCCTGTCAACCAACAAGCTTGGTAAGCCCTAGAGATACAAAAATAAAACGGGAAACAATCCCTGCCTTCAGGGAGCTTCCATTCTATCAGGAGAGCTGATACATATATGCTATGTGTACATACATATACAAACACATGCAAGGTCATTTGAGGGAAAGAGTGGTAACTGGTTGGATGGGTGGGAAATCAGGAATGGCTTTATAGAGATGATTTTTTATTACATATGTCAAATCATCAGTTAACTGTCTTGCCTGATGGTGTACCATGTGCTGTCTCAGAAAGTCAGAAGAGCCATCAGAGGCTCCTTAGTTGGGAGCAGAGGCCATTGGAGCAAGGAGTAGTAATAGCTTAGTCAGGAGAAGAGTCTATCCTGAGGAGCAACATGCTTCACTCAACCAAGCAATGAATTGACCCATCAATGAAAACATGATGCCCTGCTCAGGAAGGCCTAGCACCTCCAGTGAGAGGACTTGCTGAGCACTTTTCAGGGCTGCTCATTCCCCTTTGGTGTCCTCCTCCCACCCAGCTGTCACTTATGACTCCAAGAAGCTGTAGCATGTACAGCAGTCACACCCTGGGAAAACTGCTTGGCAGATGGGCTAACCTCAGCTGAGAGTTTCCGATGGGCCTCAGACCTGTTAATGAGTTGCATAGATGTCTACCCCAAGCATGTGAAGACCTGCCCCAGCAGAATGGGCAGATGAGAACAATTTGTTCCAATGGCCATGAAGGTGGTTGAATCCAGCACTGTGGAGCGCTTAGAGCTCAGTCAGACATCAAAGACGCCAAGGTCATCCACTGCATTGCAGGCTATCATCAGTTGTCCCAACTTTTTTGTCTTGCCACTGGAATTTGATGATTTTTTTTAAAGAGGGAAGGCAGGGAAGTTGGGGTTAAGTGACTTGCCCAAGGTTAGCCAGCCTCAAGTGTCTGAGGATGGATTTGAACTCAGGTCCTTCTGACTACAGGGCTGGTGCTCTATTCACTGCAGTGCCACCTAGCTGCCCCCCTGGAATTTGATGATTCTGGAAGAAAGAGGGAGATTTATGACTTTGTGCACCTCTGCCTCACTTAAATCCAGTTCATGTGCAGGTCATGACATCACCCCATGATGTCATTGGTCTTCTTAGAAAAGGAAGGATAAAAAGCAATGACAATAATGGTGTGATAGATGCTGTGGGGGAATGGTTTCTTTCTTTCAAGAACTAAGCAAGGTGAAAAGACTTCCTAGCCCGAAGCTGCATCAAAGAACATCAGACAGTTTCAGAATGAGTACTAAATAGGTTTCCTCATCTGGAAAATGAGAGAGGATGACTTGATGGTCTCTGTGATCTCTGGTAACTCTGCATCTTGAATGTTTCTGTGAACTTCTGAGTAAGATGGACTAGACCATTCATGTTCTAGTATCCCCAAATCCCAGAATTCCAGAGTTCCATTGGAAAGGGCCTCAGAAATAATTCATCCAGTCTATACCCAGACAGAAATTATCTCTATAATATCCTGGAGAAGAGGTCATCCAACCTTTGGCTGAATACCTTTAATAAGGCAGACCCTACTATCTCTTGGCAGTAGCCTGTTCTCATTGGACAGCTCATCTCTTAACTTAAGAACCTTGCGAACCTGATGGTGTAACAATGCCAGCCCCTAAGACAAGGTTAGTCTGCCAATGCCAATGTAATGATACAGTCACAGAAGATGGGGGTCATTTGATTTCTCTGGGTTATTGTAGTTACTGGGCCATGTTTTGTCTCTTTCACTTGTTAAAGATCCAGCCCAGCATGGTCTGTGATTGGTGACATCTGTTCCTGAGAGGCTCAGGCCCAAAATAACCAAAGGTATTTAAGGCTGAGACTGGCAGAGCTGAAACTGTGAAGCCTATGCGCTTCACTCTGCATCAGACCACTCCCATGAGCACTAATTTTGTTCTCCCATTTAAAAAAAAGCCATGTTTTCTTTAACTGCATTTTGAGGGAAGTTTAAAGACTTTGCAAAGCACGTCTCATTGGCTTCAACTCAGAGATCCCACTGGATTCTACACAGATTTTGCCACAGTTAGAGTTGGGAAAGGGCTGGATTGTAGGTGTGCTCAGAATATTGGTGATTTTGAATGGAAGATCATTGAAGCTCCCTTCCTATCCTGACTGCCACTCCCTGCTTCTACATACCCATCCATATCTCCCTATCATCCATATCCTGCTCTTGTCTATCTCCTACTCTTTTCTACCCTTCCACTGTGCCTTCTGGAAGCCTTGCTTTTGTTGACAAACTGCCTTTCATAATAGAATTGTGTTATTTTTGAGTCATTTTCAGTTCTTTCTGACACAACCCTTTTGGTGTTTTCTTGGCAAAGATACTGGAGTGGTTTGCCATTTCCTTCTCCAGCTCATTTTACAGAGGAGGAAACTGAGGCAAACAGGGTGAAGTGACTTGCTAGAAAGTGTTGGAGACAAGATTTGAACTTACATCCTGCCACTTTAGCCGCTGTAAAACCACTTCGTGGCTCCCATTAGAACTGTATCTTCAGTCTAAGAATTATTTGTGCTTGGTATTTGCTTACATGTGTTCTAAATGAATATAAACTCCTGGAGGTCAGACACTGTTTCATTTTGTCCTTATATCCCCAGACTAGATATAATGCAGCAACTGGTTATATAGTAAGTATTTACTCGAAACTTAATTGGATTGAATTGCTTGATATATGTTTGTTGAAAATTGAATTGAATAGTGGCAAGAGGTTGTTTTACTGAATTAATTGCAATGAGACTTAGAGTTAGAAAAACTAGGTTCAAGCTCCAGCTCTGTCCCTTACAAACTATATCATTCTTTTGCAAGTGAACCTTGGTTTCATTATCTGTAAAATGGGAATAATAATAAATTCTTTTTTTCTTTTTTTGGAGGGGGAAGGCAGGGCAATTGGGGTTAAGTGACTTGTCCAAGGTCACATGGCTAGTAAGTGTTAAGTGTCTGAGGCTGGATTTGAACTCAGGTCCTGACACCAGAGCCAGTGCTGTATTCACTGCACCACCTAGTCACCCCTAATAATAACTTCTTATCTCGGAGGACTGTATCAATTAGGATATTACATGTAAAGTGATTTGTAACCATAAAGTATTATATAGATGTGCATGATTCCTATTATTACAGTCATTGTGATCATACGATTCAATGTTTATTCCCACATATCCACCTCAAACTTATTGATCTGTGTAGATATATCCATGAAGAAAAAGATTGAAGTTTCAGATAGTGGCTGATTTGCTGTAAGCTTGAGAGTAGGGACTGTCCCAATTTCCCTTTCTAGAACAAAGTACTTAAGAAATATTTGGTGATTGAATGATTGATTAATTGATTGATTGGGATATATGATCCTGAGGTCCCATCCAGACTGTATGATTCCACGATTCTTTTGACTGGTTGGAAGCCAGTTTTCTATTTCCTCTTTTCACAGCCTTCCTTTTTGAGTGGAGTGAGGGGGAAGGAAAAGGAAGAAGGAAAAAACAGCAGCTGGAGTGAGAATATGAAGAAAAGATGGGGTGGAGACAGAAAGAAAAGATTCTTCATAATGAAGAAAGTTATAGGGGAACCATGAGTGGTAGAGCCATTGCTCTTTCTTCTAATCAACTTGTCCCAGGCTGCATCCTGATGGAGCTAATCATTTATTTACACAAAAAGGTGCAGACGCCAGAGGCATGTGTCAGAACAATTAATAACACTTTGTGGGGAAAAGAATGGCCTTTTACTAAGTCTGTCAGCATTGAGAATGTCTTCTTTTTAGCAAGGGCACCTTGGAGTACTTTAGCCCATGGCCAGAGGAATGGTGTGGTGTCCACTTTAAGAAATCTGGCTCTATCAGACTTACTCTGTCCAGATGTGTCTCTGCTTTGCTGAACATCTGGATGAACAGAAACCACCCCAGAGGCCACAGATTTCTTGGTGCTGCGGCATGGGTCTTCCTGTTGGACCTGCCCTTCGGAGGTGTGGAGCAATGAACTGAGAATGGTCAAGTTCCAAGCTAAAGCTTCCATCATTGGGAGGAAAAGGAAATGGTGTCACCAGGATTTTCCAATATACTCAGGGGCTAAAAACATCGCAAAATCTACCAGAATTGGTGACAGCAATCCAGGTGCCAAGTTAGGGACGAAAGGCAGAAATAGTGTTTGCAGTGGCTGTAGAATAAAGAGTGTGCTTTAAAAATATCTGAGGGAGCAAGCAAGCATAGTTTGGGTTCCATACTGGTCCAGAGGTATGCTTTCAACAGAGGGTTGCTTTCATTTGCTACATTCATCTTTCTTCAGGTGTATCCTGGTTTTCATGCCCAGCCATTTTCATCTTGCCCCATCTTCCAGCTCCCTCTGACTTCTCTACCACTGGATAACTGCCATTGCTAATTGACTTGCTCCCTGTGCAAAAGCTTTCTTTGCATAGTGACAGAGAGTAGACAGCATGGGTCCTAAGGGAGTGACTTCTGCCCATCCACCTCAGACCAGGGACTATAACACTAATGGGTCCCCCCCCACTGTTGATCATTGTCTTTGAATCTCTGGTTGTTTCATTTATTGTCTTTGAATCTGGATGCTTCATTTGGACAAAGTTGTTTGCTATGTAGGCATTGAGGCTGAACTATCTAGCAATGTGGTCATCTGCCGGGACCAAATGTAGCATTCCAGATGCAGCATGAACACAACCTTCCC
>CM053602.1:45155429-45169976 GCA_028646575.1 Pseudocheirus occidentalis
GAATGCCTTCTATCAACAGGGCCTTCTACCACCAAATTTGGACACTCTCCTACTTATTAGAAGGAGCCTTGGGACAATACCCTGTAACTTCCCCCCTCCTCCAAGCCCAACCATGATAGGGAAATAAGACAGTGATGACCACAAGGTCTTAGGGAAGGTTGTGTTCATGCTGCATCTGGAAGAGCATTCTATCTTATGAGTTAGAAGATTCTGGGGTCGCTAGGTGGCACAGTGAATAGAGCACCAGCCCTGGAGTCAGGAGGATCTGAGTTCAAATATGACCGCAGACACTTAACACTTACTAGCTGTGTGACCTTGAGCAACTCACTTAACCCCAATTGCCCTGCCTTCCCCCCTTCAAAGAAAGAAGATTCCTGGGTTAAGGAAGATGAACATCCTGTTTTGGGGAAGTCAGACCATCTTAAATGACTAACCATCTTTAAAAGTAGAAGAGACTACCCCTTACCCAGGGTGGGGCTAATTAAAATATGGTTCTTCTTGGGAAACTTTAAAAAAAATACTAAACTGTAAATCTCTACTGCATGTTGTTTGGTTCATTAAATGTAGCATGATCATACCCCCCTTTGAACTTCCCTCTGTTCTGATCTGTGTATTTTTAAATTTTCATCGATGTTTTTGTCTTCTTTGTCTCCTGTCTTCCCCATCACTGTCCCCTCCCCATTTTCTTCTTTACTCCAAATTCTCCCCATGGGTAACTTCTTCAGCACCACTTGCCCTCCTGGGAGAAATTCTCGCCATACCTTCTAATTGAGGTCTTTCCATTTCCTCTGTCTTTCCTTGGCACATATCTGTCTGGTCTTTTTCCTGCCTGCCAGCATCCTATTCCTGTCTCTTTCCTCTCAATCTGTCAGTTTGCCTATTTCCATGAGATATCTCAGTTGCTAACCCCCAGGTCCATCCCTACTCAATGGGCATCCATCTGTGCTTCACTCAATCAAGCAAGGGCATTTAAGTGCTGACTATGTGCCAGACACTGTACTAGGTGCTGGGCTCTCCCATTGTTGGCCTCCAGCTCCCCTGGGGAACATTTCAGCACAAAGGTCCTATGAAAGCTCAGCCAAATCCGAACTATGTCAGGCAGCTGGGTCCCATATGTGATGTTTGGATTTCAGCACAAGCCTGGCCACGTAGTTAGTATCAACATGTACTTGTTGAGAGATTAAGAATCCTTAGAATACTAGAGATTTTGCTTTGGAATCCAGCCGTCATAATAGCAAGTCAGAATCTGTCTGGTGCTTTTGGGAATGGAGACCAGCTTCACCTAGATAGTGTATACCTCGAAGTTTTGATCTCACCATCTCCAAGAAGACTGAAGAGATACTGGAGGAAGGTGACAGTTACTTATTTAGTGTTTAGGTTTCACTATATGTGGGAATCTCCAGGAGAAGTGACAGCAGCAGCAAAGATTAAACCTTGGCCAACTGAACATTTAATTGACACTGTTTTGTGGGCAAACTTGACTGCTATTAACAGGGAAGTCGTTATTACGGTTAAATATAATCTCATCCTAGCAGAGGACCAGGAGAGCTTTTGAATATTTATGTGGCAATAATTGATCTCTTACTACTGTCAAATGTTGCTAAAGATTATCAGCCTGCTATTTTAGCACCATATGCTGTATCTGAGATGCGCTCCATGCGTCCTTCCTGTGCCTTAGGGAGAGAACATTTGTGGTGGATCAGAATAGAAAATTGTATTGGCTTCAAAAAAGCAACATGCTCTTGGAGTTCCTTTGCTGCATGGGGGTGCACGAGATGTCTCTAAAGTACTGAGACTGGTTCTCAGCAGGACACAGGATAATCAGTCTTAATCCTTTTACTTAGGGTTTCAGCCTATATGCAGCCAAGTACTGACTGGCCCACTTAAGGAGAGTGTGGATGGGAGTGGGAGGGAAGAAGATATTGGCCACAGACAGGAAGATCTTCTGAACAGTTAGAGCTGCCTAACTGGAATGCACTGCTATGTTGAGCTCCTCATCACTGGAGGTATTCAAGCAGAGACTATAGGGGTAGGGAACCTGTGGCCTCGAAGCCACATGTGGCCCTCTAGGTCCTCAGGTGCAGCTCTTTGAATCCAAACTTCACAGAACAAATCCCCTTAATGAAAGGATATTTTCTGTAAAACTTGGGCTCAGTCCAAAGATCTCACCCAAGGACCTAGAAGGCCAAGTGTGGCCTCCAGGCCACTTAAGGACTTAACTAGAAGACTTAATTAAATTGGGTAAGAAGTTGAACTCCACCTTAAAGGTTCTTATTCTTCATTGGATATAGCTTAGCTTATTTTGTCTATCTATATTATTATTCTTATTAAAGTGACCAATACCTTACATCAAATTCATTTCTACATATATCCCTACTCCCTCCCCAAGCCAGAAACATTATAACACATAGATCTACAGATGGTAGTTGAGGCCATCTACCCTAATGCAATCAATCCCTTCATTTCACAGAGGAAGAAACAGAGTCCCAGGGCAGGAAGTGACTTGCCTATTTACCTTCTACCAAATGAAATGGTTTAATTTCCTCTAAGAAAAGCAAAGAGGAAAAATGACACATTTCCTCCTAACTGGAGGTGCATCAGAATAAGAATAAATGAACCTGGAGGTATGGTGGGAAGAGCAGATATCTCTTAAAGGTTGAATATCCAATAAAAGAGTGTTAAACCAACAGGGAAATTGGTGGGTTGTAACGCCATGCACCAGCAGATTCCCAAAAGAATGCTACTATGAACAGCTTTTAAGATTTGGATTACACAGTAATAGTGAACACTCTGCTTATTCCATTACAAATCAAGGCGAACATTCACAACAAATCATAATATAATATTCACAACATTACATCTTATCACAGAAAATCACAATATAATGTTCATAACAGCTTAACATTAGAATGGACACACAGTTTTCACTAGAGTGGCCACAATATTTAGAACAAGGAACAAAAGAAGAATCACCTGGTTTCCCTAAGGGGGAAACCCTCCTCACTTAATCATTCAATCAATTCACAATACAATAAACAATCTTCCACTCATGGGACAATCTTAACTTACTCATCTAGCAATCAGTCACTAAGTATCATTAATCACAAGATACAATCATTAGAAAACCACACAAACCCTCCAACCCTCGATGAATAAGAAACCTCAGTTTCATCCAAGGGGAGGCCTTTTCTTCGTCTTGACTCTGGGTGGTCTCTCTGATTGCCTGGATCCCCTTCCATGGTCCCAACTCCTTCCTGAATCCACCAAACAGTCACCTGGATTCAGGGAAAGACAGCTCCCAGGTTCTCTTCCAGTCCTCAGAGGTAGACAGCTCCCAGGTCCTTGTTTAGTCCTCCAAGCAATCCCTGGCACACACCAAAGTTCACAGGGTCCAGCACATCTCAAACCCTTCACCACTTCTGTTGCCAGGAGCTCAAAGATCAGTCAAGCCACTAACCAACAAAGGCTTATCCTGGTCATGCTTCTTCAGTCTTCCAGCAGTTCAGCTGGCCCTAGGACTCAGTAGAAATCTTGGCCTTCCAGGAGGCCTTCCAGGCAAGCCCTCTCAGTGTTCCAGGCAGCCTTCACCAGATTATGGTCTTGGTAAAACTCCAACTCAGTTCTCAGTCAGCTTCCAGATGCTGGGAGAGAATCTCTCTCTCTCTCTCTCTTTCTCTCTCTCTCTCTCTCTCTCTCTCTCTCTCTCTCTCTCTCTCTCTCTCTCTATCTATCTTAAATTCCAACTTCTTCAGTCCAGCAGCCCAGCTCCCAGATGCTGGGATAATCCTGCTTCTTCTAACAGGAGCCACCAGGAAGAAGATTCCCAATTCTGTCTCTCTGTCTCTAGAACTCTTCTTATATACACACACTGGCCTCCTGTCTCAGCTAATCCCCTTGTGCCATCAGGACAGGAGAAGAGCTCACACCTTCCTTATGTAGCCTTAGGTTACTGAGTGCTAAGTAGCTGCTAGATTGATTACTGTTACATGGGTACAAGGAGGGTGAAGGGTAGAATTGGGGAGAGAATAGTCAGAAGGAAAACAAAGCAGGAGGGGCTTAAAAGGAGAGCGAGTAAGGCATTGAGACCAAAAATTTTGATCTGGGTTTGGTGAAGGAGAGAAGGGCAGTGGCATGGCAGGGATAGAGGGCTCAATGGCCAGTGGCCAGTTGCCAGTAGTGTAACTATGCCTGACCTGGTACCTTAAAGAGAAGCTGGGGTCCTAATAGGAGGGCATTCAATCCAAGGTGTGGGACTCCCTGCCTCCTCTACCTCAGGTCCCCAGAGCACAGAGAGGAGAGGAGAAACCCTGTACCCTATTCTGTGCATGTCAAAGGAGCCCCTGGCCATTTGAAGCCTGAAGGATACATAGCTAAGGCCTCCTGGCTCAGAAAAGAGAGAACAGGACTGATGACTACACGTGTGTGCTGAAACTTGGTGGCATCTAAGTGTGACTCAGAAGTGGTTATTTCTTAATGCCTTCCATTTCAGCCCCATGCTGATGACAACAGGGAGCCCTGATTACAGATTTTCAGTGTATCTGGGGTAAGTGTGTGGGTGAGTGGGGTTAGGATGGGGGAGATGGTCTTGGATTTTATTTTAACTTTCTGAAAACTGAAAGCTTTGGGCTCTGTGTGACATGCAGAATTACAAGGGGAGGAGAAAATGGCATTGTTAAAAATTGATTACCAGGTGGGAGCAGAATAAATGGTCTTTTATACCTTAAATATAAATGAAGGACTTTTTATTTTTAAAAGAAAAGGGACCATTTGAGGGGAATAATAGACTATTAGTTCAAAAGGTAATTTGTCTTAAAAATGCTTCTTCTCAAACGCCATCTCTTTAAGAGCTGCCCTTACACCCCCAGAATCCTAGATGTCCTTTAAATAAGGTGTGAACTTTCCTCGTCTGATGTCCAAACAAGGAAGAACAATTAGCAGTTTCTTCATTAGTGCCTTTTCTAATTGTTCTTTATTGACTTTTATTTTTCATAGAATCCTGGATTTTTAGAGCTTCAAAGGACTATTTAGGGGCCATCTAATCTAAACCCCTTTGTTTACAGGTGAAAAACTAAGGTTCAGGGAGGTTTAAATGACTTGGCCAAGGTCACACGGATGTTAAGTAACTGTCTAGATTTGTACCCTGGACCTCTACTGTTGAGGACCACAGGCAAGTGGGACTCAGACCCTGATGGCCGAACAAGCCCTCTCATATGTTTGCCCTGCTGATAGGCCTGGATTGGTTCCCCATCCCCAGGAAGATGCTCAAGCATACAGGTGTGAGGATTAGGTCCTGGAGATATGCATGGCATTTACACCCATGGTCTGGGACAAAGAAGTATGCAGTGCCTGCAGGGGAAAGCAATTAAGAAGCATCCTATAAAATCTTGGACACAGGGTAATAAGGTTGGCTCTCTACTTTCACCATTCTGAGAGTTCCTACCTCTCTTTTATGCATTCAATAATACCTCTGGGTTGGTGATTTTTTTCTCAGCCCTGTTGGGGGACAACAGGGCTCCCCAAAATCAGCTCCCCACACTCTACTATTTTCTATTAGAAATTTGATTTACATTCAACTTTAATGAAGTGGGAAAAGGTCCACTACTGTGATAATGAGCAGGCTTGATTTTCACAGCTTACTGCAGGAACTTGGGCTTCATCACCATGTTAACCTGTTACCATAAGTTAATAGTCTCTTAACGTAGGGACTTTCCAAGAGGATTTGAATGAATGAATGAATTTGCTAATTGTTCTTTTCTCTTGTCTTTGATCTTCACATCTCGAGATCACCTCGGAATGTGAATATTCTTCCCTAGCCTTCTCCATCCCAATGACCCTAAAATTTCACATTAGAAATACCAAAAAGCTATAGAATTGAGTCTTTGTGTAGAAGGTTCCTTGTTCAGTCATGATTGGCAGAATGAACAAACCTCAAAAGCATTCTAGAAAAATTTCTGAGATATCACTTCTAGACATCTCAGCTAACCTGACTCCATCTTGTCCCTGGAGAAATATAAGGAGGGATTCTGCCTGTGGTGAGACCAATATGTGCCAAGGGAATGACAGTTCCCACCTGGGACAAAGGAGGTGGAGCCCAGTTGGGAGGACAATGAGTAAAAATTAAAACTAAGAACAAGTCAAGCTGGTGTTTACAAAGCATCAAGATCTATAGCAACTTAGAGAAGCTGTAAGACCCACTGCTTATAAGACAGTTGTGACCAGGGAGGCCAGAACCTAAATCCCCAAAGTTTTGATCTTTTCATTGCAACTGCATGTATTCCCTCCCCACCCCAGCCCTCCTTCCCCATCTCTGATATTGTGGAGGGACAGTAGACAGGCCCACCAGGTTTCCCATCTTGGCTTCTCCTACTGGTCAAGGGGGCAATGTCTTTCAAAGCCCATGTGACCCATTGCTGATTACCCTCAGAGGCTGTCAGATCCTAGTTATTGTCTTTCTGGCAAGGTAGTCATTTTTCAGTGATTTGCATGTCACTAAGCTCATGAAACTCCATCTCTAAAGGGCAGACTAGGAAGTGACATCATTGCTGGGTTACTTTCTAGGAAAGTATGTAGGAAAGAACCAGGCCATCTTTGTCTCTGAGTATTTGCTCATGCTGTTCTTTCACTTGGAACCCCCCCCCCCAACTACTCCAAATCCCATCTATTCCTTCAAGGCCCATGCCAGGTCCTTTCTCCAATATGGAGCACTTGCACCTTTCCCAAACACTTCAGTCCACAGTGACCTTTTCCTTCTTGAACTCCTATGGGATTTATTCTCTAGTTTTGGTGGTGGTGGAGGTGGTGGTGGTGGTGTAACTTATCATTCAGCCTTGGGGGTTCTAGTCCTCTCTCTTGAGGGACACTAGCTATATGACCCTGGGTATGTCAGTTAAAATTTCAGTGTCTAAGCAACACTCTAAGAGTATAAATTATAGATGAGTTGCCAAATCTATATTGAGGCAAGAAGTTTACACATTGGGATTTCTCTATATCAGTGAGATCACAGAGGGAAAAAACCCAGTCATTTACCCAGCTAGATGGTGAGCTTCTCAAAGACCTGAGATATGGTATAATGGAAAAATGGATTTAGAGTCAGAAAACATGGGTTCTAATCCTGGCTCTGTGTGACCTTAGACAAGTCAGTTTCACTCTCTAGCCTCTCTGGACCATTAGTAGAATGAAGGGGTGGATCAGAAGTCCTTTGAGACCCCTTCTAGTTCCAATTCCTCTGATTTTGTGGCTTGTGCCACACTGACTATGACACTGGGCACATGATAAATAATAAATACTTTTGGACTTGACTGACATGTCCCTTTGACCCCACCCCAGGTCCTGTGATTCCTGTTTTGAAAACCTCAATTCTTTGGTCCAACCAAATGATCCCTTCATTTTCTTCCCATGGCAACCTTCACTGCTTGGTCCTGAAATGAAAACCAGGGTGGACCTGAGGTCAGAGCCAACTTGGCAAGTGGCTTGGTCTCCTTGTTCCATCTCCACAGACTCCCATGAATACCTGTCTAGGTATCACTCCTGTTGGATCCCGGACCTTATTTTGATCAACTGGAAGCCTTGGTGGTTGGAGTAGGAGAATTATCCCAAGGCCTTCCCAAGTGGCTACCCTCCTCCCTCATTTCAGCTCAGAGACTGTTCCTGATGGACTGAGATGCTCCCAATCCAATTTGGTATAATTCAAAATGAGGCACAGAGGCCTAAGCAGACAACCCAAGCCCAGAGAGCTGAGCTGCTTTTAAGACAGGGTTCTTGTCAACACAAAGCACAATATTTTTGCAATTTTAAGAAACTATAAATTTTCACTTACCATCTGCCTGTTCTTTTTTTTTTTTACAAGTTTTTGCCCAAAGTAGGTTTGCATTTATGCTGTCAGAATTTGAAGGAATAATTGGGATATTGTTTTTCAGACTTCCTGTTCTACTACCTTTCTAGCTGATTTCATTTTGCATATTCCAAAGGCTTGTTTATTTTCACTGAGAGGGAATCAAACACATATCAATGAGGCCAATCATATGGCACTGCCAGGGAGCCCATGGTACTTAGACTGTCAGAGTTAATAAGTCAGAATATATTGTTAGCAAATGCACTCTACAACACACTTTAGTACAGGTAATTGAATAATTATCAAAAACTTCTTTGTCATTCCTTTCCCTTGATAAAATAGACATTAAGAGTCTTCCTTCTCTACTTAACTCTTCTGTTACATAGTCTCTGTAACTTCTTTTGTCCTTTTGGACCCTTTGTATTTCTTTTTTTTCTTTTAATTTTTTTCTTTTTTAGTTTTCAATATTTATTTCCACAAGATTTTGAGTTACAATTTTTCTCTCCCCATCTTTCCCCCACCCACAACCCCAAAATAGCAAGCCTGCTGAATACCCATTACCCCAATCTGTTCTCTCTTATATCGTCCTCCTCTACCACCCTAACTTTCTAGTAGGGCAAGATGGGTTTCTATACCCAAGTCCCTGTGTATCTTATTTCCCAGTTGCATGTATAAAACCAAATTTTTAAACATTTGTTTTTTAAAACTTTGGGTTCCAGATTTTTTCCCCTTCTTCCCTTCTCACCAACTCCCACTGGGAAGACAAGCAATTCAATACAGGTTGTACATGTGTAGTTACCCAAATAATTTCCATAGTAGTTATATTGTGAAAGACTGACTGTATTTCTCTCCATCCTATCACACCCCCCCCACTTATTCTATTTTCTCCCTTGACCCTATCTGTTTTCAAAAATGTTTGCTTCTAACTACCCTCTCCCCCAATCTGCCCTCTCTTCGATCCTTCCGTATCCCTCATTAAGCCAAATTCAATGAGAGAAAGGTTGACCCATTCCCTTTCACCTTCCTGCTCTTCCCTTCCATTGTAACAGTTTTCTCTTGCTTCTTTTATATGAGATAATTTACTCTAATCTATCATTCCCTTTCTTCTCCCAATAAATTCCTCTCACCTCTTAATCATCCCTTCATATTAAACTCATCCTGTGCCCCTGTCTATGTATACATGAACATACAAATGCCCACACTCACATATATATATATACACACACACACATATATCCTACTATACATACATATATGTATGTATACATATATGCATATATACATACTTATATATTCCCTTCAGCTATCCTCATACTGAGAGAAGTCTTATGAGTTAAAATTATCATTTTTCTATGTAGGAATGTAAATAGTTCAACTTTAATAAGTTCCTTATGATTTCTTTTTCCTCTTTACTGACTCATGCTTCTCTTGCTTCTTATATTTGAGAGTCAAATTTTCTGTTCAGCTCAAGTTTTTTCATCAAGAATGCTTGAGAGTCCTCTCTTTCACTGAATGACCATATTTTTCCCTGTAGCATTATATTCAGTTTTGCTGGGTAGGTGATTCTTGGTTTTAGTCCTAGCTCCTTTGACCTCCAGAATGCCATATTCCAAGCCCTTCAGTCCCTTAATGTAAAAGCTGCTAGGTCTTGTGTTGTCCTGATTGTGTTTCCACGATACTCAAATTGTTTCTTCCTGACTGCATGCAGTATTTTCTCCTTGACCTGGGAACTCTGGAATTTGGCTATAACATCCCTAGGAGTTTTCTTTTTGGGATCTTTTTCAAGAGGTGATTGGTAAATTCTTTCCATTTCTATTTTGCCCTCTGGTTCTAGAATATCAGGGCAGTTTTGCTTGATAATTTCTTGAAAGATGGTGCATAGGCTCTTTTTTTTATTATGGCTTTCAGGTAGTCCAGTAATTTTTCAATGTTCTCTCCTGGATCTATTTTCCAGGTCAGTGGTTTTTCCAGTGAGATATTTCACATTGCCTTCTATTTTTTTCAATTGTTTGGATCTGTTTTATAGTATCTTGATTTCTCATAAAGTTATTAGCTTCCAATTGCTCCAGTCTAATTTTGAAGGAGTTATTCTCTTCAGTGTGTTTTTGAAATTCCTTTTCCATCTGGCAAACTAGGCTTTTTAATGCATTCTTTTTCTCATTGGCTTTTTGGTACTCTTTTGCCATTTGAATTAGTATATTTTTTAAGGTGTTATTTTCTTCAGTGTATTTTTAGGTCTCCTTTAGCAGGCTGTTGACTTGCTTTTCATGATTTTCTTGCATCATTCTCATTTCTTTTCCCAATTTTTCTTCCACTTCTCTTACTTGATTTTCAAAATCCTTTTTGAGCTCCTCCATGGCCTGTAACCAATACGTATTTTTCTTGAAGGGTTTTGATGCAGGGGTTCTGACTTCTATGTTTTCTTCCCACTCCATGCCTTGGTCTTTTTTGTCACCCCAAAAGGATTCTATCATCTGTTTGTTCTTCTTGAGCTTGCTCATATTGGCAGCCAATTACTTGACTTTTGAGCTCTTTGCCACAGTAGAATTCTGCTTCCAGAATGGAGAGAGCTATGTCCCAAATTCCTGTGGTTTTTGCAGCTGCTGGAACTATTAGATGTGCACCCTCTCTACAACTCCCCCCCCATGCTCTGGCTCACTGGTCACACACCCCAGGACCACCACCCAAGACTGCAATCCAGATCCAAGCAGATTAAAGCAAAAGCAATTACCCTCTGAATGGTCTCTTGCTCCCCCCACAATCTGCAGGCCAGGAGCTCTGAAGTAGCCATGTGGCAGTGACTACAACCACCATGACTCCACCCTTCTCACTCTGGGGGTAGCAGCTGGACCATGAGAAGATCTTCTATCTCCCCCTGGACCAACAATGTTCCACACTGACTTTTTTACTTTGTCTTTGGCATTTATGGATTGAGAAGTCTGGAAACCACTACAGCTGCTAGAGATTTACTCTCATGAAGGCTGCTCCAGCCCTGGCTGGTCAGGGCTGCCCTGGGGCTAAAACCATGGCTCAGGCAGGACTTTGCTCCACTCCCATCATATTGAGATGGACCCTTCCTGACGGCCTGCCAGGCTTCCTTCAGCAGGATATTTGTTTCTCTCTGTCACTTTGTGGGTTCTGTAGCCCTAAAGTTTGTGGAGAGTTGTTTTTTTTATATGTATTAGAAGAGGTGGAAGCTGAAGCAGCTTGGAAGTACTGTTTCTGCTCTACCATCTTGGCTCCACCACCAAGTTGATAGTATCTTAAATCACCCCTTGTGTTTCAACTGAGTTTGAGCCATGATAAAAGATCTCAAATTACCTGCATTCATCACTGTATGTGGTCAAACAGCTGGACCACTGTCTCATCTGATGGAGCCTTTTGTTTTTCCATTGGCAGTCCTCAGCTATCCAGTCTGTAAGTTGGACAGTATGTTTGTCTGTTGTCTTCTATTTGTGACCTACCCAGCATCTCTTCCCAAGATAACCTGCTCCCAAGACATCCACGGTGTGCTGAACCTTTGCCAAAGTTTGGCATTTATCTGCTGATCCCCATTGTTGGACATGTTCTTTGCATTGCCCACTGGTATTCCAGGCTCACATCCCAATGCAAATATAATGTCACAGAATCGCAGAATCATGAGTTAGAAGGGTCCTTAGCAATTTAGCCCAACCTGTATCCCATTATAATATCTAGCCTCTGCTTAAAAATATTCAAGGAGAAGGATGCCACTATCTCCCACAGCAGATAGCTCTCTGGAACTGAACATTTTCCCTGTACACATGGAACTCACTCTTCAGAAATCCCCTTTGACCTTGAGGCCACTCTCTCTGATTTGAGGGTGTGGGGATCCTTCCAGAACCTCCAGAATTTAAGGAGGGTGGCCAGGCCAGTCTTCCTTTCATTTCCTACAAGACTCGACTTCTCCATCATGCCATAAAGTTACTTAGGATAGGATGTTACCTTTCTTTTGGTTTATGCTTGTATCACTGGCACTTAGGACAGCTAGGCACATAGTGGAAAATACGTAAGTACTTCTTGACTAGTATGTGGCTAGAACTAATCTTGGCCACTTTCTTTCTTGCAATCAGTCAGTAAGTCAATCATCAAGCACTGATTTGGTGACTACCATGAGACCAAGCACTGAGCATACAAGGACAAAAAGGAAACAATTCCTGCCCTCAGGGAGCATATATTCTATTAGAGGGAATAGCATGTACACATACAAGTGTAAGCGAAATATATACAAAATAGAGACATGATGATGGAGGGGGTAGAGATCAGTAAAGGTTTCATGTAGGTGACACTTGAATTGAGTCTGCTGGCCTACTTTCCAACCATACTGTCAGGAGCGTGCTGGTAAATATTTAACAACCAGCTTTCAAGAAAAAGAGGAAAACTTTTAAATTTAATCTATGTTAAAAAATTTTCCCACTACTTTCTTAAACCTAGAGAAACAACAAAACAATAAATCAAGCCTTGATTTGTTGAGGTGTAAATGCTCACAGCGCAAATTTAACAATTGACTCTGATAAGCCTGGCTTTAGCACATTCCTAGCTGTTTCTTCAGCTGACAAGTGGGGTGATAATACATACCCTAGTCTCCCTTGAAAGGTTGTTTGTTGTGAGTTATCCTGCTGAAGGTAGAGACCAAGGTCTCTATATTTCTTCATTATAATGCCTTTTTGATTTCTAAGTCATCTGTGCAGACCATAGCTTTCTTTGTAAATTTCCTTTGAATGGCATCAAACTGAGCTTGCCACAAACCGCTGGTAAGGTCTACATACAGTGTTCGAACAAGAGGGCTCACAACGCAAAGAACACCTGCTGGTGTCAGTGTTAAAATTCTAGTCAGATGCTTGAGAAACTGAAGAAACATAAAGTGGTGAGGGCATGCACGATGGGAGGCAAGACCAAGACAGGAGACAGGTTTGCTGACTTTCTCTTCGATGCTTTATTCATTATAACATGCTTCTTCTAGATTTCTATTCATTAGTAATGAGTGTTCATTACTATATGCAAGGCAAATGATGTCTGTTAGGGAGAGGGGAATTATGGATGGGCCATGGAGATGTCAGAGATGATCCTTAGATAATGGGATGGATTCATTAATGGCTGTTCCTTGCCTTACTTGCATCGGTAACCAGCCTTCTTAATGTCAGCAAGCTATGCTGCATTTGATGGTGATGAACATTTGTAACCCATTAATGGCAGTAGTAGTAGAAGCCTGTCAGTCTCTCAAGTTTTAATTAAGTCACTACATGCCCACAGTTCAGTATTCTAACTCTGAGTCAGAGAGCCTGAATAATTTGTATGGGTGATCTCAGGAGAATAATAACCCTTATAGTTCTCTTTATGTTTTTCAAAATGCTTTTGCATGCATTATTACTTCCATTAAATTCAACACACATTGGTAAAGCTACTGATATGTGTTAGGCCCAATGTGTTAGGTCCAATGTACCCTGGGGGTACAAAGAACGAAATGAAATAGTTTCTATTTTCAAGAAAGTTACATTCTGAAAATGGCGGAGTACAGAAAGCACTCAGCCAAGCCTGCCCAATATTCCCCACCAAACAACTTTAAAATAATTCCTTGATGGGGTGGAGCCAGCATGGAAGTGTAGAAGCAGGAAAATCCCATGAGCTCCCCCCATAACCACCTCAAATACCTATAAAATATGACTCTAAACAAACTTTAGAGCTACAGAACCCACAAAGTGACAGAAAGAAACCCACAAAGAAACAGCTGAAGGCAGCCTGGCAAGCAGACAGGAAGGGTCCATCAACAGTGTGCTGGGAGCCGAGTGAAGCCCCACATGAGCCTGTGGTTTTAGCCCCAGGGTGGCACTGACCAGCAGGGGCTGAAGTGGACTTCTGGAGAGTGAATCAACAGCAGCTGTGGTGGTTTCCAGAATTATCGAGCCATAAATGCCAAAGGCAAACTAAAAGGTTAGTGTGGACTTTGTGGGAACTGGGGGACCAAGAATGCTGTCCGGCCTCTGCCCCCAGGGTGAGAAGGTGAGAAGCGGCAGAGGCCCTGCAGCCATGCAGCCACCTCCACATGGCTGCTTCAGAGCTTCTGGCCTACAGATCATAGGGGTACCAAGCAACCATTCAGAGAGGTAACCACTCATGCTTTAATCTGCTTGGATCTGGATTGCTGTGGAGGTCCTGGGGTGTATGACCAGGTGCCAGAGCCTATGGAGGCTTCAGAGAGGGCACCCAAATAATAGGTCTGGCAACTGCTAAAACCCCAGCAATTTGGGACAAAGCTCTCCCCTCTGGAAGCAGAGTTCTACTGTAGCAAAAAGCTCAAAAGTCAACTAATTGTGTGGCAACTTAAGGAAGCAAAGCAAGCACAACAGTCAAACCTAAGATTCCTTTTTTGGGGACAAAAAGGATCAAAGCATGGAATTGGAGGAAAACAATGAAGTCAGAACTCCTGCACCAAAAGCTTCCAAGAAAAATTGGTTTCAAGCCATAAAGGAACTCAAGAAGGATTCTGAAAACCAAGTAAGAGAAGTGGAGGAAAAATTGGGAAGAAAAATGAGAACAATGCAAGAAAATCATGAAAAGAGAGTCAACAACCAGACTGAAGAAAATAACACCTTAATAGACTAACTCAAATGGCAAAAGAGGCCCCAAAGCCCCTCAATTGTTTTATTTTTGACTTTGACCCTGTCCCTTTCCAAAAATGTTTGTTTTTAACTACCCTC
>CM053602.1:45170076-45192905 GCA_028646575.1 Pseudocheirus occidentalis
ATATGGAAAGGCACATGTATCTTTTAAGAACTTGATCATTATTAAGGCAGGTAAAAGGATTCTACATAGAAAGAGTATGCAAGAGTGAGTCAATTATTTTGGTATGATGTAAAAAAATGGGTAGGTGAGAAAGAGAAATCCCCTAGGAGAAGGGGGAAGGGAGAGGAAGAATGAGGAAAATTATCTCACATAAAAGAGATGTGCAAAGCAAAGTTTTTATGGTGGGAGGAGTTGGGCAGTGCTTGAACCTCACACCTAAATTGATTCAAAGAGGGAAAACACACTCACATATGTGTATGTGTTTGTATACATACATATACATATATACATACATATGTATGTATATGTGTGTGTGGATGTGTGTATGTATATGTATACACACACACACACACACACACACACACATATATATATACTCAATTAGTAATAGAATTCTATCTCACCCAATAGAGAAGGAAGAAGAGAAGATAAAGTTGAGGAGTGATAAAAGAAGGCAGTGGTCAGAAGTAAAACAGACTTTAGAGGAAGAGCAGGATAAAAAGAGAGAAAAGGATAAACAGTAGAAAATAGAGTGGAGGAAAATGCACAGTTACTAATCATAACTATGAATGTGAATGAAACAAACTCATGAAATGGAAGTGGGTAGCAGAATGCATTAAAAAACAGAATCCAACAATATGTTGTTTACAAGAAACACATTTGAAACAGATTGACACATACAGAATTAAAACAAGGGTCTGGAGCAGAATCTATTATGCTTCAACTGAAGTTTAAAGTCAGGGATAGCAATCCTGATCTCAGATGAAGCAAAAGCAAAAATAGACCTAATTAAAAGGGATAAGCAGGGAAACTACATCTTGCTAAAAAAGAGCTATAGACAATGAAGTGATATCAGTGCTAAACATATATACACTAAATGGCATAGCATCCAAATTCTTAAAGGAAAAGTTAAATGAATTATGGAAGGAAAGAAACAGTAAAACTATACTAGTAAGACCTCAACTTTCCCCTCTCAGAGATAGACAAATTTAAACACAAAGTAAATAAAAAACAAGTTAAGGTAGTGAATTGAATTTTAGAAAAACTGGATATGATAGATTTCTGTAGAAAATTGAATGGGAATAGAAAGGAGTATACCTTTTCTCAGTTGCACATGGCACCCGCACAAAAATTGACTATATATTAGGGCATAAAAACCTCACAACCCAATGCAAAAAAGCAAAAATATTAAATGTATCCTTTTCAGTCCATAATTCAGTAAAATTGCATTTAATGAAGAACCATGGAAGTATAGATTGAAAGTTAATTGGAAGCTAATCTATTCCTAAAAAATGAGTGGGTCAAAGAATGTCATATAAACAATCAATAATTTCATTAAAGAGAATGACAACAATGAGACAACATTCCAGAATTTTTAGGATGCAGCCAAAGAAGTATTGAGGAGAAAATTTGTATTTCTTAATGTATGCATCAATAAAAAAGAGAAAGAGCAGATCAATGAATTGGGCATGCAATTAAAAAGCACAAATTAAAAATTCCCAATTAAACCCAAAATGGAAGTCCTGAAAATCAAAGGCGAGATTAACAAAAGTGAAAGTTTTTAAAAAATCATTGAACTAATCAGTAAAACTTGGAATTGGTTTTATGGGGGGGGGGAACAATAAAATAGATAAACTATTGTTTAATTTGATCTAGAAAGAGGAAAAAAACACAAATTGCACAAAAAATGAAAAGGGTGAATTCACCACCAATGAAGCTTAAATTAAAGCAGTTATTAGGAGGGATTTTTTTGCCCAATTATATGCCAGTAAGACTGACACTCTAAGTGAACTGAATGAACATTTTTAAAAACATAAATTACCCAGATTAACAGAAGAGGAAATAGACTACTTAAATAACCCTAAATTGGGAGAAGGAAATTGACCAAGCCATTGATGGTCTCTTCACAAGTGAATTCTACCAAATATTTAATCTAAATGGTATATAAACTATTTGAAAAAAATAGGTAAAGAAGGAATCCTACCACATTCCTTTTATGATATAAATATGGTTTTGATACCTAAACAAGGGAGAGAAAAATCAAAGAAATAAAATTATAGGCCAATTTCCTTAATGAATATTAATGTGCCACAAAGATCATATACTATGACCTGGTGGGATTTATACCATGAGTGCAGGATTCATTCAGTATTAGGAAAATTATGAACATCATTGACCATATCAATAACAAAAACAACAAAAATCACATGATAATATCAACAGGTACAGAAAAAGCCTTTGACAAAATACAATTCCCATCCCTACTAAAAATACGAGAAAACATAAGAATAAAATGATAAGTAGCATCTATCTAAAACTAAGAGCAAGTATTATTTATAATGTGGATAAACTTGATGCCTTACCAATAAAATGAGGAATGAAATGAGGACGTCCATTATCACTTATTTATTAAATATAGCATTAGAAATGCTTGCTCTAGTAATAAGACAAGAAAAAGAAATTGAAGGAATTATATGAGCAATGAGGAAACAAAATTATGATTCTTTGCAGGTGCTATGATAGTATACTTAGAAAATCCCAGAGAATGATTTTTAAAGCTAGTTGAAACAATTAACTTCAGCTAAGTTGCAGGATATAAAATAGACCCATATAAATCTTCAGAATTTCTGTTTACCACCAACAAAACTGAAGAGCAAGAGACAGAGAAATTCTATTTAAAATAACTGTAGACAATATAAAATATTTGGGAACCTATCTGCTGAGGTAAACTTGGGGATTATATGAATACAATTACAAAATACTTTTCACACAAATTAAGTCAGATCTAAACAGTTGGAGAAATGTTAACTGCTCATGAGTAGGCCAAGCCAATACAATAAAAATGACAATTTTACATAAATTAATTTACATATTCAGTGTCATACCAATCAAACTACCAAAGAATTATTTCATAGAGCTAGAAAAAACAGTAATATAATTTATCTGAAAGAACAAAAAAGATCAAAAATATCAAGGGAATTAATGAAAAAAAGGTTAAGAAAGGTGAATTAATAGTTCCAGGTTTCAAACTATACTATGAAGTGATAATCATCAAAAGAATCTAGTATGGGCTAAGAAACAGAGTCATGGCTAAGTGGAACAGATTAGGTACATAATGCACAGTAGTGAAATACGATAGTTAATTAGTGTTTGATAAATCCCCAAATCCAAATTTTTTGGGTAAGAACTCACCATTTGACAAAAATTGCTGGGAAATTTGAAAAGCAGTTTGACAGAAATTAAGCCTGTTTCTCTTCATATAACACGATAAGGTCACAATGGATACATGATTTAGACATATATAATAATGACATAAGTTAATTAGAAGAGCATGGGAAAATGTATCTGTCAAATCTATGGATAAGAGAAAAGTTTTTGACCAAACAAGTGATAGAGAAGATTATAGGAAGTAAAAAAGATAATTTTGATTACATGAAATTTAAAAACTTTTGCACAAACAAAAGTAATACAGCCAAAATTAGAAGGAAAACAGGAAACTGGGAATAAATTTTATAGCAAGTTTCTCCGATAAAGGCCTAATTTCTCAAATATATAAATAACTGAGTCAAATTTATGAAAATAAGGGGCATTCTCCAGTTGACAAATGGTCAAAGGACATGAACTTCAGGAAAAGAAATCAAAGCTATCACTAATCACATAAAAATGCTCTAAATAACTACTGATTAGAGAAATGCAAATTAAAACAACTCTGAGATAGTACTTCTTACCTGTCAGATTGGCTAACATGGCAGAAAAGGAAAATGACAAATGCTAGAGGGGATGTGAAAAAATTGGGACACTAATTCACTGCTAGTGGCATTATGAAGTCATCCAACCATTCTGGAGAATAATTTGGAACTACACCCAAAGGTCTATAAAACTGTGCATACCCTTTGATCCAGCAATACCACTCCTTGAACTGTATCCCAAAGAGATCAGAGAAAAAGGAAAAGGACATACTTGTGCAAAAATATTTCTAGCAACTCTCTTTGCAGTAGCAAAGAATTAGAAATTGAGAGGGTGCCTATCAGTTGGAGAATGACTGAACAAGTTGTGGTATATGATTGTGATGGAATACTACTGTGCTATAAGAAATGGCAAGCAGATGCTTTCAGGAAAACCCTGGGAAGATGCAAAGTGAAGTGAGCAGAACCAGGAGAACATTGGACATAGTAACAGCAATATTGTAAGAATGATCAACTGTGATAGACTTAGCTACTCTGATCAAGACTGATCCAAGACAATTCCAGAGGACCCATGATGAAAGATGCTATGCCCCTCTGAAAAGAGAATGATGAACTTTGAATACAGATTGAAACATAGTTTTTCACTTCATTTTTATTGTTTTATTTTGTTTGCATTCTCTCTTGCATGACTTCACATATATAATTGATATCAAATTGCCTTCTTGAAAAGGGGAAGGTTAGAAGGGAGGGAGAGAATTTGGAACTTAACATTTTAAAAACCAAAGTTAAAATCTTTTACATGTAATTGAGAAATATTTAATGAAATAAAAAATAATTTTAAAAGAAAGTTATATTATCATTAATTTTCTCATTTGATTCTCGGCATCTCTGTGAAGTGTGGGTAGATGTTATTTCCATTTAGTGTACAAGAAAACAAATTGAAAGTCAATAGTCCTAGGGGTGGCTAGGTGGTGCAGTGAGTAGAGCACCAGCCCTGGAGTCAGGAGGACCTGAGTTCAAATCTGGCCTCAGACACTTAACACAAAACTAGCCATGTGACCTTGGACAAGTCACTTAACCCCACTTGCCCCTCCAAAAAGCAAAAAAAAAAAAGAAAGTCAATAGTCCACAGTCAGTAAACATTTATTAAATGCCTACCATGTGGCAGGCACTGTGCTAAGCTCTGGAGATACAAATAAAGGTATAAGAGTCCTTGCCCTCAAGGAGTTCACAGTTTAAGGGGTAGAAGACAACATGTATAAAGAAACTGAGAAGTGGAAAGCAGGAGTGGGCTGGAGGACACTTGTACGGAGATGCAATAGATTCCTACTTCTAAGGTAGGAAATGATCTAAAGAGGTATAAGTTTCAGAGTTGATTTTTATCTCACAGAATGATGAGTGTCTAGAGTTCATGAAACCCAAGGGAGTAGCAGAGTGGAAAATTCCCTGTATGCCCTCCTTAAATTCTAGAAGATTAGGGAGTTGTGACTTGCTTATGGTCACACAGCTAATATATAATGGAGCTGGGATGTTTGCCTCTCAGACTAGGTTCTTCTCATGTTCTCATACTTGTCTCAGGATGAACACTGTCCCCTCTGTTCTCATTTGACGGAAGGTACTTTGAAGAAGATAAGAAGGAAATCAGACTGGGCATATGTTAGTTTCCTGATGTGGTTGGGTTTAATAGAGCTCTTGATCTGCTTCCTGGTTGTCCCCATTGGTGTTGGCTCCCTAAAGAAGGGTGAAGTCCTACCTCAGCTCCTAGCCACCCATGCTTTGGCCAGAGATTCCTAAGCTTTTTTGTGTCGTGTATCCCTTTGGCAGTCTGGTGAAATCTAAGGACCCCTTCTCAGGATAGTATTGCTAAATGCATAAAGTAAACTATATAGTATTACAAAGTAAATCAATTATATTGAAATTCAGTTATCACAATATTAAGGAAAAAACTAGTATACGGACCTTAAGTTAAGAACCCCTGTTCTAGTCTATTATAGTGCTCCAGCTTCCTGAAAATTCCCCAACATTTAGTAGCAATTGCTCTCCAAATGAATGGTTATGTGATATGTTTTTACCAGTGCAATGCTAAAAAGTACAAGAAAAGCTTGACGCATAACTTATTGAAGGGTATAATAACTGGCCAAGGACCAAGATGATTGATCCAGACCAGCCACTTCTGGTCTGTCTACTCCAAAACCTTTACACAAAGCTTGGCTTCAGCCCTTGATCTCAGCCACCTGCCTCCTGGCCTCTATCTTCTCTCTAGGGCCTTCTCAGGGAGCCCTGTGTGAGTACTGGATCTAGGCTACCCCTTCCGGCCTCTTTCTTCCACAGACTTCCCAACAAGTCCAGTGTCAGTCCTGGATCCAAATCACCTGCTTCTAAGCACCTGTTTTCACTCCAGGACCTTTTTTGAGTCCTAGAATGTCTTTGCAGCAAAGGCAATCTTTTTATATCACCTGAATAAATTTGCTATCCCACTCAACATGATGGCTGTTCCTAATCTCTCCTCCCCTCTCAGATCTCCCATTGCATGTCTCAACTCAGGATATCACCTCATAGTCCCCTCCAAAGTTTGAGACAATTCACTGAGAGATCTCTTTTGGCATCTTCTCCTCACTCACACTGCTCAGGTGTCTTCTTCCATTCTCTCCTCTTTCAATCCCAACTCACATGAAGAGTCGGCCCTTCCACAAGAGCCTTTGTTCTCACTCCATGCCATCTTTTACAGTCAATTTGTTCCAAACGATCATCCCCTGTCTTTCTCTAATCTTCAATCTCTTCCTGTCTATTGACTGCTTTCCTGCTACTTACAAACACATCCATGTTTCCCTCATCATTACAAAAACTTTCACTTGATTCATCTACCTCTACTACCTATCATCTTATATCTCTCCTCTCTTTTGTGGCTACATCATCATTCAACCAAAACTGCTCTCCTTAAAGTTACCAATGATCTCTTTTTATTTTATTTTATTGACTAGAATACTGAAATTAGAGACAAGAAGACTGGTGTTCAAACCCAACCTCAGACACTTCAGTCCCTTTACCTTTGTCTATCTCAATTTTCTCATCTGTAAACAGAGGATAATAATAGCATCTAACTCCCAGAGCTTTTGTGAGGATCAAATGAGGTATATATAGAACTTCATAAACTTTAAAGTGCTATCTTAATTCTATCTATTATTACTTATGTTTTCAGTTAACAAGCATTTATTTTTCTTTCACTTCCATTGGTCTCCTTGCCATGTCTCTCCTTACTCCAAACATCTTCCACTTAGCTACCAAAATGATCTTTTAAAAATGCGGGTCTGACCATGTCATTTGTCTACTCAATAAATTCCAGTAGTTCCCTATTAAGTCCAGGATCAAATATAAAGTCCTCTGTTTGTTATTTAAAGCTCTTTTATCATCCAGTCCCTTCTTACCTTTCTAGTCTTCTTGCATTTTGTTAGATAGTAGGTAGCATGCTGTATCAGTCCTCTGAAATCCTAGCTGGTTATTACATTGATCAGAGTTCTTAACTCTTTCAAAGTTGTTTATCTTTACAATGTTGTTGTCATTGTGTAAATTATTTTCCTGGTTCTCACAAGGTTTCTTGGAAAATTCATCTTTTACCATTTGGGTTCAATTACCATTTCTGTGCAGGTGATTCCTAAATCTATATACTCATCCCTAATCTCTTTCTGGATCTTCAGTCTCACTTTACCAACTGCCTTTTGGACTTCTAGAAATGGATGTCCTACAGAAATCTCAAACTCAACATGTTCAAAATAGAAAGTATTATCTTTTCTCCCCAATACTCCCAATCCTTTGAATTTTTTAGCTGTTGAGGATACCACCATCTTCCTGGTAACTAGGCTCTCAACCTCAGTGTCATCCTCTGCTCTTTACTTTCATTCACTTCACATGTCCTATCTGTTGTAAAATCTTGTTTCTGCCTTCACAGCATCTCTCTTGTATATCCCTTCCTGTCCATTCAGTTACCACCATCATGCAGACCTTCATCATTTCACCCCCATAGTGTTGTAATGGCCTTCTAGTTAGTCTCCTTGCCTTCTCTCTCCCTGCTCCAAATATCTTCCACTTAGCTGCCATAGTGATCTTTTTAAAACACAGATCTGACTATGTCCTTCTGCTCTATAAACTTCCCCAGCTTCCTCTTGCCTCCAGGATCAAATGTAAAGTCCTCTGTTATCTAAAGCTCTTCATCTCCTGGTCTCTTCTTACCTTTCCATTCTTTCTACACTTTAATTCCTTTTAAGCCACGCTGGTTTCTTACTGAGCTTTCTCACACAGTACACTCTATCTCCCAATTCTATATATTTGTACTGGCTGTCCCCCATGCCTGGAATGCTTTCCTTCCTCATTTCCAACTTCTGCTATCCTTCACAATTTGGCTCAAGTTCTGCCTTTTTCAGGAGGCCTTTCTCTGAAATGATTAAAATGTGAAGCCCTTGAGAGCAAGGACTATCTTTTGCCTTTCTTTGTATCTCCAGCACTTAGCACTTTGCCAGACACATAGTAGGTGCTTTATAAGTGCTTTTGACTGACTGATTGGATAAGGGTACTGGAACACAACTGCTTTGAATATTTGTCCCAGGCACATCATGTCTTATTAGCTTCCATGTCTGTGGAGGGCAAAAAACAATAGATCTCTTTAGTAATGGTTTTTTCTTCGGTAGAATGTTCAGTGGCAGGCAATCAGCAGAGTGGGTCTTTGGCAGAGTATGATTATAAGTTGAGTTGCCCCTGTTATAGAAAAAAAGTTTAATGTCTAGCATCACTTAGCTGCAAACTTCTACTTCATGATCAGCCTTGAAGATTTAGGAGATGTAACTGTCCAGGGTACATGTGACTGAGCTTATGGATAGTCTTTACTACAATTGTAAGAGTCCTTCAAATAGCTCAGAACCCTCAATGGCCTCAGCTACAGGTGACTAATCTGGGAAGTGGGGGAAGGCTTACAGCAGGAAGTTTCTCATAATTTGTCTAAGGATGATACACATTCAATGACCTTGAGAGGTAGCTGTTATCTGAGAATGGGCAATCTGCCCAGAACAGATGCTAATAATTATTCTGAGAACAATCTTAGAAGATGCTGCTATTGTCTTATAGGGGAGATGGAAGAAGCCCATTCAGCTTCTTGAAAAGGGGGAGAAGCTATTGAACTTTTAACATTTGAGCTATGAACCCACAAACAGCTATAATTAAAAGAAAACTATTAATTCAGCATGCAAGCTACTACCATTACAATAAGCCATAATTAATACATATTTTCTATTTAGGAAAAGAATCTCCCCATATGGGAGTTGTACTGATAGTTTCAGTGTATAGTAAATGATAAATAAATTCAATCCCATACAATGCTTGTTCCTTCATTTAGCCCTATTTCTATGGGCAGGAATTAATATATCAATAGCATTTGAACCACTTCAATGGTGAGATGTGTCAGAGTAGGGACACTGACCAAGAAAAAAATAATTGAGAACATTTCCCCACCCAAATTCTTCACTTACCTAAAAGGGTAGAGAGGAGAAAAGAAAATTTTGAAGACCAAATAGAGATGGGGGAAGTAATGATGTTGTAACTACTAATTATCCAGTCATGTTGGGGTCTGTAATGATAATGGGAATTCAAAGATCTTCCTGGCCCCTTAATAAACCTAATGGAATTTGAAGACCTTCCCTACTTTGAAAATATACTCTGCCCCCAATAGGCTAAATGTAGTCACATGAAGCCTGTGGTGGGAAGAGTTTGCTGAAGGGTAGAGCAGAGCCTACAGGAAGCTGGGAGTCAGAGCCTGCTAGATGGTTGGGAAGAGAATTTGTTTCTGAGGGAGACAGATAGGCTTGTGAGTAAATATTGGTCAAGTATTGGTTTGTGGGAAGGCTAAAGGATGCTGTGGCTCTCTGTGCTGTTGTGGCTTATTAACTTCTTTGCTACCAAGATGGAATTGGCTTACTAGTTTTGGGGTTGTAATCAGTCTTGGTGTTATCTGTAATAAAAGCTAGTAACAACAGCTAACATTTATATAGCACCTACTATGTGCTGGACACTGTGCTAAGTGCTTTACAATTATTATCTCATTTGATCTTCACAACAATCCTGGGAGGGAGGTGCTATTGTTATTCCCATTATACAGGTGAGGAAACTGAGGCAAACAGTGGTTCAGTGACTTGCCCTGGGTCACTTAGCTAGTGTCTAAAGTTAGATTTTAACTTGGGTCTTCCTAACACTGGGCCCAGAGCTCTGTACCTAAAAAATCCTCTCTCCAACATACCTGCCAAGTGGCTATTCATCCCTTATGTAAAGACCTATGGTGATAGGCAACTCACTACCTCTGGAGGAAGTGCACTATACTTTGGGACAGCTTTAATTATTAGGAAGTTGTTCATGACAACAAGCCTTTTCACCATTGCTCTGAACTCTGCCTTCTGGGATCAGGAAGAACAAGCTTAAGCCTTCTTCCCTGTAAGAGTCCTTCAAACATGGGGACAACTATCACAACATCCCTGAAGCACTCTCTTTTATAAGATAAATGTCTCTAGGCCTTTCATCTGACCCTCATGGCATGATCTCAAGGCCCTTACCTATTGTTCTTGCCCTCTTCTGCTTGTCACTGGTCTTTATACAATGCAGACCCAAACACAGCCCCTTAGATGTGGCCTTACTGGGGCAGAGGACAGCCAACTTATCACCTTCTTAGTCTTGGGCACTGTGCCTTTCTCAATGTAGCCTAAGGTAGCATCAACTCTTTTGGTTGCCCTATTACATGTGTTTACCATGCCCCCCCCAGATATTTCCCAAATGCACTTGTGTCTAGCCACACCTCCCCCATCTTCTGTTTGTGAGGGTGATTTTTGGGAATCTGATTAGATTTCGCATGATATTATAACATTTCATCATTATCACTCTATCCACTCGAAAACAACTGTCGTCTTATGTATCTTTGATCTTCTTTTCCCCAGCATTGATAAAACTCTCTTTTGTTGTCCTTGGCTTTCTCCACCAGCCTCAGCACATTCTCAGCTATCTTCCACCTGACACTCTTCTCACTAGACAGTGCCATGCTTTTGTATTCATGCCCTATTACCTTCTCTTTCATCCATCCTTTGGAAATCCTTTAAAAATTTACGTCTGTTGCTGTACAACCCTGTGAATTCCCATTAGTCTCTTCAGACAACTCTTTTTTCCCCTCCTCATTTTAATTGCTTTCTTGATATCTCCAGAATTCCATTGTTGAACGTCTTCCAGTCCCTCCTGGGCTTCCTTCTCCTATAGAATTATAATCTGCAAGACCCAGGCTTGAATCTTGTGTCTGTTCCTTACTGTTTCATCTTGGCCAAGTCATTTGTTTTCTTCTGGTTCCATTTTTTTTCCTCTGTAAAGTGGAAAGGGGTTGGACTGGTCCACAGACGTTGACTTTGTATGAGTCCCAGAATTACTTATATCTGAACTCTGAATTCATGGACCCCTTGGGCAGTCTTGTGAAACCTATGGACCCCTTCTCAGATAATGCTTTTTTTTGCATTTTGGAGGGGAGAGGGCAGGGCAATTGGGGTTAAGTGACTTGCCCAAGGTCACACAGCTAGTAAAGTGTTAAGTGTCTGAAGCCAGATTTGAACTCAGGTCCTTTTGATTCCAGGGCTGGTACTCTATTCACTGCACTACCTAGCCACCCCAGACAATGCTTTTAAATTATAAAATTACACAGGAACCTAGTTATATCAAAATAAAATTATCAAAATACTTTTAAAAAACCAAATTCATGGGCCTCAGGTTAAGGGTCCTTATTGTTGTTGTTCAGTTGTTTCAGTCATATCTGACTCTTGGTGACCCCATTTGGGATTTTCTTGGCAATGATACTGTAGTGCTTTGCCATTTCTTTCTCTAGCTCATTTTACAAATGAGGAAACTGAGGTTAAATGGGGAAGTGACTTTTCCAGGGTCACATAACTAGTAAGTCTGAGGTCTGATTTGAACTCAAGAAGTTGAGTCTTCTTCCTGACTCCAGGCCTGGTTTTCTATCTACTTCACCACCTTAGCTACATTGTAAGAACTGCTAGAATAGAGAATGTCTAAGTTCTCTTTATCTCTTAAGTGGCAGAGCCTGATAAATTGCAGGTGCTTAATAAATGCTTGTTGAATGTGTCAGATTGTTTGCTGTCTCAGGGAGGGGGGAGAAAAGGGAGGGAGGGAGAAAAATTTGGAACTCAAATTTTTTTCTAAATTCAACATTTAAAAAAATTTATTTTTAGTTTTCAACATTCAGTTCTACAAGATTTTGAGTTTTAAATTTTCTTCCCCTCCCTCCCCGAGACAGCATGCATATATAGGCTCTACATATACATTTATATTAAACATTTTCACATTAGTCATGTTTTAAAGAAGAATTATAACCAATGGAATGAACCGTGAGAAAGAAGAAACAAAACAAAAAAGAAATAGAGCAAGTAATATGATTTGATCTACATTCAGACTCAAATTCTTTCTCTAGATGTGGTTAGCATTTTCTATCACGAATGTTTTGGAATTGTCCTAGATCCTTGCATTGCTGAGAAGGGCTAAGTCTATCTAGGTCAGTCATTGAACACTGGATGTTACTGTGCGCAGTGTTCTCCTGGTTCCACTCACTTCACTTAGCATCAGTTCATATAAATCTTTCCAGGATTTTCTGAAGTCTACTGTTCATCATTTCTTATAGCATAATAGTATTCTATTACACAGCTTATTCAACCATTTTCCAATTGATGGACATCCCCTTGATATACAATTCTTTGCCACCACAAAAAGAGCTGCTATAAATATTTTTGCACATGTGGGTCCTTTCCCCATTTTTATGATCTCTTTGGGGTACAACCCTAGAGAGGGTATTGCTGAGTCAAAGGGCATACCAATTTTATCACCCTTTGGGCATAGATGGAACTCAAAATTTTACAAAAATAAATGTTGAAGGCTATCTTTACATGCAAACAAGCAAGTATAAACAAAAGTACTATTAAGCAAAATAATTCTTGTTGATGGATTGATTTGAACTCAGTTTTCCTGAATTACAAACCAGTATTCTTGGGGCTACATATTCCTAGTAGCCAAAAGTGTCCTTTGTACACAATATCCACTTTGCCTTGACCAAATGGTGACTTCATTGACAGGGTTTGAGGAAGTACCTTCTTTTTCTTGCTTTTTGGAGCTCTTGCCTACTGATTTTCCAATAACAAATTGCATTGTTACTTATGGTTTGATACTGAGGATAGGTTTTTTTTTTGGTCATTTTAATATCACAAATGGACACAGGATGTCTGAGGTGAGAGTGTTTATTTCATCATCATGCTAATCTAGGCCCCTCCAAAGCTACCCCAGTGGTTCTATAAAAGTTACTGACTGACTAGTCTGCTCCAATCTTTTGCAAATTCAGACTAAGATAGTAGTGGCTACTATTTGGTTACTGTGCTATCAAGATCCTGGGGCTGTCTACAAGAAATGTGTATATAGAATAGGCATGACCATTTTCAGTATCAAGGCCTGAATAACACATCCAAATTGATGTTAATTAAATGACGTAATACTTTCTAGAGTGGTTATATTTCATGTAGGTAAACAAAACAGAATTAATAATTAGCTCATTGTGTTTTCTACTTTGCTCTGAAGTTCTCATTCTCTCTCTCTCTCTCTCTCTCTCTCTCTCTCTCTTTCTCTCTCTCTCTCTCTCTCTCTGTCTCTCTCTCTCAATTAGCTATAGAGTATTTCCCTATGAGCAGGAACCTGTAAATCAAGACATTGGTTTAAAGAAAAATAGATTGTTTTTCTAATACTTATTGAACACCTGAAACAGGTGTTTAAATCTCTACTGCTCTAACATAATGAAAATGATCAATCTATGCTCTCTGGACAGGAACATGAGGCAATATCACAGCTAGATTATTTCTCTTGTGGTTACAGGAGTGTATCCCTGTAACAGGTGTTACCCTGTTGTATTGTCTTTAAGAGTCTCTCCTGGCAACCAGTGGCAGCATATTGCTGGCCCCCTCCATTACCCTACTTAGGTGAGGCTGCTCTGGACTTTGCTGATAGCTCCTATCACTTCTAACTGTCAAGGTCCTATGACCTCTGATGCCTTCAATCCTTGAGGAATAAGGAAGGGCTCAGTCAGGAATGCAGCTATCAAGGAGTCATCAGCACTCAGCCTCAAAGCCCTCAGGCAGCTTAAAGCTTAAACTTGTACATGAGACTTCCCTAGAGATACACAGGACAGAAGAGACAAAGCCAGACATGGGAAAAGTTGTGGACACAGGAGCACTGTGGCCCACCCTGTGCTGTCCCTGCTTTGAAACAGAGATCAGACCTTCCCCTCCTGCTCTTACCTTCTAATACAGAAGGCTTCACACCCACACTATTGTGGGCAAGCCTGCTATATAACAGACACCAGCCAGGCCAGGATTTCTTAACCATTTTTTGTTGCGACCCCCTTAGCAGTCTGGTGAAACCTATGGATTCCTTCTCAGAATAAGATCTTAAATGATGGAAGGAAATGTTAAATTTCAGATAGAGATTAGTGAAAATAAAGAGTTGTTTTTCCCCACCCCTGAACAGGGGTAGGGAACCTATGGCCTTGAGGTCACTTGTGGCCCTCTAGGTCCTCAGGTGCAACCCTTTAACTGAATCTACACTTGGATTCCAGGTCTGGGTTCGGTCAAAGGACTGCACTTGAGGATCTAGATGGTGACATGTGGTTTGGAATCTGGTAAAGGGCTGTACTTGAGGACCTAGAGGGCCACATGTGGTTTGGATTCCATCAAAGGGCCACACTTGAAGACCTAGGGGGCCACATGTGGTTTGGATTCAGTCAAAGGGCTGCTCTTGACCTAGAGGACCACACGTGGCCTTGAGGCCCCAGGTTCCCCACTCCTGCTGGCCTAGAATCTCTCCACAGACCCCTTGAGAGATCTGTGAACCCCAGGTTGAGTCCTTGGATTTGCAGCTTTGATGCTCTCTGCTTTTCTCATCTTCCTATAAACAGTCATAGAGTAAATTAGAGGCTGCTGCCTTTCTCCCCTCATAGATTAGCCTTCATGCTTCTCTGAATGTGGGTATATCCTCAGCCCCTCCATCAATACAACAATAGCATCCTGTCTACTGCTGAAGAGGTCCCAGAAAAGAGCTGATATCCCAGTACCTATATTCAACTATAGAAAGAGGTCGTTTTCTCTCTCTATTCCATACTCTGCAGACATTGACTACATAAAGTACCAGTCCCAGGATTACTTATATCTGAACTCTGAAAGGTAGGTGACATGAACAAGATAAATAATACCAACAACAGCATCAATTGACCCTGGACCTCATGATGCTTGCTATTTATGTGATCTTGAACTTCAGTTTTCTCCTCTGTACAATGAGAGGGTTGGACTAGCTGGCCTCTGAGGGCCCTTCTAGATCTAGGGTTACAGCCCAATGTTTGACCTTGGCTAAGTCCTTTCCCCTCCCTGGGCCTCAGTTTCCTTCTCTGTAAAACAAGGGGATTGGAAACATAGAGGGTCTGAATTCCTATGGCTTCTCATTCCTATAACACGTTATAGTTTACACAGCACATTTCTCACTCTGTATGGTAAGTTGTATGTACATTTTTATCCTTGTTTCATTATTGTTACTATGGATAGCATCATTAATATCTCACATTTCTATAGCACTTTGCTGTTTACAAAGTGCTCTCCCCTTCCCAACCCTGTGAGGGTGCCTCTCTATGTAGGGAATCCATATGAGTCAGCTAGATGGGGCCACAGTAGGTAGAGCCCTGGGCCTGGTGTCTAGAAGACAGGCTTACTAGCTATGTGACTCTGGGTAAGCCATTTGACCTATGCCTCAGTTTCCTCAACTGCAAAATGAGGTAAATAACAACACCCACCTCCCAGGCCCATTGTGAGAATCAAATGAAATCAGATTTGTAAGGTCTTTCTGTAAATCTATATAAATGTGAGTTATTATTATATCCAGTTCTACTGATGAGGGAACAGGCTTCCAAATGTGAAGTGCCTGGCTCAGTCACACAGTTCCTAAAAGACAGAGCAGTAACTGAAACCTTGCTCTCCTGACTCCAAGTCTAGATCTCTTTTCACTTCAGAGCACTGACTCTAAATTTTTCAGACCTGCATCCTATCATCACCCATTCAAGGCCTTGGTAGGTGACTAGAGGTAAGTTGATCAATGAATTTAAGATGAGGTGTTAAAGGCTTGTGGTTTACCCTCTCCCCATTCATTCTAATATTACTGAAGGAACATTTGCATGTCAATGGAAGCCTGATGGAGATGAACAAAGAAATTAATCTCCAATGGTGGAGTTTTGGTCACTAAGGGTAGATCTTATGTGTTTGTTGGGGGTTTGTTGTCTTGTTACAGGAAGGAGGACATTTCAAGTTGTCTTCAAAGCATGCACCCACTCTCTTTATGTGTAAGGTTACCCATCTACCAAAAAACCAGGGCCCATCAAGTTTAGCTATCTCTCTATCTGTTGGTTGGTTCCTGTACCATTCTCTTTACCAGGGACATTATTTGTCTGAATCTCTGAGATTCCTGTTGGGGTTGAAGGAGAGTTCATTCAGCTCAGCTGAGCTTCCTTGATCAGTGAGCTGGTGAGTGAAGGAAAGCTCACCTTAACCCTTCACAAACCATGCTCCACCATCCCACCAGGACAGCAGGGCTTGCTCAGCTCCAAGATCTTTGGACCTTCTAGGCCATTGCATATCACCATCCATTCCATTCTCTTCCCCTTGTCACTACTGGAAAGACAATGGCAGTGGGAGCCCCATGAACTTCATTTGTGAGCTCTGTGCTTGCCAAGATTAAAAAAAAAAGAAAAAGCTCTCTCCCTTCCTCTTCCCGGCCACCATTCCCAATTGTGTCTAGGTTGGAGCCCCCTCTAAAATGGGAGCTGTCCCATTTAACACACTGACTGGCACATAGTAGGTACTTAATAAGGATTTGCTCATTGACTGATTATAGGGATCACAGGTATAGGCACTTGGAAGATCCTTCTGGTGGTATTAATTTTATTTATTCACCTTTTCAGTTATTCACTGTCACTTTGACTAGCTTCTGTATCCTTGAAGATGACAGAAAGACTGACATGTATAGTCAGGTTTGCACATACACATACATAAACACATTGAAGAGTATTATTAAAAATAAGTTTTCTTCTGAATGATTGCTTTGCTTGCCATTAGGTCCTCCCACTGCCATGCTCAGGGTCCCACAATCATCTTTTTCTCAGTTACCTGACTGAGACCCCCTGCCCCAATAAAGAAGTCATTTACACTGGTGTCTCAGTTTCCCTATTAAGTAGAATAAAAATTGCAGCATCTGCCATTGCCATTCATCCACTCTGCTGGGATGGGAGAGCAGAGCAGGATAAAAGATTTCTTAGATGTGAGTTCCTTGTGAGTAGGGATTGTTTTGTTCTTTGTATTTGGAATCCCAGAACCTAGTATGGCACCTGGAAGCTAGCAGGCACTTAATAAATGATTAGGCATGAAGGAGTTGCTTGACTTCTTATGTACCAAAATATTAATCTATTCATACACTCACAGAGCCAGAAGGGGACCTCAGAGGTTATAAGAACTGGCATTTGTATAGAGTGTTAAAGCTCACAAATGACTTAACATAGATAGGCTGTCCCAAAGGTCTTAGTGCAGTTTTAAGCTATTAAAACTTAAAATGACCTTTGGTACCTGCCTCACATGGTGGTTGTAAGGCTCAAGTGAGATAATGGTCTTAGTGAAGTTTTAAGCCAATAAAGCTTAAAGTATTAATACCAAGCTTTTAAAACTAAAAATTGCACTAAGACTTTTGGGACATGTCATATTATCTCATTTGAGCCTCATGACCACCCTGTAAAGTAGGTAGCAAAGGTTCAGTTGTTCCCTGTTTGCGGTTCTCTTGGCAAAGATATTGGAGTGGCTTGTCATGTTCTTCTCTGGTTCATTTTCCAGATGAGGAAACTAAGGCAAACAGGGTAATGTGACTTGTCCAGGGTCACACAGCTAGTAAGTGTCTGAGGCCAGATTTGAACTCTGGAAGATGAGTCTTCCTGACTCCAGCCCCAGTACTCTATCCACTGCAGTGCCACCTAGCTGCCCAAAAGTCACATTACCCTTAATTATAGATGAGAAAATTGAGCCTGAGAGAGAGTTGAAAGTGACTTGCCTAGTATCACACAGCTGGAAAATATCAGAAGGGAGATTTGAGCTCAAATCTCTCTGACCTGAAGTCCAGTACTCTATCTGCTGCACTATGCTGCCATTTCACCTTATTCCCATCTGTAATAGCAATACCCCTTCTAGCACCTTGGACAAGAGGTTATTGAAAACCTTCACCTGAAGAACGTTCTCAAGCAATCTGTTCCATCTGAAGTGGGTGGTTTGGGTGAAGTGCTGTCCAAATATAATATCATAGGTAAAGAGCTTTGTAAAACTTAAAGTGCCATATAAGTGCTATTAATGTTATTGTTATCAGTGTCGTTATTATTGTTAAGGCAGGATTCCAGGAGGATATAGGAATTGTATTGGATCTTATGGGCAACTAGGTGGTGATGTAGTGGATACATCGAGGGGGCCTGAAATCAGGAAGATTGTCATCCTGAGTTCAAATTTGACCTCAGACACTTACTAGCTCTGTGACCCTGGGCAAGTCACTTTACCCTGTTTGCCTCAGTTTTTTCCTCTGTCAAATGATCTGGAGAAGGAAATGGATAACCACTCTAGTATCTTTGCCAGGAAAACCCCAAATGGGGTCACAAAGAGTTAGACATGAATGAAAAATGACTAAATAACATTGCTGGGTCTTGAAGCAAGGGAAGACAAAGGAGAAGGGGAGGGTGTTCCAGGAAGGGGAATGATTTATGCCAACGCGTATCAGCTAGAAATGAGAAGTTGTGTGGAGCAGAGACCAGTTTGGCTGGAGCAGAATGTTTTCATATTGATCATTCTAGCTGTCCACCTTTGGGCATTTTTCAGCTCCATTATTTTGTTCTTGAGGTCTGACAACCAGATCTGTGCCCATTCTTAACACACCAACACAGTCTCCTTTTCCCACTCATTATTTGTAGTAGCATTTCCAAGCTGCTTTATTCACATTTCCAATTGCTCTTCAGTTCCTACTGTTTCAGCTTCGAGTTTTTCTTGGCCCCTAAGCATCCTCCTTCTAAGTAATTGAGGCTCTATAAACAAACATTCAAATAACAAAGGAAGCCAGATGCCCCTAGATGATTTTTTGGACATTTTCATAGATAGTAAAGTGGTAACCATATTGGCATGAATTAGGATGGTGGGAGTCATGCCCCACCCACTCCTTGACTTCCTCCTTCTTTCTACCTGCTTTTAGGCTCCTGGGGAGTGGGACTGGTGGCATTTGAATACAAGTAACTCTTCAAGCACTCAGTGACACACAGCCTTTGCCTAATTATGCCCTAGATCCTCAGAAGGCAGCACAGTGAACCACAAAGACATTGGCAATTGACTTAGAGAAATGTGAAGGGCTTGCTGTTTGAATTCCCATAATTAGATGGTCTCTTAATTGTTTCTGCTAATGGGTGTCTTAGGTTGTGAGTTTTTTTTTCCATAGTATTTGTCACTTTAAAATATCTGAATCATTTCTTGGGAGAGCTCAATAGGCTTTAGCTTTTGGAGCCAATACTACTTGATCGGCTATTTCCAATGGCCTTTTCTCAGTCTTCCTCCTTCTTGACCTCTCAGCAGCCTTGGACGCTGTTGATAACTCTCCTCTCCTGGATATTCTCTCCTCTCTAGGTTTTCATGACACTACTTTCTACTGATTCTCTTCCTACCTGTCTGACAGTTCCTTCTCAGTCCCCTTTGCTGGACTCTCATCCATCTCCTCCCCTCCCAACTGTGGAAGGGCTCTGTCCTGGGCCCTCATCTTTTTTCTCTCTACACCCTCTCAATGCCCTTCTCAGCTCCCATGGGTTCAATTATCATCTTTATGCAGATGACTCCTAGATCTATATTTATTCAGCTGTAATCTCTCTGCTAAGCTCCAGTCCCATATCAACAACTGCTTATTGGACATCTCCCATCGGCATCGCAAAGTCAACATGTCCAAAACAGGACTCATTATCTTTTCTCCAAAACCATCCCTCTTCCAAACTTCCCAATTTTTGTGGAGGACACTACCGTACTTCCAGTCACCCACATTCATAACCTCGGAGTTGTTCTCAACTTTTCTCTTTCTCTCCCACATCCAAGTAGTTGTCAAATAATGGTTGATTCTACCTTGGCAACATCCTTTGCATAAAGGTCAGGATGGTGTAAAGGAAGGAGTGTTAAACTTGAAGTGAGAAGACCTGGGTTCAGACACTACCTCTACTATTTAGCTGTGTGACCTTGGGCAAGTCACTTAACCTCTCTGGGCCTCTGTTTCTTCATTTATAAAATGAATTTTTTTATTGAGATATTGTCTCAGATCCCATATCCCCAGCTTTAAATATGTGATCTAAGATGGGAGGTTAAATTTTAGTTATCTCTTCCTCTCCATCTATTTTCCCAATGCCTTGTGCATAGATGTTTGCTGAACTAGAAGTATGAATTGTTATTGTTCATGCTCTTGTTCCTTAAAATGAAAAAAACAAAACAAAACAACCCAAACACAGCCCTCTTATATTTCATGATCCCCTAATGCTTTAGTTAAGGAAATAAACCATTAGGGTAAGGTCTGAAGAATCAAAGCAGGAAGTCTCTCTTACAGTAATATTGATAGTTGATGAGCATTCACCAGGATATATGAATAGTGCATATGCATGTATGCTATGTGTGTGTTCATTTAAATATGAAACTGTGCTGATTGATGGGCAGAGATGAACATTTTAGGGATAAGCTAAACAATGAATTGTCTACAAAGTTATGCTACTTTCATTTTTGGAGGCAATTGGGGTTAGGTGATTTGCATAAGGTCACATAGCTAGTGAACTCAGGTCCTCCTGACTCTAGGGCTGGTGCTCTATCTATCTATCTATCTATCTATCTATCTATCTATCTATCTATCTATCTGCAGCACCCCCATTCTGCTACTTTCTTAAGGTTAGGGGAAAGCCAGGAATAGAATGCTAAACACCTGTGTTCCCTCCTCACTCCTCTTAGAGTCCTTAGTTTCCTTCTAGACTCAGCTCAGGTTCCACTTCCTCTTCTACTTGAGGCCCACTCTGACCCTCCAACTGCTGTCCCCAAAATACCTTGTCCGTGGTTTTATATGTGTTCGTCCTTTAAGACATGGACTGTTTCACCCTTTGTGTTCACCTTTTGTTTTTGTACCTCTAGCACCAAGCCCAGTGCCTGGCACATAGTAGGTGCCTAATAAATGCTCACTGATTGATTACCTTGACTGCCTTGTCTTTGGCTTTTTCTTTCATTTCTATTTTGCTCTTTATGTATTTTGTTGATTTTCTGCCTTTGGATTGACTCCTGCAATGAAATCTGGCACCAAGATTGGAACAAGAAATATATCATTCATTTCTCTACCAAGTTTTCTGCTGGAGTTTACAAAAACGATTCTTCTCTGCCCAGGGAATATAACCAATGTACTCCTTAAGGAATCCTTACTATTTGTCTGTCAAGAAAAGGTTACAGAAATGTCCCTTTGGGGAGAATGCAGCAAAGATGTTTTCTCTCCTTCCTGGAGTATTTTTTACAGATGCCTTATAGCAGAACTTCTCCTTTGAGCCTCAGGGGCTATAATGTCCTCTTGAGAGAGGTTCCCATCATGGTCCAATATTGTAAGTAGCTTTTTCCATGAATATGATATAGAATATGTTTTCCTACTATGTGACTGTACCTATGGCAATCTAGAATGACCAGAATTTCATCTCTAGAGCCCTGATCTTCCTGGCCCTGCTGGACTCCTTCCATAATACTAGTATCAGGGGACAGAACTAATTAATGATCATTTTCTAAGCATGAGTATTATACTTTTATTGTATGGAGTTATGCTTGGTGTGTGTGTGTGTGTGTGTGTGTGTTTTGCATGGGAGTCAGGATTTGTCAGAGGCCACAGCTCCTGTAGTGATCCCATCCTCAGGGAAAAGGTAAAGGCCTTGATTGGAAGTTTCTGATATGCAAAAGACAGCTGAACTTTTGGGAACTCTGTCAATGGCTAATTCCTCCAGCATATACATTGCCTTGATTTTGATGCTCCTTGCCTCTGTAGCCCCAAACAGGCAAGACAAATGTCACTTTGGAATAGCTACCCTCGGCGGGGGGGAGCCAAGATGGCGGCGTAGAAGCAGCAAGGTTCTGCAGCTCCCACACAGCCACCCTATTCACCCAGAAAATTGTGAGCCCAGATAAAGCCTAGGACTCTCAGACTCACACAAAAATACAGAAAACACATCTCTCGCTGAAAGCAGCTCGGCAGCAGGGGCTCATCATGGCAGCCGAGAACGGAAGATGGAACAACCTGAAGCCGAGACTGTGGCCAGGCCCCGAGGGTGGGAAGTAGCCTGGCTGAGCTGAGCCAAGCGGGCACTGGAGCCAGTCTGCAGGAGAGATCTACAGCCTCCAGCACCTCCACATCTGTCAAGGAGTGAGGAACGGGACGGGAGAGGGGCAGCTCGCACCGCAGCAGAACAGAGACCCAGCCAGCCCAAAACCACAAACACTGCCATGCTAGGCCCCAGGGCGGCCTGGAGGAGTGAGCCTCCCAAACCTCTACTTCAAAGAAAATCTAAAGCACCTGCCTAAGGGAATCTTGAAATCCTCAGAGACCCATTAGTGAAAGTGAAACTTTCCCCAGCCCTCACCAGGCTGCTTCAGAGCCCCTGGCCTTCAGACTCCGCAGGGGGGCTAAATTGATTGATCAGGGCCAAGTGCTCTTGCGTTGAGTGGCCTGGATCCGGATTGTGGTCTTGGGTGGTGGAACTGGGGAGCACTTTCAGCAAGCCAAAGCTGGGGGGACTTGTAACACCCCCCCTAATAGCTCCGGCAGCTGGGAAAACCCAGCGATTTGGAACAGATCTTCCCCCCTTGGAAGCAGAGTCTCACAGACCAAAAAACAAACAAACAAACAAACAACCAATTAATTGGTTGGCCAACATGAGGAAGAGGA
>CM053602.1:45193405-45214459 GCA_028646575.1 Pseudocheirus occidentalis
GAGAGCAGAGCAGGGGAGGGGCTTTACAGTGGGATTGCTGTTTTAGGGGTGGGGCAGGGGCAAGATGGGGAGAAAATGTGTAATTCAAAAAATGTAATGAAAATGAATAATGTACACAAGAAAACAAATAAAAATAAAGTTAAAAAAGGAATATCTACCCTCTAGAACTCACATACAAACATACCCAAGTGAGACAAATTCTTTGGATGTGTCTTGTCAAAACTGAGGGATACTGCAAGAAGTCACAGAGAAACCTACCTATGAGAGAGGAACCCAGGACACCTATAGTCCACTGTTTAGTTCAAGTCAGTTAACGCTTCCTAAACACCTACTATGTGCAAGAAAATAGGCATTGGGCCACTATGACCCTCGGTGGCAGAGTGGCTAGAGCGCTGGGTCTGTGGTCAGACAAACCTGAATTCAAATCTGGACTCAGGCACTTACTAGTTGTGTAATCCTAGTGAAGTCATTTAACCTTTCTTTGCCTTAGTTTCTTCACCTGTATAATAGGGTTAATAATAGTGCCTCCCTCGAATGAGATAATAATTCTATAAAATGCTCAGCTTAGTGCCTAGCATGTAAGTAGGTTCTTAACAAATGTTCTTTTCCTCTTCTCTCTAGGGTGTCCATATTAACTAATGTGTTGGTGATCCCTTCCAACTCTCCCTGTTGTTACATTTATTTCACTCTGTCGCTGACAAATGGCATAGGCTGGTTTCTAACACCAGCAACTGTCAGATCCTGAAGCAAATATAAATCAAATCAGCAGCACAGTTAAGTAAGGTTGAATGATCAGGACCCTCATTTCCCGGATATGACTTTACTTTGCAATTAGTTAAAGGAAAGGGGGGCTTTTCTAAGATTTTGACTTGGGATTCCCACATTTATCCTGTTGTGACTGACTTGTTTGTATACTCCTTGAAGATGGGGCCTTTGTTTATCATTTAATACACTATTGGCCAGAGGGGAATTCTTTGAGGACTTGCCTTTACCGTCAAGATCTTAGATGGTGGAAGGCTGTGAGTCTGCTCTAGAAGGAAAAGTGAGCACCGAAGAAGCTGAGACAAGGCTGGATAGGTGACCAGCTAGGTTCAGAAGGCCCTGGAGGCTAATGGTCAGGGAGGAGTCTGGGAAAAGGCAAGCAGTCTGAAGTGAACAGCACATCCCAGGACTGAAGATCACGGTACATCTTGGGTAGAAATTGAAGTCAGGATATCTAGAAAAAGTAAGGATTCTGCAGAATGACAAGCCCCAAACACACCAAAGTATTCTTAGCAACACTTTCTGTAGTCACAATGACCTGGAAACTATGTAAACTCCCATAGATTGGCACTGGCTAAGTACATTACAGCACACAAATATAATAGGATATTACTGCTGTATGAATGATGAATATGTTAAGTATTGAGAAGCATTGGAAAATGTATATGTTGGTGCAATGTAAAGGAAACAAAGCCAGGAAAGCTATATATACTCATTCATTCCAGTTTCTAGCTTTCACTAAGACCCGTCTTGGTCCTGCTGACATAGTTTCCTTGGCCACCATTTCCAGGACTGGTTGCCTTTTGACTCATTTCCCTGACCCACTGGTCTGGATGGGAGAGTTGGAGTACTCCTTGTTCCACAGGGCCACTTCCAGACTCTCCCTTCTTGGTATCACTGGGCAGCCTCTCCTCCTTTGAGGTTCAATCTATTTGGATTTATCACCCACTCCATATGCTGGTGGTTATTATTTCTTGACTCCCAGGGCATTCTCCTTCCATTGTCATGGAACTCAGTGCCTGGCACATAGCCTTTCTCTCCTCTCTATCTCCTGACCTCATACCAGGGCACTTCACATACATATTGATGCTTTCTCAGGTCACCCAACTTCCCAGTTATACACAGAGATAGGTATACCAATGATCTTGCAATCATTTTTTTTTTGGAGGGCAGTTGGGGTTAAGTGACTTGCCCAAGGTCACATGGCTAGTTTTTGTGTTAAGTGTCTGAGGCTGGATTTGAACTCAGGTCCTCCTGACTCCAGGGCCGGTGCTCTATTCACTGCGCCACATAGCCGCCCCCGCAATCATTCTTAAGAGTTCTATTTCCATGTTCATGAACTCCAAAATTCCTTTATTTGGTCATAATGTTTTATTATTCCATTTTCCATTTGCTTTATAACTCCTAATCGTGTTCTTCAGTCTCACTATGACCTCCAGTCCTTCCACCCCCTCAGTTTTTTCCTAGTCCATCACCATGTACTAACTATTGTCTTTTCCCTTCCGAATCGTGATCCTTTAGTGAGTTGATTCAGCTACAGTATTATCCTCGGCTCTCAAATCCCTTACCCACTTCTCTGATCACCAATCTTGCCTTACCAAACCCCATCCTGGATTACTCCTACCATCTGCTTCCCTTGCTCCTATTGAAACGTGGCTGAATAGAGCTGGAGGAAATCACAAAGACCATACTAATTAAGCCTTCTAAGAATTTTTACGTTACTTAGTCTTAACTGTGACCTTGCTACAGCAAGGAAATTATTCTCCTCCTCCATAATTGAGTCACCACCCTGTTTTCCACAGTGGCTGTTCCAAACCTTCTGGTTTCTCCTCAAGTCTCCCAAGGCACTCCTTATCTCAGTGGTTCTCAACCTGTGGATTTTGACCCCTTTGGGGGTCAAATGACCCTTTCACAGGGGTCACAAGGATTGCCTAAGACCATTGGAAAACACATATTTCCAATGGTCTTAGGAACCGAGACACTGCTCTTCTATCCATCTCCAGGCGGGTCCTCCCACATGCAGATACGCCCACCAATGAGTATTAAAGTGTCATGGCATTAGGAAGGTTAAGAACTACTGCAATCACTACCCTCTCTGCTGACAACCTTGCCTCATTGGCTGAGATCTCCCTCTTCTCTCCTTCTCTTCATCTCACTTCACTCTGATGCCTTCCCCTACTATCTCCTCCTTTATACGTGTCTTAATGAATAGATGACCAAGGCAAATCCTTCTAAATGTATACTTTATCTTATTCCTTCCTGTATTCTTCAGAATATTGCTCTCATTCTCATCCTTCCTTTCTTTATATCTTTATTTTCTCCCTATCTACTGGCTTCTTCGTTGCTTCCTACAAACACACCTATGATTCCCTTAGCTTTAAACTCTCACATAATCCTTTATTTGATCCATTGATCACATGATCCATTCTCTCTAGCTACCCATATTTCTTCTCTTGGCTAAACTCCTTGAGAAGGTCATCTACACTAGGTGCTTCTAATTCCTTTCTTCTCTCTTCTTCATTCTGCAGTCTGACTTCTAGCCTCATCCTTCAACCAAAACTTCTCACTTCCACGTTACCAGTGGTCTTGCAGTTGCCTAATCCCATGGCTTTTTCTCAGCCCCGCCTTTCTTGAGCCCTCTGCAGCCTTAAAACTGTCTGTGGCTCTCTCCTCCATGATTCTCTCTTCTCTCTAGGTTTTCAGGGCACTCCTCTTTCCTGGTTCTTCTCCTACCTCCCTGATTTGCTTCTTTCTTAGTCTCCTTGGCTGGATCTTCATTCAGGTCATGGTGTCCTACAAGGCTCCATTCTGGGCTATTTTCCCTTATCCATCCATTTATGCTGTCTCACTCAGTTATCCCATGAGATTTCATTAGTTTACTTATCTTTATACAGAAACATCCCAGCTCTAACCTCTTACCTTTTGAGCATGTCAACCTGAATATCCTATAGGAATTTCAGTTGGTCAGTCAAAAGACATTTATTTATTAAACACTTACTATGTGTGAGGGATTTTGCTAAGCACTGAAGATAGGATACAGAGTAAGGCCAAAGACAATCCTTATTCTAAAGGAGCTCATGGTCTAATGGAAGAGACGATATGTAAATAGCTATAAGTGGTAGCATAGTAGATAGAACACCAGGCCTGGAGTTAGGAAGAATAATCTTCCTGAGTTCAAATCCTGTCTCAGACATTTACTAGCTGTGTGACCCTGGGCAAGTCACTTCATCCAGTTTGCCTCAATTTCATCCTCTATAAAATGAGCTGGAGAAAGAAATAGCAAACTACTCCAATATCTTTGCCAAGAGAACCCCAAATGCGGTCATGAAGAGTCAGACTGAAAATGATTGAACAACAACATTTACAAGCAAAATGTACACAGGATAAATTGAAGGTAATTAACAGAGGGAAGACAAGAGCATTAAACCCCTCTGAATTTGCCTTGACATGGAGAAGGGCCACCTCATTATGTGAGATATGGGTGAAACAGGAGATTGTGGCAGAAGACATCTTGGCAATTTGAGATGAGGAGAGAAGAAGAGATCTCTCTGAGAATGGCTTCAACCTTTTTTTTCTGTAAAATACGGAGCAAAGTTCTCACCTGAGAGGATGGAGGAAGGGGGAGTCATGGGAGGGATGAGGATGGATGAAAAGGTTTGGAAAAGCCACTGTGAAGAGTGGGATAGCATGTTGATAAGTGAGAGAAAAATACAGTGTGTCCAAAACGATCTCATTTTCATTTTCCCCTCTCCCAAACTCTCCCCTCTTCCAAACTTCCCTATTACTGTAGAGGACACTAGTGTTCACCAAATCACTCATGATCATAACCTAGATGTCATTCCCAGTTCCTTATTCTCACTCTCTCTTCATATCTAATCTCTTGCCAAATGTCTATCTGCACAACATCTCTCATATATGTCTTCTCTCCACTCACACAGTCACAACCCTAGTCCAGGTACTTACTACCTCTTTCCTTGACTATAACAATAGCTTCCTGATAGATCTCCCTATCTCAAGCCTCTCCATTCCAGTTCTCCACTCCATTCCATTCTCCATTTCAGTTCCAAAGTGACTTTCCAAAAGCGTAAGTCTGCTCTCCATGGTCATCTCCTTGCTCAGTGAGTTCCAGTGCTTCCCTAATACCTCCGAGATCAAATTTAAATTCTTCTTACATTTAAAGCTCTTTATAGTCTGGCCCCTTTAAACCTTTGCTATCTTCCCATCCTTTACTCCCCTCCATACATACACCCTCTCCAATCCAGCTCCACTGACCAATTTGCTGTTCCTTACACATGACACTCCCATCTTCCATCTCCATGCCTTTTCATGGGTTGTCCCCTATTCATGGATTTCTCTCCTTCCTCCTTTTTTGCCTAAGTTTCCTGGCTTCCTTTATGACTCATTTCAGATCTCACCTTCTGCAAGAGACCTTTCTCCATTCCTCCAGCTTCCTTCCTCCTTCCTTGTTGAGATTATTTCGCATCTACTCTGTATCTCATTTGGACCTAGTTATTTACACGTTATTTCTCATTTTAGAGTGTGAGCTTTTTTTGTCAATAGGATTTTTTTCAACTACATGTAAGGATAGTTTTCAACATTCATTTTTATAAGATTCTCAGTTCCAAATTTTTCTCCCTCTCTCCCTTCCCTCCCCCTTCTCCAAGATGGCAAGCAATCTGATATAGGTTATACATGTGCAATCATGTAAAACATATTTTCACATTAGTCATGTTGTGAAAGAAGAAACAGAACAAAAGAGAAAAGCCATAAAAAATAACAAAAAATTGAAAACAATGTGCTTCAATATTCATTCAGACTTCATCAGTTCTTTCTTTGGAGGTGGATAGTGTTTTTCATCATAAGTACTTTGGAATTGTCTTGGATCTTTGTATTGATCAGAATAACCAAGTTATTCACAATCAATCATCATCCAATAGTGCTATTACTGTGTACAAGGTTCTCCTGGTTCTGCTTATTTCACTTTGCACTGTTTCATGTAAGTTTTTCCAGGTTTTTCTGACAGCACCCTGCTTGACATTTATTATAGCATAATAGTATTTCATAACAACCCTATACTACAACTTGTTCAACCATTGAGTATCCCCTCAGTTCCCAATTATTTGCCACAAAGAGCAGCTATAAATATTTGTGTACATATAGGTCCTTTTCCTTTTTGCTTTTTATCTCTTTGGGATGCTGATCTAGTAGTAAATTAGTGCAGAACTCTACCAACAATGCATTAGTGTCTCAGTTTTCCCACTTCCCCTCCTACATTTGTCATTTTCCTTTTCTGTCATCTTAGCCAATATGATAGATGTGAGGTGATACCTCAGAGTTGTTTAAATTTGCATTTCTCTAATCAGTAGTGATTTAGAGCATTTTTCACATTACCATACATAGTTTTGATTTCTTCATCTGAAAATTGCCTCTTCATAAACTTTGACCATTTCTCAATTGGATAATGATTTGTATTCTTATAAATTTGACTTGGTTTTCTATATATCTGAGAAATGAGACTTTTATCAGAGACACTTGCTGCAAACATTTTTCACAGTCATGATTACTGTGTATTTCCTTCCATCCTGCTTTCCCCATTTATCCTTCTCTCTCCTCTCTCTCTCTCTCTCTCTCTCTCTCTCTCTCTCTCTCTCTCTCTCTCTCCCCTTTTTCCTCCCCCCCCTCTCCCCCTTCTTCTCTCCCTCCCTCTCTCCTTTTACCCTGTCTATCCTCAAAAGTATTTTACTGCCAAGTACCACTTCCCTCAATCTATCCTTCTTTATATCATTCCACCCCCTTCTCTTATTACTTCCCCCCATGGTTTCTTGTAGGGCAAGATAGATTTGTATGACCAATTAAGTGTGTATGTTATTCCCTCTTTAAGCCAATTCTGATAAGAGTAAGGTTCAAGTGCTACCCCATCTCCCCCATCATCACCTCCACTGTAAAAGCTCTTTTGTGTCTCTTTTTATGTGAAATAATTTATTCCATTCTACCTCTCCCTTCCCCTTTTCCCAGTGCAGTTCTCTTTCTTACCCTTTAATTTTATTTTTTTCAGGTATCATAACATAATAGACAACTCACACGTTTGCCCTCTGTCTATGTAGAGTAGAGAGGGCACTGTCCCAAGCTTCCAAGCTTCAGGTTTTTGTGAAGCTGTTTTCAGAACTAGTTCTGGGAGTCTGTAAGTTTTCAGTTCTTCCAAGGTAGTATGATCAAAGTAGGGGTGGGTTTACTACTCTCCTGGCCTGTGAGCAACCAAAGCTCTGTTTTCTGCTTTGGAACTGTGTGAAGAGCCTGTAGGCTCCCTGGTAGCTTCAGGCTCTGGTGTGCTAATGCTCCTTCTTGCCCTGGGAATGAGACCCAGGATTGCGACCCAGATCCAAGTATGGGGAATTCAACGGAGTCCTGCTCCTGGTGCCAACAAAGGGACCTTTGTCATCTTCTTCTGACTAGTTGTCTGACCCCCCTTCTTGTCTAAGAGTGGAGAGCTCCAGAAGCTGCTACTGCTGATTCAGTAGCCTCCAGGCCTACTGCTGGCTTGCTGGGGCCTTGCCTGCTCTGGACTGCTCTCTACTCTTACCCTGGTGCTACATAAATTTCCTGCCAACCTTCTAAGTTGTCTTGTGCTAGAACATTCTGTAACCCCATCCTTTTTTGAGTTCTGCTGTTTCAGAATTCATCTTGAGGTATTATTTTAAAGTTGTTTGTAAGGACATTTGGGAGAGTTCAGGTGAGTCCCTGCCTTTTCTCTAACATCTTCAAGACACAGTTATCTTGGTTAGTTTTGATGAAAATTCTTCTCATTTTTATTGTTACAAGATGTAGCTCTTTGGGAAGGGGAGGGCAAATACATTTGGAAATGTAGGAGATAAAAACAAACTAAAATATTTCAATAAAGTTTTATTTTTTAAAAAAAGATTAAAAGATCAGGGAAGATAGTGGATCAAACACGAAGTAAATACCTGAGGATACAAATAGCTCAAGATAAAATAGATTTGGTGTCCCTACAGTCCAACAGTGGGAAACTAGGAGATGTGTGGCCAAACATCAAGTCGAATAAAACAAATAGGAGAGTAGGGTTGAGGAAACTGTACCAAAGAAGACTTTCTTGCCTCAGACTCAGTGCTTTCATATCATTTGGGCATCAGATAATGGCCAGCCTAGGCTGAGTGGGCAAAGACCTTTTAAGAGGCTAATATAATAGTCCTGGCAGGTAACAATGAGGGTCTATGATTAGGGTGGTGGTAGTAAGATTAGATTACAGGAATAGGGAATCTGGGGCCTCTAGTCCACAAGTGGCCTTCTAAGTTCTCAAGCAGGGCCTTTGAACTGAGTCCACGTTTTACAGAACAAATCCTTTTATTAAAGGGATTTGTTCTGTGAACTTGGGATTCAGTTAAAGGACCTCACTTGAGGACCTAGAGGACCACAGGTGACCTTGAGGCCACAGGTTCCTCACCCTGAGATAGAAGATGGATGCTATGAATTTTGTGGAGTAGATTGACAGATCTTGGCAACTGACTGAATATTGGTGGGATGAGGGAGCTGAAAGAATGAACAATAATCCTGCAGTTTCAGGAATGGACAAAGACTGAATGATGGTACAGTGGACTAGAATAGAGAAGAAAATGAGTTTAGGGTTATGTTCTTTTTTGTTTGTTTGCTTTTTGGAGGGGAGAAGGCAGGGCAATTGGGGTTAAGTGACTTGTCCAAGGTTACATGACTAGTAAGTGTTAAGTGTCTGAGGTCAGATTTGAACTTAGATCCTCCTGTCTCCAGGGTTGGTGCTCTATCACTGCACCACTTAGCCACCCTCTAGGTTCTTGCCCTGAAGACTGGTTTTGAATATGTTGAGTTTGAGGTGCTGGTGGATCTATACCCTAAAACACAGGATTTGGAAGTGGAAAGGATGTTAGAGATAACTAAAGAGAACCCCTATTTCTAGAGATGAAGAAACTGAACCCCACAGAGGTCAAGTGTACAAGGTACTCATTAAGTAGCAGAGTGAAAATTTGAATATATATCCTCCTATCACAAATCCTGTGATCTTTTCATGAAACCACATTGCTGGGATCATACAAGTAGATCTGTCCTGTAGGAAACTGGAGGTACAAATTTGGAGCTGAGAAGAGAGGTGAGAGTTGGAAATGCAGTTTGGAAGTTGTTTATAATTTATAGAGTTAGTTACTGAAGTTATGGAAGAAAAATAGAAAAGAAGAAACTAGAGATAGGGACAAACTTTGGGGAGCCTCTCACCTTAAGAGCCTGGAAAGAAAATTAGAAAAAAGACAAGAGTTAAAATGCTTAGAGAGACAAGAGGAAATCCAGGATGGTGTGGTGTCTGTGAGTCAAGAGAGAAGGGAGTATCTGGAAAGAGAGGGTGGTCAATGGTGTCCAATGCTGCAGAAAAACCAAGGAGATTGAAGTACAAAAAAGGGCATTGGGTTTGATGATTAGGAGCTCTAGGAGTCTAATCTTGGATCTTGGTGAAGTAACATTCTCATCACTGGAAGTATTTAAATTCAGGCCAGTGAGTTGGTTTTTGTTTTTGCTTTTTTTCCTATAAGAATTATTTTGGGATGGATTATTTTACTTTTCTTCCTACCATTGTTGAAGTGACTGTATATGGGGGCTTTTAATTTGTGTTATTTGGTATGGTGAGAAAAAAGTTGATTTTAGGCTTCCTCTGATTCTGCCATCTTCTGAACATTCACACTTTAAAAAATTCCCATTTACAACAATCATTTGAGATCCATTAAATCTAGTTTTTTCCCCCCAACATTATGTTTAGAACCATGCTTCCTTCCTTGTTTATCTTTCTATTAGAGGTGCCAGTTTCTGGAAGAAGAATAGTAAAGTAGCCTATAATTATTGCCTTACTAATTTAGGTCTTTTGATATTTCAGTTAGTCTTTCCCTTAAGTAGTTAAACACTGTGTGATTTGGTGAACATACGCTTGACATTTTTAGTATTTCATTATGTATTATGACTTCAAGCAACATGTAATGCTCCCAATGTCTCCCTTGATTGTATCCATTTTTACTGTTGCCTTACCTGGAATCATCAATTGCAACTCCTGTTTTTTGGATTCAGCTGAGTATATTTTTATTTCAGTCTCTTGCTTTTACTCTGGATGGTTTTTAGTGTGTTTCTTTGATGCAAATGAGCTAAAACATGTAGAGAACTTTGCAGGTTCTAAAGTGCAGCAGAGAACAAAAGAAAACTTACAAGAGAGCAAAGAAAAAATGGACAGCTTGGAACCCAAAGTGTAGTATTTATTGTATAGGCTTTCTTGAAATGGAAATTTATTGTTGTATAATTTGAATCCTCTCAGTTTTGTTGTGCACATGACAATGTTTGTTCTTTTCTTCTTTTCTATTTAAGTTTATAATGTTTCTTTTTCTTTTCTCATTGTGTGTTTAAGTTTTAGTATTTAGGTATAAAAAAGAAAAAAGTGCCATATAAATATCAGTAATGTTGATGATGATGATGCAACAAACCATTGAGTTCTATGTTAATCAATTGTGCAGTTCTCTTTTATTTTAACGGTAAATTTTAGCACCTTAACATTCAAAGCTATGATTAAGTTTGTTTTATTTCAATTAAATCCTAATATTATAATAACTGGATATCTATAACTTGCTTTACTTGAAACAAACTGATCCCAGTCTCACTCTCTCACACAGACCAAACCCCTATCTCCTTTCCCTATATAGCCCAGACTTAAATCTCAAACTTTTTTTTCAAGATAGAATTAAATATCTATAATTTATTTTGCTTGGAAAAGAATTGGAACCCAGTCTTGTGGTACATTGGGATTAGTGTTTTATTTGGAGCCAGAGGATTTAATTTCAAATCCTGACTCTGCTACCTACTACTTGTGTGATATGGGGCAAATCACTTTATCTGGATTCCAGCTTTCTTGTCTATAAAACACCATCCAATCTCACACACACACACACACACACACACACACACACACACATACACACACACCTATACCTCTCAATGTAGTGCAGACCCAAACCACTTTATTCTATTCTCAATGTTGTATTTTTTTTTATACTTCTATTGCTCAGTCCATATAAGAATATGGTTCAGGATCTTCTCCCTCGCTCCTCTCTCTGCCCATTTCTTTGTTGTAAAGACTTTCACTTGGCACCTGAATTTGAATAAATATTAATTCGCTTCCTTCCCCTCCTAACTTCTTTCCTATAGGTTACTTTGTGGACTTACCCCAAAATTGTTTCTCTTTGATCTCTTACCATCCTTCATACAAGTTGGGGTCTTGTTTCCTCCTTGCCTGGAGTAGAAATTGATTTATCAATTAGATCTTTCATGCCATATGGGTTTTGTTACCTTTGTTAACATTCTTCTGTTTGCTGAATTTACCTGTTGAATGCCTTACTTTCCCTAAAAAAGTGACTGAGGATCACTAAATATTAAGATCCATCTTTTTTCATGAAGGATTATTCCCAGCTTTGTAAACTATACTTTTTTGGAGGTGGATGCTTATATTCTTTACTTTCTGGTGTGTTTTAGTCCTTCCTTCCTTTCTCATCATGGGGGGAAGCTTTAAACTGTCTTTAAAAAGCTGATTAGAGTCACATTTTTATTTATTTTATGCAGCAACAAGAAAAGTTTCTCAGAATTTGTACACGACAGGCACAACGTATGTGTGACGACCAGCTTTGATAAACTGGACTCTTCTCAGCAATGCAAGGTTATAAGACAACTCTAAAAGTCTCAGTATGAAAGGAGATGTCTACATTCAGGGAAAGATCTAGAAAAAACAAAGTTTAAATGGAGACTGAAGCAAACTACATGCTCTTGTTCTTTTCCATGTTTGGTTTGTTTCCTCTTTCCCATTATTCATTCTATTGGTTACAACCCTTTTATACAACCAGACTAATGTCCAGTGTAAAAGTATTTGCAAATCTTATACTTGATTACATGCTGCCGTGGTGGGGGGGGATGGGAAGGGAGGGGAGAAAATTTGAAACTCAAGGGATTGTGGAACTGAATCTTATAAACTAAAAGTAAATAAATCAATTTTTTTAAAAAAGAAGAGTTTCTCAGAACACAGTGTGGCTGTGTGTTTCTAAGTACTCTGAGCAAGACAATTAGGTAGCGTTTATGTATTCCTAAAATTGATCTAGGCAGTTATTTATGGTTTACCATCTACATGCAAAATGTAAAAGATTAGTATAGGATTGTTACCTGATGGAAGCCTGCTCAAAAACTTTTTGTAGTGTTAACAAGATAGGACATGGCTTGTGTTCTCAAGGACCCTTGAGGGACTTAGAATGTAGTTGGGGTAAGAATAGAGAGGCAGAAAAGATAAAGAATAATGCAAGATAGCATATGCTCAATGCCATATGAATGAATTCAAGTCAAATATGTAGTAAATCATCAGAATTCTTTGTTAAATGATTCTGAACATCTGCCTATTTGAAAACATCTGGATGATTTGAGTGAATATTTATCTCAACATCTAGATTTTTGGGGATTACAGAAGCATAATTACTGTGTGCTGAGTGACAAATGGTTGCCACTCTTACATATGACCCAAAGAGTCCAAAATTCATATGGTCAGTTGTTTCATTTTTGTTTTTATTGTTTTTAAAGGTACAGTATGTCACTATGCTGTCCTTGGAGCCAGCAAAGGTCTGCGCTGGAATCCTACTTCTGACACTTAATAGATAAATCACCTGAAGCAAGTTGCTTAACCTCACTAAGACTCAAGAAAGGATAAATTATCATCTGCATTGGGTGTAAAATGATGTTGTTTTTTGAAAAAATGGTTCTTTAAATCCTTTAAATCTTTAAAACCTTTGCCACATGCTAAAAGACAGTGAAAGAGCATTTCATAAATTTGTATAAAGTGATAATGACTTTTGATTTTCATCCTTAATTGTAGTTTTGGTTGGCTAAGAAAAAGGAAAAGAACCTGGAAGGTAGAAAGCTCTGGTAAATATCCAGTTGAAAATCACTTATTCAAACCTCTTAGAGAAGAATAATGGTTCTGGAGAAAAGTTGTATTTTCAAAGTAACAACAATGACCTTTTAAGCATGCAGGATGCTTTTATTTGGTGCAAAGTTTCACAAATAGAAAATTAAAGGTAGTGTCATTTCAGCATTCCAAAGCAGCAGAAAATTTTCTTAAAATTAGGAAAACCTCATCATCTTTCATTAGGACAAGTGAAAGGATAAGAACTATCTTTGCTGGGTTTTTTTTGTTTGTTTGCTTTTTGGAGGGTGAAAGGCAGGGCAATTGGGGTTAAGTGACTTGCCCAAGGTTACATGGCTAGCAAGTGTTAAGTGTCTGAGGCCAGATTTGAACTCAGGTCCTCCTGACTCCAGGGCTGATGATCTATTCACTGTGCCACCTAGCCACCCCAGTATTTACTGTTTTAACATAACATTTTGGGGGTGCATCATGCTTTTGCTATAAATTTACTGACTTTTCCCTCCCTCCTGACCCCTTTATTTTCCCTTTTCAGCACACACTTTCAAATATGATGCCCTAATTTCTCCATCAACTACTTTTTCTAAATTACTAATAAAATCCTCAGTCCCTAGGATATTAATTATTTGTCCAATTGCATGGAAAAATTTCTTGAGTTTCTGACATTTCCAAAAGTTTTCTAAATCAGCCCTGTTTCCTTTTGATTTTGCAAAATGTGTGGTCTACCCTCAAATTTGTATTCAAGACCATGAATTGGGCATCTGATTAGAGGATAATTGCTTTAAAGACAGTCAAAGATGTTTTTCTATTAAACATCAGTGAGGTTAAGAACAGCAAATCTGGTAGTCCATTGGGTCCCACTTTGTTCAAGACTTGGCTCAAGAGCAGCCCTAAGAAGCTTTCCCTAACTTCACTTTTTCAGGAGGTAATGGAAATGGTGCGAAAAGATTTAGGGTTAAGTCCTTGTTTTTCTACTTACCTTCACCTTTCAAGTAGTTTAATCCAAGCCTTAATTTTCCCATCTATAAAATGATACTATAGCACCTGCAGTTACATCCCCTGCCCTAGATTGCAGAATAAGGTTATCCCAGGTTCTGGTTACTCTGCAGATCTCCATCCACTGAAAACTTTAATTCATGAGCCTCCACCAGTGTGCTTCCTTTTGTTAGTCAGGCAGAAGACATAGCAAAGGTATTTCATGAAATAATGTAGCAAGACAATTAGCAGTAAACTTTTCCCACATAAACCTGGGGACACTCTGACCCACATAGTGAGAAGAAGGGACACAGAGCACATGTGTGGAAAATGCCTCTAACACTGCAGAGTTGCTGATGTATCCTGCAATGCTCCTCCCAAGCCTGCCTTCCCACTGGTCTCCATCAGCCACATAGTTTCTGTCTGAAGAAGTTTCTCTGTTTGGATACTTATCTGTTGGCTACTGCTGGGTCACTGCCAGGCATAGCCCCCTTGGGCACATGGTTATGGAACTTGTCTCTCTTGCCCATTTCTGGTTTGTGCTAAAGTTCTTGGCTGTGGTGCTTTTTCTTCCTTGTGAAAAGAGTGGACTGTGCCATATTTTCTCAGTTGAAAACACGTAGGCTTTTTTATAGATGTTTTAGAAAAGCAACAATCCTCAGCCACCATCAAAACTCCTCCCTAGGAAAAAATAAAACATTTCCATATTTCTGGTCCTTTAAGGAGCGTCCCTTTCCAGAATGTTGGCTTATCATAACTGGTATTTACACAACATGTTAAAGGTGCTTAAAGGGGTAGCTACATGGCACACTGGCCCTGGAGTCAGGAGGCCCTGAGTTCAAATCCGACCTCAGACACTTGAAACACTTACTAGCTGTGTGACCTTGGGCAAGTCACTTAACCCCAACTGCCCTGCCTTTCCCCTCCAAAAATAAAAAAAAAATTTAAGGTGCTTAAAATATGATCTCATTTGATCCTTACAACAGCCTGGGAGGTAGGTGCTATTATTATCTCCATTTTACAGTTGAAGAAACTGAGGTAGACAGAGGTTCTGTGACTTGCCCAAGGTCACACAACTAGGAAACATCTGAGCTGGATTTGCACTCCAGGTCCAATAGTGGATAGAGAGAGCATCATCTGGTTGCCCTAATACACACCTTCTATCTTCAGCAGAAGAGTTTCTGCCCCAGTCATTGGCTTGGTATGTTTCAGAGCAAGTCCTCACTACTGGCTGCTATCATCAGGTTAAGAGTTTTCCTTGAGGGGCGGCTAGGTGGTACAGTGAATAGAGCACCGGCCCTGGAGTCGGGAGTACCTGAGTTCAAATCCGACCTCAGACACTTAACACAAAAAACTAGCCGTGTGACCTCGGGCAAGTCACTTAACCCCAACTGCCCTCCTTGAGCTAAAGCTGGTCTAGGCTTGAGTCTGTCTTCTAGACAGGACTTACTCTGACTTGGGATGGGAGAGGGGAAACTCTAAGTGCTTCCCAGTTTTAACACCTTTGTATAGTCGACCTTCCTGTAGGGAAGTTCTCCACAGTTCCCAAGGGTTCTGAGGTTTGGGTCCCCTCATATTTTTGGTTCTAAAACCCCTTCTGTTTTCTTATGCGTATTAGTAAGGGGGGAGGGAAGGAAGGAAACAAGCATTTATCAGGTACCTACTATGTGCTGGCTTTCATGCTAAGCCTTTTACTAATATAGTTTAATTTGATCCTTATAACAACTCTGGGGGTTAGGTGCTATTATTATCCCCATTTTACAGCTGAAAAAACTGAGTCAGGCAGTGGTTAAGTGACTTGCCTTGGTCACATAGAAGTGAGTGTCTGAGGCCATATTTAAACTCAGGTCTTCCTGCCCCCGAGACCACTGCACCACCCAGCTGCCCCTAGGAAGGCATAGAGACAAATTTAAACCTTGAGTTCAAGGGCATTACCTGCTCCCTGAGATTTCTATCCTCTTTTACAACATTGTCCCTACTATCTGCCAATCTATATCATGGCCTAGGATAATAGGATGAGCCCATGAGGCTCATGGACCTAAGGACTGTCCTTTGGAATGATGATGAACCTCAGGGCATGGGTAAGAATGAGGGGAATTGTAGTCAGTATAAATAACCAATAGAAAGGGCCTGGCAGAGGACCAATAGACTTGGAAGCATAGGAAAGTCATTGGTAAGCCAGTTGGATAAAAAATGACCATAGAGTGAAGGCAAACGGTGATTCTGTAGGACCAGCCACAGGTGAGGAATCAGGTGTAACAATGACCATTGGGTAGCCAGTGGCTTGGTTGGCGATATGTAGCAACAGGTCAGGAAAACAGGCAAATAAACCATGTCCAAAGTTAGAACAGCCAGAAAGAAGAGGCGAAGGTCAAGTTGAAAGGAACATAAACCGGAAAGGGGGCCCTTAGCTTGGCATTACAGCTAAAGCACAGTGCCGCCTATAAGCCAGAGAGCTCCCAGCTCACTAGGCCTCCCCACTGTTCTAAACGAATGTCACAGAGTCCCAGTACTAGAAACAGCACAGGCAATAATGACCGTCAAAAAGATGGTTAACTACAGAGCGAGGGCTGTGGGCTTCCTTGTTTTGTACTAGGTGGTATTTGAGCCAGGCTCTGTGCTAAGCATTCTACATTTACATTTGTACATCTTTGCTATTTTTTAACCTGCTGATATGCACCAATTGTTTTTCTTTCTTCCCCCACTTCTTTGGAGTCTCTCTGAGGCCAGAAATCCCATCCTCCCACACCTGTGTACCTCATACATTACTGTTGTTGTTTATCTTTAGTTCTCAAAAAGGACCCTGGCATCTGGAAGGTGATGCCATGACTTGCTGATTGCAGTTCTGAATCTTAGAGGAAGAAGGGACCTCAGAAGTCAGCTAGGCCGGCCCTTCTTAAACTGTGGCTCTTCACCCCATGGGGTTATGTGATGACTAGGTCACCCTTGACCTGTAAAGGAATCCGTCTAACAACATATGCAGTCAATGCCTGGTCATTCAGTTTTTGCTTGAAGGCTTCAGGTAATGGGAGACTTGTTCCCTTCGAGGGTCCCCATATCTCTTTGGGATAGTCATGAGTTATCTTTCTTTCAAATGCATTTTGCTTTTGCATCTTAATAATTTGGGGGATCTGTTCCCTCAAACACCACCCTATCGGCCCTCGCTTGTAAGAAAGAAAACAGGTTATGTAAACCCAGCAAAACAGTGCTATCTAACAACAGCTCAGCATTTCACACCCGAAGTAGCCAAGGAAATGAGTCATTTCCATTTCCTCATCTCTTTTCTGAATGCCAAGATAGGTCATTAAAAGTGTGCAATGTCTTTGCTTTAGTTATTAACTACATTTTTTCTTACATTGAACCTAAGTCTATTTCTTTATAGGGTCCACCTAGTTCTGATCTCTGGGCTTCGTAGACTCCTAGATTTGAAGATGAAGGAGACATTAGAGATTAGGTGAACTTCTTCAATTTACAGGTGAGGGAACTGAGACTTACAGAGATGAAGCAACTTTTCTAAAATCACAAAAGTAGCAGAGGTAAGATTTGAACCTGGCCCTATGATTGCAAATTCAGTATCTGAACATAGGTCCTCTGATTCCAAATTCAGCATCTGAACCCAGGTCCTCGGGTTCCAAATTCAGCATTCCAACCAAGGTCCTCTGACTGCAAATTCAGCATTTCAACCCAGGTCTTTGGGTTCCAAATTCAGCATTTGAACCTAAGTCCTCTGATTATAAATTCAGAATTTCAACCCAGGTCTTCAGATTCCAAATTCAATATTTGAATCCAGATCCTCTTGATTCAAATTCAGCATTTCAACCCAGGTCTTTGGGTTCCACATTCAGCATTTGAACCTAAGTCCTTTGATTATAAATTCAGCATTTCAACCCAGGTCCTCTGATTCCATATCCAATATTATTTCTTTTAAAAAAATTAAATGTATTTTTTCAATTAATAGGTATTTATTTCTATCACTCCCTCTCCCCAACTAAATTTAAAGAAACAAAAAAATCCTTATAACATAAATACATAGTGAAGCAAAACGAATTCTCATATTGGTCATATCTAAAAATGGGCCTCAGTCTTCGTCTGGAGTCCGCCGCCCCTCTGGCAGGAAGTGGGGGCCTCACTTTTGGTTCTCTGGAATCATGGTTGCTCAATCTATTGCTCAGAGTTCTTAAGTCTTCCAAAGTTCGTCCTTTTGATAATTTTATTTTCATCATATATATGGAGACTTCCTTCCCGGTCTATATGAAACCACAATTGAAGACTCTGAGCCTGACAATTTAAACAGGGCTGTGGCCATCTAACTGGACTGGTAATGAGCTTGCATCAATCCCCCTTGTCATAAAGACTATCATACAGCATAATTTTGTCAAATGCTTTGCTAAAATCGAACTATAATGTAGTATAATGGAAAGACTGCTGGATTGGGATTCAGGATCTAGTCTGTCAGTCAAGTCAATAAGCATTTATTAAGTGCCTTCTGTATGCCAGGCACTGTGCTAAGTGCCAAGGATAGAAAGAAAGGCCAGAAAAAACCAGTCTATGACCACAAGCAGCACATAGTCTTTTTTTTTGCTTTTTGGAAGGGGAAAGGTAGGGCAATTGGGGTTAAGTGACTTGCCCAAGGTCACATGGCTAGTAAGTGTTAAGTGTCTGAGGCTGGATTTGAACTCAGGTCCTCTTGACTCCAGGGCCTCTACTTTATTCACTGTGCCACCTAACTGCTCCTAGCAGAACATATTCTAATGAGAAGAATGAATAAGTAAGGACTTACGAGATATACACAGAGTATTAGAAGGGGAGGCTGAGGAGGGAAAAGGCCTCCCGAAGAATGTAAGATTTGAGCCAGGGCTGGAAAACCTGTAGCCTTGAGGCCACATGTGGCTTTCTAGGTCTTCAGGTGTGGCCTTTTGACTTAGTCCAAGTTTTATAGAATAAACTCTTTTAATAAAACTTCTATGAAGTTTGGATTCAGTCAAATTGCAGCACTTGAGGACCTAGAGGGTGACATGTGGCCTTGAGGTTGCAGATTCCTTGCTCCTTTGAGCTGTTTTGAAGGAAGCCAGGAAACTTAGGGGCATGGGATAGAGGACAGAGCATTTTAAACATCAGGTTCAGCCAGTGAAAAGGCTCAGAAATGGAGGGTGTTTGAGGAACTACAAGTAGGCCATACATCAGGATTAGGTGGAGATGTTAAGTAATTCCTTGGGAGCTGATGAAATAACCAAGGGAGAGAGTATAGAGTGCAAAGAGAAGGTTGCCCAAGGCAGAGCCCTGGGGACAGCCATGACTAGTGGGAAGATCCAACAAAAGCAGACTGAGGAGTGGTCAGAGAGGTAGGAGGAGAGCCAGGAAAGAGCAATGTCATGGAAACCTAGAGAGCATGGAGAAGAGAGTAATCAACAGTGTCAAAGGCTATAGAGAGGTCAAGAAGAATGGGATTTAGAAAAGACCATTAGAGTTGCCATTTAAGAGAGCTAGGTTCACTTGCTGCTTGTATCATCTTGAGTAGGTCCCTGGGCCTTATCTTCTTCGTCTGAAAATGGGATGATTGGAATAGAAGGCCTATGAGTTCTCTTTCAGACTCAGATCTTCAAAATGTTTGACCTTGGACTGAAAGTGACTTCTCAGACTCAGTTTCTCCCTTTGTAAATGACAAAGTGCTTGTAGATCTGAGTCTAGGATACTATGATCTTACTCCATGTGACCTTGGACAAGTCACTTAACTTTTCTGATTCAGTTCCCTCCTCCGTAATTAAGGAGATTAGACTAGACGGCCTCTGAGGCCCCCTCAGCCTCTACATCCAGGATCTCATAAACCTTGATGCATTAGTCCAATAACCCTGTCCTTAGGCTGAAATTAACCTGAAGCCAGGCTGACTTTGTGATCAATGTTTCGCTTTCTGAATGCCCACTAACAAATAATTTATATTATTCTATAATAATTATTTCAGCATCCATCTCTTTGGTAATGCAATTTTGTCAGAAACTGAAGTCAGTCCCACTTGTGAATATTTTGCTAACTCGACTCTTTCCCTTTTTGAAATTGGGGCAACAATCACTGCTCAACAATCCTCTTTCATTGTCCATGATCTTTCAAAGATGGCTGTCGTGTTCCAGCAGTCCTATCTGCTAGCCTGTTGATTACCATGGACTGAAGTTTGTGTGGGGCTGGTGACTTGAGCTTATCAACAGTAGTGAGGTGTTCTCCTACTATGTGCCTACTTATCTGGGGCATCTGCCCCTTCTTAGCCAACTTTATTCTGTCTTTTCCAGATCATGTATACAATGCATGTTGGATGATTGGGCAAATAAAGCTAGTGAAGGAAAGAAAGAAGGAAGGCAGGCAGGTAGGAAGGAAGGAAATAAGTTTTTATTAAGCACCTATGTGCCCAGAATTGTGCTAAACTCCACAAATATATCATTTTATTCCTCACAACTTTGGGAGGTTGGTACTAGAATTATTCCCATCTTGTAGTTGAGGACATTGAAGTTGAGAGAGGCTGTGACTCATCCAGGATCACAGCAAGTAAGGGGCTGAGGCTAAATTTGAACTCAGGTCCTTCCTGCCTACAAACACAGTGCTGTATACACTGTGCCATCTAGTGCACCCATTTTAGATTTATTAGTAGGGAGCCCTTTGTCCAGCTATAGCCTGATCATGATAGGTTTTGTGAATGAATGAATGAAAAAATATTAATGCTTTGGCAGCTAGGTGGTCCAATGTGTAGTATGGTGGACTGGGACTCAGGAAAAGCTGAGTTCAAACTCTGCCTCAGACCCTTACTTGCGCGTAATCACACAAACTTCCAAAGCCTCAGGGTCCTCCTCTGTAAAATGGGAAAGTTGGACTAGGTAGCCTCTGGGGTCTCTTCCAGTTCAAGATCTGTGTGTGAAAGTCCCTTCACTCCCTGACTTCAGCTTTCTCCTTAGGAAAATGACAAGGTTGAACTGGATGGCCAATGTTCCTTCCAGCTCTCCATCCAGGGACCTCTGGGCGCTGAGTTCAGGCTTGGGTTCCAGCATTGACAAGGCCAAAGTCCAGAAGAAGGCATCTAGCTTGGGGAAGGGTGGAAATCTTTTTTTAAAGGTATGGTTGGAGTATGTTTAGCCTAGGGAAAAGAAGACATGGAGAGGACACATTTGGAGAGTTGTCATGTGAAAGAGTGACAGGACCCCTACAGGGCACAGAACTGGGACCAATTGAGCAGGCAGATTTTGTTTGGTGCCTTCCTTCCTTCCTCCCTCCCTCCTTCCCTCCGTCCTTCCCTCTCTCCCTCCCTCCCTCCCTTCCTTCCTTCCATCCTTCCTTCCTTCCTTCCTTCCTTCCTTCCTTCCTTCCT
>CM053602.1:45214959-45237840 GCA_028646575.1 Pseudocheirus occidentalis
CAAGGAGATATTTCACATTGCTTTCTATTTTTTCATTTCTTTGTAACTGTTTAATAGTATCTTGGTTTCTCATAAAGTCATTAGCTTCTACTTGCTCCATTCTGATTCTGAAGGAATTATTCTCTTCAGAATACTTTTGAGATTCTTTTTCCATCTGGAAAATTTGACTTTTTAAGGCATTCTTCTCCTCATTGGCTTTCTGGGCCTCTTTTGCCATTTGAGTTAATCTGTTATTTAAAATATTGTTTTCTTCAGTCAGGTTGTTGACTGTGTTTTCATGATTTTCTTGCATCATTCTCATTTCTCTTCCCAATTTTTCCTCTACTCCTCTTATTTGGTTTTCAAAGTCCTTTTTCAGTTGATGTATAGCTTGTAGACATTCTTCAAGTGTCTTGAAAGCATTTGGTGTGGGAGTTCTGACTGGGTTTACTTCCTCCCGTTCCATGCTTTGATCCTTTTTTTCCACAAAAAAAGGATTCTAGAGTTTTATTGCTGTTCTTATTTAGTTTCCTTTTCCTCATGTTGGCCAGTCAATTAATTGACTGGGTTTTTTTTTTTTAGCTCTGTGAAACTCTGCTTCCAGGGGGAAAGCTCTGTTCCAAATTGCTGGGGTTTTCCCAGCTGCTGGAGCTATTAGGGGGGTGTTGCAAGTCCCCCCAGCTTTGGCTTGCTGAAAGTGCACCCCAGGACCACCACCCAATACCGCGATCCAGATCCAGGCCGCTCAACGCAAGAGCACTTGGCCCTGATCAATCGATTCAGCCCCCGCTGCAGAGTCTGCAGGCCAGGGGCTTTGAAGCAGCCCGGGGGGGCCGTGGCTGGTTCCAGCATTTCCCTTCCCCCACTGCTTCCTTGCCCCGGGGGCAGATTGGCCAAACTACTTTTAGTCCCCCAAATTAATTTTCAAAGTTTCACTTTGAGTAACCGTCTCTGACCCTGGTTTGCGGTATTTTAAGATTCCCCTCAGGCAGGTGCTTTAGATCTTCTCTGAAATAGACTCAATATCGCTTGGGAAGCTCAGCTCCTCATGGCTACCCTGGGGCCTGGTCTGGCCACAGCTGCGGTTTTGGACTGGGCCGGTCTCTGCTCCAGTGCGAGCTGCCCCTCTCCCATCCCCATTCCTCACGTCTTGGCAGATGTGGAGGTGCTGGTGGCTGTAGAGTCTGTCCTCTGAAGTCTGGCTGCAGCGCGGCTCAGCTCAGCTCAGCTCAGCCCGGCTCCTTCCCACCGCCCCCGGCCTGGCCATGGTCTTGGCTTCAGGCTGGGCCAGCCTCCGTTCCCAGCCACAGTGCTGAGCCCCTGCTGCCGAGCTGCCTTCAGTGAGAGATGTGTTTTCTGTATTTTTGTGAGTCTGAGAGTCGTAGACTTTGTCTGGGCTCATAATTTTATGGGTGTTTAGGGTGGCAGTGTGGGAGCTGCAGGACCTTGCTGCTTCTATGCTGCCATCTTGGCTGTGCCCCCTGAAACTGGTTACTTTTCAAGGTATTGAACAGGTTACCTGGAATTATTCAAACAGGAGGGATGTTGAAGGGATTCCTACATAGGATGAGAGACTGCACGAACTGACATCCAAGATCCCTTCTAACTCAGGGAATCCATGGCTATAAATTCCCTTGGTTTATCCAAAGCAGTAACCCTACCTACAGAATCTGGAATTGGATACCTCCAATTTTTAGGAAATTGAGCCCAGATAGATTTCTCTGATATTTTGTCTCATTGGTCCCAGTTTTACCCTGCAGGATCACACAGGCTAAGGTCAGTTCCTCTTCTGTGTGATTCTGATATTTGTCAGATATCTGATGGTCTTTCCAGTATTTGACAGTGGAAGTGATCCCATCCCCTCTCAACCCTCACTCCTCTAGGCTACCTTACAAGAAGTTGCAAGGCCACTTACTTGTCTTTAACAACCTAATTTACCTAGAAAATAGAGGAAAAATTATTGCATTTTTACCTCCTCCTTTAACGTTGATATTTCCCACTCTGATTAGATCTTTGTCCATTCTCAGTGTCATCTGATGAGATTATGGTCATGCATAGGATTTTGTCAGTAATCTCTTGCTTGTATTAACTACAACTACTCCAAAGCCCCAGAAGAGCAGTTAATATTTCAAAATCCAGGAAGCGCAGGAATTATAGATGTTATTAGAAGAATCAATTAATCTGCAAAGAATCTGGGCTGTAGGGGTCTTTGCTTTCTCTGCTAAAAGTCCTTTGAATCTGCCAGGCATAGTAGATAAGGTCTCTGAAATGGATAAACTGTCTAGGAATTTCCTTGGGGGAAAATATCAAAATAATCCACTTTGGAAAGAGAAGGACTCTTTTCATTTTTTAACCTTTCATTCCATTTTGGAAACATTGACACATACTTGTTTGCTATAGTGCTGGAAGGAGGAGGCATATTATGTGTTAATGGAAACACAAAGCATTTCTGGAGAGAGGCGTAAAAAAAAGACTAATCTTTTGGCTGCCCAGTGTTGGCAATGGATTACTGCAGGGGTGGTTTTCTCTCATTGTTTGACTTTTAAATGGTCAGGTCTACTGGGAGGGGGGGGGAAATCACATTACTTAGGAGCATTTGTGAAGTTTTTGAAGTTCTGTTTTGCATTTTAGTTAAGTAATGAAGTATTTTCACTGCTGAAGGTCCAAGGTGCTACTCCTATCTGCCTTTCTTTGCTTTGGCTCTCCCATATTCCTAGAATCCTCTCCCTCCTCTGTGACTGCCATTTATAATCTCTAGCATCCTTCAAGGCTCAGATCGGGTGCCTTTCCTGATTCCCCCTACTTTTTAGAGCCTCATTTCCTCAAATTATATTTACCTGTGTACATATTGTATTCTCTCAGAGTATAAGCTTCCTGCAGGCAGGCTCTTTTTCTTTTGTGTCTGTGTACCCTGATGTCGTGATCATAGATCTAGGACTGGAACTGACCTCAGAGGTCATTTATTTTAAAACGTTCATTTTTAAGGGCCACTAGGTGGCACAGTGAATAGAGCACGGGTCCTGGAGTCAGTAGGACCTGAGTTCAAATATGACCTCAGATACCTAACACTTACTAGCTGTGTGACCTTGGGTAAGTCACTTAACCCCAATTGCCCTGTCTTCCCCCTCCAAAAAGACAAAAAAAATCGTTTTACCAGTGAGGAAACTGAAATCAACAATTAAAGTGTTGATTTTGAAAGCCGTACAACAAGTAAGTAGTTGAGTTGGAATTTGAATTTGGGTCAAAGAATCGTAAAGTTGTGGATTTACAGTTGGAAGGGACTTTAGGGCCAACCCCCTAATTTTACAGAAGAGGAAACTGAGGCCCAGGGAGGGGAAGAGACTTGCTCAAGGTCACACATGAAGTAGGCAATAGAGCCAAAATTCCAAGCCAGATCTTCTAACTCCAAAGCTAGCACTCTTTGTATGATACCATACTGGTGCCCCAGGGTACAAGACAGTACCCTGCTCATAGTAAGTACTTAATAAATGTTCATTGCTTTGAATGGTACTTTCTGGTTCCTGTGAGAGACTTCCAAGGAAAAATTAGACCTGCTCTTGTATTTGAACTTAACTAACATTAATGAAGTCTGATCCCTCATTAATTAATGTGGCTGATGTTTTGGAACAAGCGTTGTGTTTGGGATCAGAATAGTATCTTTGTTCAGATATTTTTCAATTGTATCTGACTCTTTATGACCCCATTTGGGGTTTTCTTGGCAAAGATACTGGAGTGGTTTGCCATTTCCTTCTCCAGGTCATTTTATGAGCCATAGGATCATACTTTTGTAGCTGAAAGGCATTGTAGGATTTTAGATCTAGACCTGGAAGGGGCCTCTGAGGCCATTTAGTAGAGATCCCTCATTTAACAGATGAAAAAACTGAGGCCCTAGGCCATGAAGTGATTTGACCAAGGACAGCTCATAAGTGGCCGAGTTGGGATTTAAACCCAAATCTTCTGACTCCAAATCCAATATCTACTTGCCAAGAATACTAGGATTTCAGCCTAGTTCAGTCCCTAACTCACTGTGTGACCTTGGACACATTGCCTAAGCTTGAGGCTTCAGTTACCACATATCTAAGATGAAGGGATTAGTCTAGATGTCTAAAAGCCTTTTCAACTCTTCTATTCCACATGTGTGTGAATCCATTTCCCTAGAAAATTATGACAATAGGCCTTGACTCTTGCTGAATATAACCACTAAGTACACTGGTCCCAACCCCTCCATTTATGGCTTATGGTGCAGAAGAGCTGCAGGGAGAGTCATGGCCCCACTGTGGGGATCAGGCAACCCAACTTGTCCACCCCATAGTGCTCTTCTTCTCCCTTTCTCCAAGCTCTGATCTCACTCTCCGTCTCTCCCTCGGAGTGGAACCTGGAATTGTTCTCTTTCGCATATGTGAATTTCATCTTCTCCTGGATTAGACCCTCCAGGGCAGGGGTGGAGAACTTGCAGCCTCAAGGCCACGCGTGGACCTCTAGGTCCTCAAGTGCAGCCCTCTGACTGAATCCAAGCTTCACAGAACAAATCCCCTTAATAAAAGGATTGGTTCTGTCAAAATTGGATTCACTCAAAGGGACCTGGAAGGCCATATGTGGACTTGAGGCTGCAGGTTCCCCACGTTACTCCAGGGCTTACCCTCCTTCCATACTCCAAGCAGGGATATGACCTATAGTGACAGCAGCCTTGGGGACCAGCAGTGCAGAAAAGAATTGGGAGAAAAGAAATAGATTGACTCTTGATGAATCAATAGAAAGGATGCCTCAGTTAAGGTGTTACCTTCTGTTCGGTCTCCAACAGAAAACCAGCTTCTTATCAGAATGTCATGCATGAGATGTCCTTCTTGGAGTATGAGATCCTTGTATCTGCATATTTCTTACAGAGCTGAAGATATTGGGTGACAGATTAGACCCATGGCCCTTATCATCCATGCCCCAGAATCAGTTACGGAATTTCAATCAATCCAAGTTTTTTACTAAGCACCTATATGTTCTAGGAACTGTGGGGAGTGCTGGTGATACAAAACAAAATGATCCCTACTGGAAAGGAACTTACATTTTAGTGGAGGATGCAGCAAGGACTTATGTAGGTATAAACAGAATAAATATAAAGGGGGTGAATTCAGATAAATACTTTCAAACATGAAAATATTTAAATGGATCTGTGATCTCATCAACCCAGGAGTTCCTTCCAATGACTTAAATAGAAGGCCATCCCTATCAATCTTCTCAAGTTTGTCCACGAGGACAAAAAATGAGGACCCAACATATCAGGGGCCTTGCTTATTTTCTCTTGCCATCACAATGGTATCAGAGGAATGCTCTGGCCATCTGTCTGTCATCCTTCATTCTCACTATCACATGACCAGTCCTCCACAAAGTCTACTTTGGGCACCTAATGATGTCACAGAAAGGACCCTGAGTTTTCAAAGGCAATACCAGCAGAGATACCACAAGGATACTGTGGTATTTGGTAGGCCTTACCATGCTAAAAAAAGGTTTCAATCATGACTCTGGCAGCAAACCAAGTCTACTTTGCCAAGGACCAACTGAAATAATAACAGAGAGGCACATCTTCAGTAGGTTGGCCAACTGGAATAAAAAAATGTTTTCATGATGACAGTTTATGAAACAGGGAAAAATAGAAAATGGCTCTCAATCCTATGTGGTCCCCTTTTGAAAGAAGAAAGGGAGAAGAGTGTGTTAAGAATCACATCATTTTTAGGCCAGTTGTGTCCAAATCAAATAGGAACAGGGCCACTAAACGTCAGGATCCTTTGGGCCCCATGTTGACTTAGAAAGCCTTGACCACTTGTTTGACAGCTCTGATTGAGATGGTCAAGGAACTTTGATTTGGTTGTGGGCACTGGTAATGTGAACTCCCCTTATGCAGCTCTTTTGATTTATGCCAGGTTTGTTCACATGGTCAAGAAACCTTGCCAGGTGTTCCTAAACATCAGCTCAGCCCAGCTGGTCTCATTGGCATCTGTTTCTGCTATCACAGAACAACACAGGCCTAGAGGCACAAAGGCCATCTCAATCATGAGGTCCCTTCTTTGCTCCTAGTTACTCAAATCTGCTCTCTCCACAAACTACAACAGGAGAAGGAGGGGGTGGGATTAGTGTAAGAACTACAGTTGCCTCCCCTCCCCCACTTCCCTAAAGGAAGGAGCCCCTTTGGAGGTTCAAATCCCCTGAGTCACCCTATCAAAGTATGTGTTGCAATGACAGATGAAGGGCTCTTTTCTGGCCAGTGGGGAATTAGAATATCAACTAGCCACCCATTTCCCAGGTGTTTCTCCTCCATCTCCCTTATCATGAATCAGTAGCAGCCCCCAGGTCCAGGCTCTCTGCTCCCTCCCCCTAATACCTAGTCCTTCTTGACCCAGATATCTTTTATAAGATATAAGAACCCCATCCTGCTTCACTGGCTTTGGGTGCCCATTTCCACACAACAGGACATCATTGCCTTATCTTTCATCCTAGATTTTGAGCAGAAAGGTCATCTCATCCAACCTCCTAACAATTAATTAATTAAGAACATTTATTAAGCCTCTCCTATGTGTCAGGCACTCTGCCAAGTGCTGGGAAGGCAGACAAAAGTGCCCTGCCCTCAGGGAGCTTTCATTTGGTAGGGGAAGACAGCCCATCCATAAATAAATTCGTACATGGAGCCTGCAGGTAAATACCTTCATGTGTTCGTACCATGGCTATCTTGACCCTGACCCTTCACCCTGCCCTTTTGCCTCTCTGTGGCTGGCATCCCCAGCACTGATGATCCAGGAGGCAAGCCCCCAAGGATGCCAGGAGAGGGACTTTTCTTTCCTAGCAGAGGGCTGTTGGCAGCATGCTGTGAGAAGGTGGAAGGAAGATGTGTGCCCTTTTTACTCAGCAGGACAATATTGCCACTTACCAAATGGGAGATAATAACAATAATTATAGAGAGGGTATCTTAAAGAGTGCTTAGTGCCCCAAAGGCCAGAAAGCCTAAAGGCCATTTGGGAGCCAGAGAGAGTTCAGAATTTGCCAGAGAAGAAAGGTTTTAAAGCAACATGTCATACTTGTATTTCCCATTCTCAGCTTGGTCAAGGAGAAAAGAAAGCTGCATTTATTTCCATAATAAAACATACTCTCTCCCCCTTGGGGGGAAGGTGTCTATGGATAAAAGGGGAGTCAATTAGTTAAGAATCTCAGAATTTTAATAGAAAATGTTGTCTGAAGGCTACCAGGTCTTTACTTGAGGCTTTTTAATAGGAAGATTTGAATAGCTCCAGATAGGATATTAGTATTCATGTAAATTTCCTGTATTTTCCAAATGACCTTAATTTCTTCCACCTGGAGGAGATTTGGAGCAGGAAGAGGATGAGTTGGGAAGGGGGGGTTCCTTTTGGTGCCCTCTAATGCAGTGGAGGAAAAGAGCCCGACTCATCAATTGATCGGAAGCCATTGGATCTGGTATGCAAGTTTGGAAGCTACCCATTCAGCTAGCATAAGGCAAAACAAAGTCAGAGGGCATTTGCAGAACCACCTTGCTTTTGAGGCAGAAGTCATACTGACAAGGTGAATTACTGTTTAGAAAATAGGCACTAAGGGGTGGCTAGGTGGCGCAGTGAATAGAGCACCGGCCCTGGAGTCAGGAGTACCTGAGTTCAAATCCGGCCTCAGACACTTAACACAAAAAACTAGCCATGTGACCTTGGGCAAGTCACTTAACCCCAACTGCCCTCCAAAAAAAAAAAGCAAAAAAAACAAACAAACAAAGAAAATAGGCACTAGTGGAAAGAGGTCTGGATTTGGAGATAGAGGGCCAGAGGTCAGTCCCCTTTTTGCCATTCATTACATGTGTGACTTTGCCTAGCAGGAGCCTCAGTTTCCTCCTCTGTAATAAGAGGTTGGACTAGGTGACTTCAAAGGTCTTGGTCACTTCTATATCTATAATTCTCTGGGTAACATGGGGCAAATCCCATCACCTCTCTGATACCTGTTTCCTCCTTAGTGAACATAGAGACTGACGTACATGTCCTCCAAAGGTCTAAATATACTTTCTTGTGACTATACATTCAAGGTACAGCATTGTTAATAGCATTATCATTGATTTTGATCATCAGTGGTTTGGTGTGCCCATGGGAATGTTGCACCCTGTCCAGTGTTATTTTCCCATTTCCCACTTGAATTGGTGGGCTGGCTTCTCAGAAGGTGGCAGCACACTCATTTCCCACAATTCTATTGGATAAATGTGAGTGGCCATGAAATGTCTATTACTGTCACAAGCCCACATATGTGTGCTGATTATCACCTAGTAGCCTTAATTAGCTCTCAGCAATGGTATTTACTAATAGAGTATAATAAAAACAATTGACTCATTCCTGCCTCCCTGTCGCCCAGATACACCAGAGGTTCATTCATACAGTCCATGAGGAGAATGGACCCAAATTTAAAGTATAAAAGAAATGACACACGTGTGATACATAACTCCAGGCTATTAAAAATCCTTTTATCCCCTTCCTGGAGTAAGTACTCTTGATATTCTGTGAGGGATGTGGCATTGATGATAGATGAGTCTCTCTGCTGGGTTGGCTCAATGCAAAGTGAGATAGATAGATAGATAGATAGATAGATAGATAGATAGATAGATAGATAGATAGATGGATGATTGGATGGATGGATGGATGGATGGATGGACGGACGGACAGACAGACAGATTGTTCATTTCTTATGGACTTAACCATGTGCTAGGCACCATATTAAATGCTGGGGAGATAAATAAAACTAAGGAAGACAGCTCCTTCCCTCAAGGAGCTTATATTCTAGTAGAAGACAACAAGAAAAAAGGTTTTGTAAAGGGGGAAGGGGAGGTATAGTAGCACGGTGAGGAAATTCTAGGGAAATCACATAAAGGCCAGGACCCAAAAAAGATAAGGTAAAAGCTTCCCTCTCAGAAGTAAGGGTTATAGGAGCAGGGTCCAAGGTTTTTTTAATAACAAACATTTATTGGTGTCACTTAATAGTAGAAAAAGTTCTACACCAAAATCCACATGATCCAATTGTTAAATGGAACATTTCCAACGTGAACAAATTTCCCAACCCAGGTTTCTTTGCCCCTCCTCCCTTCAAGCTAATTTTAGATCCCCTATCCCCTTCCCTTCCAACCATTCCTCCCCATTCCCCACCTCCCATGAGTAACTGCTAACAAAAGCAGCAAACAACCACTTGAGCTATAACATTTTCAACTCCACTCCATAGTGAAGATTCCAATTACATTCGAGATTGAGTTCTCTCCATTTTCTTCTAACAAAAAGTTCCTGGGTCCAGTATGTACAGTATTACAACACACATGTGGTGTCTAAAACTCATCTTTTTCTCCTGTTTGTTCACTTCCTGGGGGAGGCCTTGCACCACCATAGACCTTGCTAACAATAGGCTACACAATCTCTTCAAATTCCTTCTTTTTTGCTTTGAAATCTTCAGTCTCTGCATCTTGGTGACTCTCAAGACCAGTGGTTCTCAACTTTCCTAATGCTGTGACCCTTTAATACTCATATGTGGGTGTATGTGCATGTGGGTGGACCTGCCTGGAGACAGATAGAGGAAAATACGTGTTTTCTGATGGTCTTAGGTGATCCCTGTGACCCCTGTGAAAGGATCGTTGGACCCCCAAAGGGGTCAGGACCCACAGGTTGAGAACCGCTGCTCAAGACACTGAATCTTTTCTTCCATGGCTTTTCCCACAATCTTCTTGTCTTCAGAGGAGAGCTTTCCACTCAGCTTTTCCTTATCACCAATCTGGTTCTTTAGTGAACAGGCAGAACTCTCCAGCTAATTTTGGCTATCAGTGCACTCCTTAAGTTTCTTGTCCTCCTCAGCAAACTTCACTGCTTCATTTACCATCCTCTCAATCTCTTCTGGTATGAGACAGTTTTGGTCTTTGGTGGTTGTGATCTTATTCTTGTTCCCTGTGCCTTTGTCCTCAGCTGTGACCAGAAGAATACCATTCACATCTATTTCAAAGGTGACTTCAATCTGAAGTTCCCATGAGGAGCAGGAGGAATTCCTGTTAGGTCAAATGTTCCCAGGAGGTGGTTATCCTTGGTCAGAGCTCCCTCATCTTCATAGACTTTGATAGTGACAGTTGGCTGATTATCAGAAGCAGTTCAAAAGATCTGAGATTTCTTGGTGGGCACAACAGTATTTCTTGGGATCAATTTGGTCATGACACCACTAACAATTTCAATGCCAAGTGAAAGAGGGCACACACCAAGGAGCACCAGATCACCAGTATCTTGGTCACCAGACAACACACCAGCCTGGACAGTGGCACTATAATCATCTGGATTAATGCCTTGGGATGGCTCTTTGCCATTGAAAAACTCTATGACTAACAGTTGTATTTTAGGGATCCGAGTAGAGCCCCCAACAAGAACAATTTCATCAATATCAGACTTCTTCAAGTTTCAACCTTCTAATACTTTCCGGACAGGCTTCATAGTAGACTGGAATAAATCCATGGTTAGTTCTTCAAACTTGGCATGAGTCAGTGTCTCAGAGAAATCTTTACCTTCAAAGAAAGATTCAATTTCAATTCTAGCCTGATGTTGAGAGGAAAAGGCCCATTTAGATCTCTCAACATTCTGCCGAAGTTTCTGCACAGCTCTGTTGTCTTTCCTCACATCTTTTCCAATGTTCTTTTTATACAACTTAATAAAGTACTCCATGACTTGTTGATCAAAGCCCCTCCACCCAGATGAATGTTACCATTTGTGGCCACCACTTCAAATACTCCATTGTCAATGGTGAGCAAGGACACATCGAAGGTGCCACCACCTAGATCAAACACAAAGTTGTTCTTTTCTCCCTCCCTCTTTCCAAGGTCTAGGCTGTAGGCAATGGCAGCTGCCATAGGTTCACTGATGATCCTCATAACATTAAGACCAGCAATAGTACCAGCATCTTTGGTTGCTTGGTGCTGGGCATCATTGAAATAATCAGGAACAGTAACAACTGCATGAGTAACCTCCTTTGCTAGATATACCTCAGCTGTTTCCTTCATCTTAATCAGTACCATGGCAGAAATTTCTTCAGGAGCAAATGTCTTTGTTTGTCCACCTCTAACATCCATCTGAATGTGTGGTTTGGTTTTCTTTTCAACCACCTTGAAAGGCAGGTGTTTAATGTCTTGCTGCACAGATGGGTCATTCCATGTACAGCCAATCAGCCACTTGGCATCAAAGACTATATTCTCGGGGGTTGGAAGTAAGCTGGTTTGGGGCGGCATCACCAATGAGCCACTCTCCTTCTGGTGTGAAGGCCACGTAAGAGGGGGTGGTTTGGTTGTCCTGGTCATTGTCAATTATTTCCACACGGCCATTCTTAAACACGCCAACACATGAGTAGGTGGTACCCAGATCAACGCCCACCACAGTGCCCACATCCTCCTTCTTGTTGTCCTCCTCAGCCCGTGCCCCTACGGCCTCCAGGAGCAGCAGAGCTGTGACCACCACCACATTGGTCCGCCTACCCTCCTGTTTCTCTGCACTTCCTTCTGCCACTTTGCTTGCCTGAGAAGATTCCCTCAGCTGGGGTGACTGGGGTGTGAACAGTGGACAACCTGGCATGGCTCATTTGGAGGAAGTCTCAATAGTCTCACACGTTTCCTGTCGGTCCATTGGTCAAGTCTCAGAGTCCAAGATTTTGACTTGAAGGAGAGCAGGAGGGTAGGTGGAGAACAAATGGCTTGATATGAAGCTTGTAGTCCACTAAAACTCTCAGATTTCTTTCCCATAGATTGTTAAATAAATAGGCACAAAGAGTCCAGAAGAGGACCCAGATGGCTCTGGAGGAGAAAGTGAGCCTGGTGACTTTGCACAGACCTGACTCACTTAAATCCAATTCACTTGCATGTCATGGTATCACCTTCCTGATGCCATGGTCCTCTTCAAAAAAGGATAAACAGCACACAATACAACAGAACAACAGATTGTTAGCTGTTTTCCCCATAATATACTTATGAAGTTAATTTTGTAAATCCAAGGGTAGAATTTTACATTTTATCACATTAAATATAGCCATATGTGATTTGACCTATTATCCAAGGCTGTTGAAACATTTTTTGAATCCTGACTGTCGGGGAATATGTTAGCAATCCTTTTATTTTGTGGTTATTGTGAATCCTATAGGTATCTTTCTCTTTCTAGTCTTTTCCCTCCTTTTTTCCTGGGGTAATTTATCTTATTACTCACAATTTTCTTGTATTTCTATTGTCTGGAGTGTTTTCAAAAACAATCTTCTCAGATATATTTTCTTTGTAGAAATGCTTCAAATATCTCTTTTTTTGTTAAACATCAGAAAGACAACAGACTCAAGGTACAGAAAGAAACATGTGTTTTGATGTGACTACTATGTGCATTCATTTGGCTTCACTATGTATATTTGTTACAGTTTCTTTTCTTTCTCCAGTTTTTGAGGTCAGAGTTTGAGAGGAATAGGGGAGATTAGGAATAGTGATACACAAAATAAGAAAGCCATTGCAACATTTTAAAAAAATTTCTCAGAAGAGAACAGAAGGAAATTCAGAAGGAAACACTGGTGAGCAGGATAGTTTTGAAAGTAATGTATGGAAATATATACATATGGAAATACACACTGTATCAATAATGAGATATTCACAACACCCATGATGGTTATGAATATCCTGGTATAGTTTTAGATCACAAAATGTAGCAAACTCTCCACATGGAAGGCAGAACCAAGGTCCTTATTCAGAAACCAGAACACTGAGTCCCAAAACCAGAAGGACAAGTCCCAAAACCAGAAAGCCAAAGTCATTATAGTGGTCACAAAGTTGATACTCATAATTAATGCAGTGGACACCCACATTCCCAAGCCTTCACAGTGAACAGGCTCCCTCAAGCAGGAATCCCTCTCAGACTCATGACAGTTCCTCAGCCTGGTCCTTGGAAGTTCTCAGTAGAAGCTGCAGAAGGAGGATCTCAGGAAAAGGTGCAGTCTCCAGGTGGTGACTGAGAGAAAATCTGAAGGTCCTCCTGGTTCTCTTCTATATATACAGTATAGCTCCTTCCTGTTCTGCCCCTTCCTGTTAAGGTGTCAACTACTCCCAAGGAGTTAACTTGAAGTAAGGAGCTAAGTGCCTTTACTAGGTGCTAAGTGCCTTTACTAGGTGCCAATAGAAAGAGGCATGGAAGATCTTCTGACTTCATTAACATTACACACACATATGGAAATATATACATATGGAAATACAACATATGGATAGATATGTATGTATGTATGTATACACACATGCAAGAGATATGAATGTAATCTTTTTATGTTCTGCTAGGTATATGGAGATTCTCTTTTTTGTTGTTTAAGTTCAGAAGTTTTTTAAAAGGTTACTTTAAAAATATTTTTTAAATGACTGCTCTTTGGTTTTTAACAATACACCTAACTGTGTTACCATCTAGCCCACATTTCTTCAAGGGATAACATGGAAGACTGTTTTGCTAAAGTGAACCTATGGCCTCTAGGCCACATGTGGCCTTCTTGGCCCTTGTGTGTGGCCTTTTGACTGAGTCCAAGTTATACAGAACAAATCCTTTTATTAAGGGGATTTGTTCTGTGAAGTTAGAATTCAGTCAAAAGGCTGCACTTGAGGACCTAGAAAGCCACATGTGACCTTCTAGGTCCTTGGGTGCAGCCTTTTGACTAAATTCAAGTTATATAGAACAAATGTTTTTATTAAGGGGATTTGTTCTGTGAAGTTAGGATTCACCCAAAGGGCCACTCTTGAGGACCTAGAGGGCCATGTATGGTCTTGAGGCCACAGGTTCCCTATCCCTGGCCTAGTTCATTTCCCTAATCTGCTAGTCTAAGTACCCTATCAAAAAAGGAAATTAGGCTAGTCTAGCACAACCTGCGTTTTTTGTTTGCCAACTTTGCTCCCAGGGATCCTTGCTTTTCTGTCTAAATGCTTACAACTGTAAGGTTTGTATATTTCAGATGACTAATGCTTGGCACCTTTATCTTGGTCTTGGAAGTGAGTATCAAATGCTCAGGCAGCAATCTTGACCGAAATAAATGCATCCCTCTGAAGAAGCATTTTCCCATAGTCCAAATTGAGAACGGTAGAATAGAACCTGCAGCTATTCTTAATTGGGTGTATATGTGCATCTTGAGTATAATTCTCTAAGGAGATCCTCAGTGTTATGCTCCGTAGCTTGGGGAAACCTTGACTGTGGGCCCTGAGGTAAGGATGTAGCACTGAGAGGGTTGCAAACCAAGAGCCTGTGTTCCCCAAAGGACAGAAAACGTCCTAGATGATGGCTTTCAAGGACAGGAATCTAATCATTGCTCTAAAGATTTGGTGTAGGACTGCCAACCCTGGACCCAGGCTGGAAGAAGCCTACCAGAGCCCTGCACAAAGAGCCCTCCCTGTTTTCTTATGAAGCTGTTCATGTTGTACTGTAGCTCCCTTCTCGGATTTCCAGTTATTGACTTTTTTAATTAGCAAAGATGCTCAGAGCTGAACTGCACCCAGGCCTTCTTTGCAGGACTCCAAGCCAATTTTTGTATATTAAAATGTTACCTTGAGCCAGAGAGCTCTGAAAAACCCAGTGTGAGGAGGAGGACATTTGCCCGGCTTCTTTTGTTCTCCCTTCCGTTTCTGACCTCAGTCTCAGTGGCACTGCTAGCCCAGATGCCAAGTTTGACTTTGGCAGAGTGAGGAATATCAAGCTGTCATTATCCCAAATGACCTCTTCCTTGGTCTTCTAATTTCTGATGAAGTCTTGGTCATCTGCCTCCCTACATATTCATGAAAGAGGGTGGGGAAAATACACCAATGTCTTTATAGTGGTATTGTGATGTTTTCAAAATTTTACCTTGGAAAGCTACCCGACAAATTTGTTTTATAGAGATGTCAAAATAAACAAAATGAGTGAATATAACACCTATTTGACTTGTTTTTCAGTAGGGTAATTCTTGGTAGAGAAATACAGTCCATGAAAGCACGTTGCAACTGTTTTGCAACACATGAAGAGTTTCCCATCGAGGGCACTGACATATGTAACTTGAGGCAATGAAGGGAATTGTATTAGATGACCTTTGACGTGCCTTTCAGCTCTAACTCTGATCCTATGACCAAAACTGCCAATATGAGTTCACCCAGAGGGGATACTATAATCCTATGTGTGACCTTGGGGGTGTCCCTTCCCTTCCCTGGCCTCAGTTATCTCTTCTGTAAAATGAGGGGGTTAAACTCTAGATCTGTGTTCCTGCCTTGATTAAGTTACTTGTTCAGGGGCACACAGGCAATATGGGTCAGAAGTTGAGCCTAAGTCTTACTGACCCCAAGGCAGGCTCTCCGTACTATCTCTGATCTACAAAAAAAATCTTTTGTGATATCTTTTCTCTGTATATCACTCTCACTCCCACTGATTTGCACATGTCTAGGTAAATGTGTTTCTAAATGCCTGTAGGATGCTTCCATTTGAAGGTCTTGGAAACTCCAACTCATAATGTTCAAAACTCAACTCATTATGCTTCTTCTAAGCCTACTCCTACTTCCCAATTACCTATTTCTATTGGGGCCACTCCCAATCTCCTAGTCACTGAGGCTTGAAACCTCAAGTCATAGGATTCTACAACTGAAAGGGACCTTAGAGGCCACTATCTCAAGTCCCTTCTTTTCTAGATGAAGAAACTGAGGCCCAGAATGGAGAAATGCTTTGCTTGAGCCAAGTACCCAGTCTTATAAGTTACTTTTTCTGGCACATGCCCAAGATAGCCCTTTCTTTAGAGGATGCAGTATCTCTGCTGATGGTCAGAGGGCATTCAGCCTGCAAAAATCTAAGCTGTCTCCTTTCCCCATTCTCTCCCTCAAGTCTACTGAAATGAAGTCCTAAACATCTTTGATTAACCCCTTACTGGCTGGGTCCAAATGATGAAATGGAATATTGTTCAAAATATTAAAATATGAAATCTACTATCTACTTAGCTCAGAGCTCCCACTTCTTCTGGGTTCTATTTTCTCACTTAAGTGCCCATTGCATCATCACTTACATGCTCTAATGACATAAATAGACCAAAAACTCTCATATGGATATTCACTTTTAACTCTCATAGTCTTCCTTGTGATGTCCTCCTATATCTTTGGGTAAGAAGGGTAAAGAATCTTGATTACATATGCTTGCCAATCATAGAAAGGAATGAGTGCAAGGTGTGTACATCTGAGACTGATGAACTAAAATGGGGAAACAGATGACATAAGCATTTCTCCTCAGCTCACTCACCTGTAGGCACATAGACAGATGTAATGTCATCTGCCAGACCTCAGTTGCTTCTGAGCCATGCCGATCATGGCTCTGCTTCTCACTGTTTGGGTTGCTCCTTCTGCTCCAGCTGGAATCCAGTCATCATGCCAATCATGTGTCTCTGGCTTTGGTCTCAGCCTCCAGGGGTGCCGCCTTGGAGGAAATTCCTGCTGCAAGGTCAGAAAAAGAGTTATGAGAAAGCAACAAGAGAGAAAAGAAAAGAGGGAAAGGGCAAAAAAGGACTAAATTCTAATAATGCCCCTTGCTACCTGTTTCCTGTCTTCCTGTCCCAGAGTGCACTTGGCATAGGATAGATTCCACAGTTTCCCCACTGTCTTAGAGAGAATCAGGACATTCTCATTTCCAATGGAGCTGCTCACAAATTGAAAAATAATGCAGAGACAATGAGTTATATAGAGAACCAAACAAAGTAGAATATTTGACTGCCCTCCATGAAGCCTACTCCTGGACCTCTCGTGTTACTTCTCCCCTCACCCATCAGAGAACTATAGCTTTCCTGGGTCCATATACTTTGCCTTATGTAATTGAGGAGTGTTTTTCTGCTAGCTTTTATGTCTCATGTTATTTCTTTCTACTCTTCCTTAGGGATTTGGCCTGGTTTCCAATTTTTGTGCCTTTGCTTTTCCCTTCCAGGTCACCGAATTGCTCTGGGTTTTAGCCAATTTGGCATCTGATTACCTTGCCCTGGAATATGATAGCAGAGTGAAATAACTTCACTGTATTGTGCATCCTTTATATCCCATTAAAACTAATTTTGAAAAACTTGGTTCTCCTATAGCTACCCAGTGTTTGGCTTAGTGTATGGAAAATTGATTTTGAGGGATGTTCTCTTCTGAATGCTTCATGTGCATCACAGGATGAGCAGAATAGGGTAAACCGGGCTGGGATCCCTCCTCACCTCCATCACTGTTTTCTGAGAGATGAAAGGCCAAATGCATCTTTTCATTTTGGACTAGAATCAAATTACTTGTTCACTTGTCCCTTCCATCACCACCATGACTTCTTCTGTTTCTACCTGAGCCTCAAAGAACTGATGAAACTGTTAGTGGAAACTGTCCACAGCTTCTCTACTTCCTCCACTCCTCCGTATACACATTTCATTTAAACGTCTGGGTAGGGGTAGTAAGGTTAGTGGACAGAACTCTAGGGGGGCTGGGAGTCAGGAGATGACCTATGTGTGAGTTCTGTTCCACCATTTTCTAGCCATGTAATCTTGGGTAAGGCAGAGGGGAAGTTTCTTCATCTGTAAAATATGGATGATAGTTCCTCTTCTTCCTACCTTTTTAGGAGGTGGCCTTAGGATCTCATGAGAAAATGTCATTTTGTGAGAGTGAAATGCCATATAGATTTGGAATGTTATTTATATTGCTTATTATCACCGCTAGTTTTTTTGTCTTTTTGGAGGGTGAAGGCAGGGCAATTGGGGTTGTGACTTGCCCAAGGTCACACAGCTAGTAAGTGTTAAGTGTCTGAGACCAGATTTGAACTCAGGTCCTCCTGACTCCAGGGCTGGTGCTCTATTCACTGCAGCACCTAACAGCCCCCCCTCGTACCAGTTTTTGTGAAGTATCTGTGTCCAAAATTCAGAAGAAGATTTACTAGGAACTGATGGAAAGACTGTACATACATAGAAAAATAAATTGCTTCTGCCCTCTAGGAGCTTGCGGTCTAATAGGAAGAAACATCAGATACATGCAAGTAGTTTTAACGTAAAGGAATATATGATAAGGGCCTAAGAGAGATATGAGGGCTCAGAAGAGGGACAAATGAAGACTGGGCAGGATCTCCCAGCTTTCCTTCAAACCCCAACACCAACGCTGAAACAACCTGGGAAATGGGTAAAGTTTATCCTCATGCCCCTCCATCCCTCCTGGTGTCTCTCAATATTCCCCTTGGCACACCTTATCATGCTGCCCTGACTTCTTGCTCTACTAGCCTAGGTGAGCAGTTTAGAGGCTTAATTCAATCCATTCTAGTTCAGTATGACCATTCTAAAGCTCAGCCCGCATTAAGCTTAGTCCTGCCCCTTCCAGATGGCTGTACATATTCTCACGATCATAAATATCAAGGGAAAGCATTTTTGGTATTGGCCAGAGGGTCTTATTCATGTCATGAAAAACAGAATTGCCTAATTTCAGCGTTGGAGTAGGCCTTAGTAACCATTTAGTCCTATTCATACCTCAAACAAAATCTAGATTATAACATATGTGATGGATGGTCATTTACTTAAAGACCTCCAAATGGTGATGGATGGGAACCTACAATCCAAGGTAATTCATTCTGTTTTGGGACCTAAACTGGCCACTTTCCTCATTGCTCCTGGCTCTGTCCCATGGAGCTAAAAATAGTAAGTCTTATTCCTCTCCCCCAATTTTTTTTGTTCATTTTTCAGTCTTGTCTGACTCTTTGTGACTTCATTTGGGTTTTAGGTTTTTGTTGTTGTTGTTGTTGTTTTGCAAAGATCTTGGAGTGGTTTGGCATTTCCTTCTCCAGCTTATTTTGCAGACGAGTCTTCCTGACTCCAGTCCTGGCGCTTTATCCACTGCAAGAACACCTAGCTGGCCTATGAACAAAACAGCGTTTCAAATACTTGAAGATGATGCTCATATCCATGTTGAATTTTCTGTGCTCCGAGCTGAACATCCCCTCAGTTCCTTCAACCTATTCTCTCATACCTTGTGCTCAAGGCCCTTCATCTTTTTAGTTGCCCTTCTCTGGATGCTTTCTAGTTTAGCAGTATACTTCCTAATATATATCTTCTAGGTAACTGAGTAGGGAAGTGGCTAAATTGGTGGATCTGAAGTCAGGAAGGGCTGAGTTCTAATCCTGCTTCCAACTTTACTATCTCTGTAATCCTGGGCAACCACTGGCTGTCTCTGGTTCTTCATCTGTAAAATGGGATAATACTAAAACCTACTTCTCAGGATTATTGTTAGGATCAAATTAGGTAATATTTGTAAAGCAATTTAATCTTGGCTGTTATTAATGCCCCCAGATTAACAAAATATTATAGATGTGGTCTGCCACATGTAGAAGACAGCAGAACTATCGATCCCATGTTCCATGGCACAGTGAATAAAGCATTGGCCCTGGAGTCAGGAGGACCTGAGTTCAAATCCAGCTTCAGACACTTAACACTTACTAGCCATGTGACCTTGGACAAGTCACTTAACCCCAATTGCCCTGCCCTCCCATCTTCAAAAAAAAGAAAAAAAAAGATTTGATGGTAATGACTGTTAAAGTTCATCTCATTAGGAGTGTGTAGGGCATTCGGGAGGACTAGCACCTCTGGTGTGAGGGCTTGCTGGACCCTTGTCAGGGCTGCTCATCCACCATTGGTGTCCGTTACCCAGCTCTTACCTGTAGCTCCAAGAAGCTGGAGCCCTTGCAACAGCCAAACCACAGTAAAACCATCTCAGCAGATGGGCTAAACCAGGTTGAGGGTAACCAACGAGCCTCAAACCTGTAGGTGAGTAAGGATGATGTCTACCCCAAGCATGTAAAGACTTCCTCCAGTGGAATGGGTAGATGAGAACAATGTATTCCAATGGCCATGAGGGCAGATAAAATGGAACCCTTAGAGCTTGGTCAGACATCAAAGATTCCAAGTTATTCTGGACTCCAGTGACTCTGGAAAAGAGAGTGAGACTGACTCCGTTGTGCAATTCTGCCTCACTTAAATACAGTTCATGCTTTAGTCAAGACATCACCCCCATGATGTCATTGGTCCTCTTCATAAACAAAGGACCACCACCACCACCAACCCAATGCTCTAGACTGTTGGGGTCTTTTTAGATCCTGACTCTGTTATCTAGTGTATTAGCTGGCTCTTCTAGCCTTATGTTAGCTATAAATTTCTCAAGTGTCCCATATGCCTCTTTTTCCAAGTCATTGGTCAAAATGTTAAACAGATTAATGCCAAAACAAATCCTTGGGGTACTCCATGGGAGACCTCTTTCCATGTTGACAAGGAATGACTATTCTTTAAGCCCAGCCATTCAACTGGTTCTGGGTCTACTTAATTTTATTATCATTTGGTTTGCATCTCTGCACCTTTTCCACAAGTGGAGCAAGAGAGATGATCAAATGCTTTTCTAAAATAAAAGTAAATTATATTGGCAGCATGGCCCTGATCTGGCAATTTGGTGGTCCTATTGAAAAAGGAAAAAGGGTCAGTCTGGCTGGGATTATTCTTGATGGATTCGTGGTAGGTCTTTGTGACTGTTGCTTCCTTTTTCTCCTCAGATATTCACTAACTAGCTCTTTCTCAACAAGTTCTAGAATCTGCCTAGGAATTAGAGTCATGCTCATGGATTTGCAGATCCCATTCCATTCTTTTAAAAAACTGGGATAGTTGTTCTCTTTTCCACTCCTGTGATTTGTCTCCCATTCTTTCAGTCTTTCAGATTTCACTGAATATAACTTGGTGCTCATGTCTGCCAATCTTTTCAGTGCTGAGATTGGAATTGACCCAGACCATGTGACTTAAATTCGTCAAAGGCAGCTAAGTTCACTTTTCTTATCTCCTAACTTATATTGGGTATCAGTTTCCTGTTCATTTCAATAGGGGTTCCATCCCTGACCACACAGAACACACACATCATGATATAGCCCTGGTTATATAGTCTATTTTTTTCCGGTAATTTCCAATCTAATAGTCTTTTATTCAATTGAAAAAACAGTAGCAAAGTAAGTATTTAATAGCTCTGCCTTTTCTTTGTAGTCAATTATGATCATCCTCTTGTCCCCAGGTACCCCTTCTTTTATCCTCCTTTCATTCTCCTTTCTTTTTCTTTTTTTCTTTTTGGAGGGGAGAAGGCAGGGCAATTGGGGTTAAGTGACTTGCCCAAGGTCACATGGCTAGTAAGTGTTAAGTGTTTGAGACCAGATTTGAACTCAGGTCCTCCTGACTCTAGGGTCAGTACTCTATTCACTGCACCACCTAGCCGCCCCTACTTTCCATTTCTAAAGTGTGTGTGTGTATGTGTGTGTGTGTGTGTGTATGCTCACACACCCACCCAATCTTTTTTCTGAAAATAAAGTTTAATTTTTTAATTAACAAGTATTTATTTTCTTTTTCTCTTACCTTCCGCTCCCCAATTGAAGAAAAGAAAAAGAGGAAAAAAATAACAGTTATACATAGGCAAGCCAAATCTCAATTTAGCTTTGTATAAACATGCAAGTGTTATTCTGCATCTTGAGTCCCTCACCTATCAGTCAACACCCCACCCTTTGTGTTGGATTTAGCTTTTGTTGACAGCCTTCTCTCTTTCTGAACTTTAACATTCTTGACACTATACTTTTTTAACATTTTAAATTGATTTATTTACTTTTAGTTTACAAGATTCAGTTCCACAATCCCCTGAATTTCAAATTTTCTCCCCTCCCTCTCCTCCCCTCCCTTATGGTGGCGTGCAATCAAGTACAGGATCTGCAAATACTTTCACATTGTGCAATAGTCTGGTTGTATAGAAGGGTTGTAACCAATGGAGTGAACAATGGGAAAAAAAGAAAGAAAACCAAACATGAAAAAGAACGATAGCATGTAGATTGCTTCAGTCTCCATTTAAACTCTGTTCTTTCTAGATCTTTCTCTGAATGTAGATATCTCCTTCCATCTTGACACTATTCTTATAGAACCTTTTTGTAAAGGGTATGTACAATCTTTTGTATTTTGTTCTTTATTTCCTGTCCTTGCTTCCATCATCTGTATATACCTTTCCAATACCTACATTGGTTGAAGAGTTACATGTGCATCCACATCAGCCTCTTAAGGCAAATCCCATTTTTCCTCATAAATTGTTTTTTCTTTTTACCTTCAAAATTTCAGTTCTTATCTCTCCTGGTCTGATTTCCTTAAATAAAGAGTATCCATCTAGAGCCATTTCATAGTCAGTTACCACCAATTTTCTATGTAACCTATGAAGTCAATTTGCTTCTCTTATGTTAGGAATTTTGATTTCTCTTCCTTGTCTACATTTTGTTCATCTGTGTATAGGCTCTTGAGGCCATGACTTTTACTACTTACTCCTATATTAGATAGTCTCCTGTGACTTCATGGATATCTCTACTGCAAATTTTCTTCCTATATTGTAGTTATTTTCTATGGAATTTAGTTTGGTGCATATAAGAGGTAATTTTCTTAGGTAATTACATCTGCAAGATACCAGGCATTTCAAGATACATTCTTATTAACCTTTGTTAGGTACACTCCATCCCTGGTGTAAAGTCAATCAGCAGTAGATTCCTGAGAGAATGCTACTGTGAACAGCTCTTAAGATTCAGATTACACAGTATTAGTGAACACTCTGTTTATTCCATTACAAATCTAGATTCAGTACAATGTTCACAGTTTCAACAATTCACAATATTATATACAATCTTCAGAACAAGGAAAGTCTCAATATTATATCTTATTACAGAAAGGAACAAGGAACAAGATAAGAATCAGCTGGTTTCCCTAAGGGAGAAACCAGCTTCACATTTTTAGATTCAATCAGTCAAGTTAAAGATCCAGTCAATCAATTAACAAAAGGAATGACCTAGTTTCCCTAAGAGGGAGTTGATTCAATCA
>CM053602.1:45238340-45291584 GCA_028646575.1 Pseudocheirus occidentalis
TCTTATAGCACAATAGTATTCCATTACATTCATATACCATAACTTGTTCAGCCATTCCCCAATTGATGGGCATCCCCTAAGTTTCCAGGTTTTTGCCACCACAAAGAGAGCTGCAATAAATATTTTTGTACATATGGGTCTTTTTCCCATTTCTATGATCTCTTTGGGATACAACCCCAAAAGTGGTATTACTGGATCAAAAGGTATGCAGTTATTTATAGCCCTTTGGGCATAGTTCCAGATTGCCCTCCAGAATGGTTGTATCAGTTCACAACTCTACCAACAATGCATTAGTGTTCCAATTTTTCCACAACCTCTCCAGCACTTGTAATTTTCCTGTTTTGACATCTTAGCCAATCTGACTGGTGAGATGTGGTACCTCAAAGTTGTTTTATCGACTGGCTTCTGACAACCATAACTTTTTTTTAGAGGAGGGGATGGCAGGGCAATTGTAGTTAAGTTACTTGCTCAAGATCACACAGTAAGTATCAAGTGTCTGAGGCTGGATTTGAACTTCAAATCCTCCTGACTCCAGGACCGGTGCTCTATTCACTGCGACACCTAGCTGCCCCAGACAACCATAGTTCTCACAATACAGGTCCACCCCTGCATCCTCCAAGTTAGCATGTCTATGCAGGACAAAAGATTTGTTTGAGTTGTCCTAGCCTGCAGAGGCCACCACTTGTGTGAGGGAATTGATGGGACCTATGGAGCTCGTTCACCCCTAGCTGTTCATCAATCTCTAATAGGCTTTGTGGGTTTTAAGGCAGCTTGGCTTTTCTTGCCCTTCTGTGTCTGCCTCTTCAATCATATCTGCCTGAGTCAGGTCATCTAGTGGCTTAGCCATAACCACATAGCTTCTAATAAATTAAATAAATTCTAATAACAGTCAAATTCTAGAAAAGTCCTTAGCTCTCGAAGGACTTGTGGCTGAGTCAGGAATATACCCTTCTCTGGGTAGTGCTTATATCCCATTAAGTACATATATCTATATGACCCACACACTTGAAGGATGCTCTACAAAGCCAGTACTTGTCAATTGAAGATGACAGGTCATTTTCCTTTACCCAATCCAATGCTTTCTTCCGTCTGTTCTTATATTTTTCCAGGGTCTTCCAAAAGACAATGACATCCTTAAGGTATGCAAATACCTTCAAGTGATTCCTACATCCAATGGCTTTCTCCATCATCTTTGGAAAGTAGCAGGTACCCTTGAGATGGTATGCAGCATGCCCTCAAAGCTGGCCATCTGAAAGCAGTCTTTTTGTCTTTCTCCACCATAGGAATCTAGTAATAACCACTGAACGAGTCTAATACCATAAACCAGGGACTGCCTGACAATCCAAGGCATCCTGAACTCTTGGCAGGGCATACTAGTCCATTTTGCTTCTTTTGTTGTTGTTCAAAGTCTGATTATCTACACTAGGGATGGAGAACCTGTGGTCTCCAGGCCACATATGACCCTCTAGGTCAGTGGTTCTCAACCTTCCTAATGCCGAGACCCTTTAATACTCATATGTGGGCGTATCTGCCTGTGGGTACACCCACCTGGAGACGGTTAGAGGAGTGGTGTTTCGGTTCCTAAGACCATTGGAAATGTGTGTTTTCCAATGGTCTTAGGCGACCCCTGTGACCTCTGTGAAAGGGTCATTCAACCCCCAAAGGGGTTGCAACCCACAGGTTGAGAACTGCTGTTCTAGGTCCTCAAGTGCAGCCCTTTGACTGAACCTGAACATCACAGAACAAATCCCCTTAATAAAAGGATTGGTTCTGTCAAACTTGGACTCAGTCAAAAGGCTGTACTCAAGAACCTAGAGGTTCATGTGTGGCCTCAAGGCTACAGATTCCCCACACCTGGTCTACACTCATTTCAACCTTTCCATTCTACTTTGCCATCACCACTTATAGATGATGCACCATGGACTGTTATATTCTGTGATGACACATTTAATTAGCAGGTTCTTGAGATGGTTTCCAAGATCAACCATAACAGACAAAGGGATTTTTCTATATTGTAGAGTAGGTGAGCATATTTTGAATAGCATCTTGAGCACATTCCTCTTGCCACTCATGAGCATGAACCCTCTTTCCATTTTTTTTTGGTACTGGGGAATCCCCAAAGTAAAATTTCTCTGGACCCACTTCAGGGTTAGTGACTTATTCTCCAGTATGCCTCTGGACAATCCACATAATGGTCAAAGGATATAGGTATTGGTACCTGACTTGTTTGCAGTATTTTGCTGATATCTTGAATATGGTTAGACTACAACTGATTCCACTAGGGACTGTCAGCCCACCGAAACAAGGTGGATCTGTACACACCAGGGTAAGAGTGTCTACTACCCTGTTTACGCGAGCAATTTCTTTGGAAAATGACAATTTGTTAAGTTGTGTTAAGGATTGGGAAATGCTCACATGGTATTTAGATGGTGAATCATCTGTCTACTGATATCAGCTTTTCTTGTTTTGAGTCAATTTTCATAGATTCACTTCCAATACGAAATCCCAATATGTGATTGTTTTACTCTTGTGATGATTGAGATTTGTATCAGAATGTATAGAAAGCAAAGAGTTTTTAGAAAAGATATTGTATAAACTTGATGAGTACAAAAGATGACTGTTTCCAGGGACTGTTAAGTATTATATTACAATGATGAGCTTGTTGGCATTAATATTAATTTGAGAAGTAACGAATGTACTTCTAAGTTATAAGTTCTAAAGAGTGGAACTTGCTGAGTATGGTAGAACCTCTTGGCACTATGACTCTGATTTGATCTGACTTTGAATCCAAGTAAAAGATTATGCTACTTCAAAGTCAGTAATCTAACATGCAGAGGAAGAAGCCAAGAACTGCCCACAGGGAGCATTGTCTCATGCCTCCAAATGTTCTAGACAGCCAGATGGATATACATTCCTGAAAAGGTTGAGAGGCTGGCCTTATGGAAATACTACCAAGATCCCTTTGATTCTATTTCCCCTCTGAATGGGAACATTTCACAACTGTTAAATCATGTTCCTGGCTATGATGCCTCTTGAATATATGGAGTTCAGATACATGACTTGGTTGTTCTAATAACTGTTTATGACATTTGCCTCGAATCAAACAGAATCGAAGGACTTTTGTCCTATGATATCTACAATAGGTGACTTTGGGGAATGGACCTGATAGATATTTTGATGCTGTTACAACCATATCCTTCTTCCTCCTTTCACAAAAATATTTCTAAGTTTGGGTAAGGAGAATTGCAAATGTTTTATGATTATTCTTATCAGCACAAATTCCTGATATGTGGGGATGCAGGCCATGGGAAACTCTGCTACTTGTATTTCTACTAATTTTTGTATAGATGCATATAAATTATTTTTAGGACTCCGCTACTCATCCCAAACAACTGAATCCTATCAGAGCTCTTTGTTCGAGTGGCTGGTCCTAGTATCTGCCTTGAATCATGAACACTAATCCAAAGATCCTTGAACAATGGACCCGAGGGTGAAGGGCTAGAGATGCCAGCAGAAGGACTATACAAAGGTATAATTCCATTGAATAAAAACACTATTTTTTCATCCTGGTGGCCATCCAATGGGAAATATGTGATGGGACTCAAGCACAGGCAATAGCTCTTGAATTATCCAAGGGATATCCCCAGTGGGGAATTCTGTCAAATACAATTTCCTAGGAAGGAAAGGTGATCATGGAAGAAGTCAAGAAATACCTTCTCCAAGTTCCAGAATGAGGGGTGGGAAATCCCTTGATTTGGGTAACAAGAGTATTTGGAACTCTGAGTAAATGTATCCTCCAGGGATTGACTGTAGCAACAGCAGTAGTAATTAGTAACACACTTTGTAGTCAGTTTATTAGATTTGGCTTAGAATGCTACAATCTAAAAACTAACCCAACACATAGTGCTCCACATAGAAAAGAAATCCTAGTCTTTCCTTACTAAGGGTAATTAGGAGGATAGATAATCCACCTATGTCCTAATCAGGGGGTAGAATGTGGTAGGTTATGCCCTGGCCTATACCTGTTACAGGATGGGAAGCCAATCTTAGGAAGCAGACAGGGTTTCAAGGGGGAAGTTTCTTGGCTTTGATAGGGATAGAATTTCAAAGGGGAGAGGCGGCTAGGTGGCGCAGTGAATAGAGCACCCACCCTGGAGTCAGGAGGACCTGAGTTCAAATCCAGCCACAGATGATTAACACTTACTAGCCATGTGACCTTGGGCAAGTCACTTAACCCCAATTGCCCTGCCTTTCCCCTCAAAAAAGAAAAAAAAGAATTTTAAAGGGAAGTCCTTGGAGTATAGATAAGACACTGGCCATCAGTTAGATGCTCGTGAACAGTGGTTCCCTACTTCATAGGTAGGTAGGCTATTAAATGTTTCTTTGTTTCATTCATAATAAAAAGTTCTGAATTGTTGATGTGGCTTTTGCAAAGCTACCCAGTACAGACGTGGTGAATTCTCTACTCTGTGATGACTGCTTTTGGTGCCATCCAAATGTCATTTCTTTGGGGAAAAAGAGAGACAGGGGAAGGTCTCGGAACTCAACAGAATCAGAAGTAAAGCACATCCAGCAGCAGAACTATTATATCCTTGCTTTGTATTCAACTATGTCCTTACATGGGCAGTTATGGTGATGCAGTAGATAGAGTGCCAGGCCTGGAGTCAGGAGGCCTTATCCCATGGTTATTATATGTATTGTTTCCCTGATTCTCTTTACTTCCTGCATTCACATCTGACCTCAGACACTTATTAGCTGCATGTCCCTAGGCAAGTCATTTTACCCTGTTTGCCTCAGTTTCCTCATCTATAAAATGAGCTGAAGAAGAAAATGACAAACTTTTCCAGTATCTTTGGCAAGAAAACTCCAAATGGGGTCACAAACAGTAAAACACAACTGAGAAACAAGTGAACAACAAAAGTGTCCTCCTATGTTAAATGAGACTGTTCTTTTCGATCTCTTAGTCATTCCCCATAAGTCATTTGTATCATCCTGATACCTTGGTTTAGGACAGCTTTTCCTGAGCTTTCTAGCCTTTTATCACAAGTATTGGTGATTTTTGTCACTCAGCCAGCACAAAGATCTTTTCAGAGGGGTTAAAGTTACTTTCTTCAAAAATATCTCATAAACTGACCAGAGTAGAGTGGTCATTTGTGCTCAGCTATGCAGACCAGCATGGAAGCCCACATCTTCATTCCTCACTGTGACCACCTCAAGAGGTTTTTGGGTCCAGGTGGAACTGATGATGAAGTCACGTTCATTGTTTGCAGGCTTCCCAGGCTTCATCTCCTTTCCCGAAATTGGCCCTGTAACCCTAAGCTTTGATACCACTAGAGCAAGGGGCCTTACCCTTTTTTGAGTCAGACTCCTTTGGAAGTTTGGTGAAGCTTATGAACTCCTTCCCTGTTATAGTAAATAAAGAAATAATATATAAAAGAAATGCATGCATATTTAATGTTAAACAATGTAATTTATACTAAATATAATTTTATATAATGTAGAATTCCATTAATGCAAAATGTATATTATATATTAAATACAATGTAAAAGTACATGAGTACAATGTATTTTATATAATTTTATATTACATGAAATACAAAGGATTACAAATGAAACCAATTAAAATGAAATACAGTGATGAAAATGTGAAAAAACAGGTTACTGGGCCCCAAGTTAAGAACCCCTCCAGTAGAATACCCTTCTCCTTGTGAGTCCATATAATCTGCATGTGCTTCTTCACAGTTGTAATAAAAGGGAATCCTGCTTTTCTATCTTTCTCCTGGTGGTGTTTATGTGACAGATTGGCATGGCCTCCGTTCCCTTTGTCCAGATGAAATAGGTCTGCCCAGGTTCCATCTCTTATCATCTTGGTCATTAAAATTATATCGTTTTCCTATTTGAGTTTATTCTTTTATATCTCTTACTTTGTTATTTGGTTCTTTTTGTTAATTGTGTTGTGGTTATTGTGTGTATTGTTTCCCTGGTTCTGCTTACTTTGCATCAGTTCATATACACCTTCCAATTTTTCTCCAAATTCTTAGTATTCATCATTTTATGCAGTAATAATATTCCATTACATTCATATGCCCCAATTTGCTTTGCCACTCCTTGATCAATGGGCACCCACTTCATATCTAGCTTTTTGCTTTCACAAATTTGCCGTAGCTAATATTTTATACACACACACACACACATACACACACACGATCTTTCTTTATGTCTTTGCCCTCCTTGGTTTATATCACTAGCAGTGAGATCTCTGGGTCAAAAAGGTATGGAAATTATAGTCACTTTCTTAGCATAATTCAAAATTGCTTTTCAGAATGTTAAGACCAATTCGCCAAGCAACCAACAGCTTCTTAGTGTGCCTGTCTTCCTACAATCCCTTCAATGATTTTCATTTTCACCTCTTCTCATCTTTGCCAATTTTCTGCATGGGAAATGAAATTTCAGAGTTTCTTTGATTTGAATTTTTATTTCTATTAGTGCAAGGGTAGAAGTCAACTGAAGAAATCAAATTACCCTACTTAAAGTAAAATAGATGCTAACCTTGATGTCTTTATCGTGTGAGAACACATTATGATTAAATCAATAAAACCACAGGTGTGAACAAGGCCTAAACATCTTGATGCAACTGATAAAAAACTAAACTAAAGGAGTAAATAAAAAGTTTCCTAAAACCATTAAATGAAATGAAATGATTCCAGTCAGGAAGTCTTTTCAGATGAATGAAGGGACTTGGTCACACTCTGAGGTGCTTGGATACAACCAGTTGGTAGTTTGGAGTCAGGAGAATTGAGTTTCTGAAAGCTTAGAAACATTTCCAATTTAATTCCCAAGAAGGAATCATCTGAATATAAGAATTGAGGAGAAGAGTGCTTGGTTGGTCAGAAGAATACTTTTAAAGCTTCAAAGGGTCTTGAGGATTTTAGATTTTTGGATTTCCCATGTGTCCTAGCATTGTCCTTGGGAGTCCCCCTTGGGAGTCCTTGGACAACAATGGCTGGTGGTGGGGTCTACATCATGAACTGAGTCTTCAGGGATACCCCTATACTCTGAAGGGACTTGTATCTACAAGAGCTCTGGCACATGTGAAATGGGGCTGAAGTGCTCCAGACAATATGCTATGTTAGTGATGAGTGATTTTTTTCATGTGTTTGTTATTTTTTTGCAATTTTTCTTTGGAGAAATGTTAGTTCATATCCTTTGATCACTTATCTATTGGGAATGGCTTTTGGTTTTTAATATTTGTGTGAATCACTTTCATATCTTAGATGTCAGACCCAAATCAGAGATATTTTGTACAAAGATTCTCCCATTAACAATTTCTCTTTTTCCAGGTGCAAAAAGTGGTATTTAAAATGATTCATTTTGAAACAGCTAGGTGACACAGTAGATAGAGCACTGACCTTGGAGTCAGGAGGACTTAAGTTCAAATGTGACATCAGACACTTGATACTTACTAGCTATGTGACCTTGGGCAAGTCACTTAACCCTGATTGCCTCCAATAAAAAAAAAGAATGATCTTTTTCATGACCTCCTTTGTCCCTCATTTGATTAAAAATTCTCTCCCTAGTTATGATTGTGAAAGATCCATTTTCTGCTCTTTTCATCCAATTTTTAATGATGTATTTAAGTTGAGTATGCAATTTAAAATGATATAATAGGAATCAAGTGGAGCTTTTTATGGTATATGGTATAAGATGCTGGTCTAAGTATTTTTTCAACAAACTGCGTTCCATTTCCCCCAGCAGTTCTTGTCAAATAGGGAGTCCTTCCTGAAGTAGCTTATGTTCCTGATTATATCAGACACTGAGTTATTGAATTTATGTTTATATAATCTGGACCAGTGATTTACTTTTCTTTTTTTTGTGAGGCACCAAATATTTTTAATGATTACCACTTTATAACATTTTTGGGGTTTGAATGTTCTTTTCTTCCTTCATTCTTATTTTTCATGAATTGCTTTAAAATATTAGAAATTTTCCTTCCAGATGAATTCTAGGTCTTTATAATAATCCCTTGGGAGTCTGATTAGTATGGCATCCTTATTTATTTATTTATTTTTGGTGAGGCAATCAGGATTAAGTGACTTGCCCAGGGTCATACAGCTAGTTAAGTGTCAAGTATCTGAGGCCAAATTTGAACTCAGGCCCTCCAGGTGACTCCAGGGTCAGTGCTCTCCTCATTTCACCACCTAGCTGCCCCAGTAAATCTTTTTTTTTGGAGGGGGGCAGTCAGGCCAATTGGGGTTAAGTGACTTGCCCAAGGTGTCAAGTGCCTGAGGCTGGATTTGAACTCAGGTCCTTGTGACTCCAGGGCTGGTGCTCTATTTACTCTTCCACCTAGCTGTTCCCCTCACTTTTTGATAATAATCTGGGTAATTTAAGAATGAATTGATCTTAAAATGTTTGATTAAATTCACAAAGGACTATGGTCCTTTTTACACTTTGGCAGTTCCTTTATAACTTGTTCAATTTCATTTTTTCTGATATTGGATCATTAAATATTTCTATTTTGAGTTCTGTTAATTTATGTATTCTATATTTTTGTGGCTAATTATTTCCCTTACATTCTCAGTTTTTGTAGCATGTTATTACATACAGCAGGTTTTGGTAATTCTTTTTATTTCTCTACTTGATGCAATTTCTTATTCATCTTTTATTTTATCTTATTTTTGGTCATTTTATTTTTAGTTGATATTTCATTTATCTTTAAAAAAAACTCAGGGTATATGTGTGTGTATGAAAAAATATATATGCTTCTGTTTACCTAGAACTTTACAAATATTGTCTCATTTGAGCCTCACAACCACCCTTCTAGATCTCTGCATCTCTGTTTTCTAGATGAGGAAACCAAGGCAGTCAGAGGTTATGCTTTCTCAGAACCCATACAATTTTAGTGTCTGAGGATAGATTTGAGCTCAGGTTTTCCTGACTCCAGGTCCAGCCACTCAGTTGTGCTGTCTGGGTTTAATAGTTTTGTTAAATCTTTTCAAAACAAACTTAGTTTTATCATGTCTGTAGTCTTTTTGTTTTCCATTTTATTTATTTCTCTTTCACATTGAGTTTAGTCTGTTCCCAAGAGCTGTTCCCAGTGGTACTGTGAGGTTCAAGTGAAATAATGAATGTAAAGTACTTTGAAAACCTTAAAGCACTATTTAAATGCTTGTGTTCTTGGCCTCTAGTCACCAGGCCTCTAGCCTGGTGATGACTTCATTCCCAAAACCTTCTATGAGGCTCTTGCTGAACCCAAGCTACATTTACTGAGCAACACAGAAGTGTGCTGGTAGAGATTTAACAATGGTTGGGGTGAGAGCAGAATGATTGCACTCTCTTTTCAATTTAATTTGCAATATTAACACTTTATTCAATCTAGAGAGTCAACAAAACAATAAATCAAGCTGATTTGTAGCAACAGCCAGTTTCTGAGGTGTAAATATTCACTCTGAAAATTTAACAATGGGCTCTCCCAGTAGAGAGCTGGTTCCTCAAATCTCTCCTCCTTGTCTTTTAGGAGTGATACATAGATAGGTCTCACTTGGCCCTTGCTGAAATACAAACATCACACACAATTGACATCACTGCAAACTTTTACTTGTCCTCCATACTTTTTTATTATTGAATTGATTTGTTTATTTACTTTTAGTTTACTAGATTCAGTTCCAGAGTCCCTTGAGTTTCAGGTCTTCTCCCCTTCTTCTCTCCTCCTCCTCCCCGCTCCCACCCATGTTGGCATGCAATTAAGTATAGAATCTGAAAATACTTTCACATTGTTGTCCTCCATACTTAATGAGATTTTACTCTTGTTTGGGGTGTTCCTCCTTCATTTCCTAAGCACCTCATTAAGCCTTCTTACTATCTCTTAACATCAATCAATTGGTAGATTATTTTGAGTAGCTGTTTACTAGGAAATATAATAATTTTTTCATATATGAAGATAATTTTAGGTATTATCACCAATAACCCATACACTCTTTCCTGTGGTCCCCCTTTTGAGTAAGGATGAATATTTCTAAGGAGGTTGTGGCCCCAGAACAGAGGAAGGCTAAGTGATAGACATGAGAGTTGAGCTAGGTGCTTAATGTGAAAGGTCCTAGTGATGGTCAGCCCTCAGTCTAAATGCTCAAAGGGTCTCTTTTCTCCATAGTGCTGTCCCACTGAGCTGCCTTTCTCCATTTCAGTCTCGTCCTTGGTTGGCTGGCTCAGTACCTCCATTTGGGATTTTCTTGGCAAAGATACTGGAGTGGTTTTCCATCTCATTCTCCAGCTCATTTTACAGATGAGGAAACTGAAGCAAACAGGAGTAAGTGACTTGACAAAGGTCACAAAGCTAATAACTGTCTGAGGCTAGATTTGAACTCAGGAACAGGAATCTTCCTGACTCCAGGGCCAGAACTATAACCATTGTACCATCTAGCTGTCCCTGGCCAATTTGGGGTATATTATAATATGAATTCCTTTGGCTATGGAGGCATTTTAGCTAGGTGGCTGCTAGGATTCTGTGAAAGAGCATTATGGATATCTTGTCAGACAATCAAATCCCAACTTAACTCCTTACTCATGCTGCTGCATAAATTCCTATTTACCTTTTCACCTTGTGCCTCTCAGCTTCCTCCTCTGCAGGATTCCTTCCAGTTTTCATTTTTCTGACCTTAGTTCTCAAGCAAATGGTCTTTCGATACTATACTCATGGAAGTAGGGAGGACTGCCACCTTTGCCATGTCTGTTGCCAAGTCTACACCTGGGAATGGTAGTGGGGTGTTGAAAACAATGAATATGCAGAAAATATGGGTGGTGGGGATGGCAGAGAGAAAGCAACTTTAGGTTTTTTGGTTCCTTCTCCTCAACATTGCGGGGAAACCCAGTGAAGCAGACCTTCTTGACGCCCAAAGGAACTTTAATTTGGTGAGCATACTTCTGTGATTTCATATGATCACATTTTAAAGAGCTGGAAGGAATCTTAGAAGCCACCATCCAACTCCTTCATTTTACACAGAAGAAAACTGAGGCCCATCAAGGGGAATGAATTGCCAAAGGTCACACTAAGCATCCTCCATCTGCAACTGGAAGAGACTGCAGAGGCTATATGGTTCAGGGGTTCTTGACCAGGGGTCTGTGATCTTGTTTTTAAAAATCTTTTGATAACTATTTTGATATAATGGATTCCCCTCGTGATCCTATATGTTGCATTTTAGGCATTTACAAACATGATGCTAGGAAAGGGTCCATAGGCTTCCCCAGACTTTCCCAGGACCTGTGATACAAAAAAAGATAGTAGAAATTCATTATTTCACAGGTAGGAAAATGAGGCCCAGAGAGGTTAGGAGCCTGGCCCAAGGTCACACAGCTGGGAGGTGACAGAAGGGCTATGGATTTGCAGCCAAGTTTTCTAACTCCAAGGCCAGTGTTGAACTCAGGCGTCGCAGCCACCTTCTGGTCGGCCCCAGGACACAGAAAGGAAGCGCCTCGCACTAGGGCGCGGACTGTGGTGTCTCCGTGGAGGTACTGATCATCTGGTCGGGTCAAACGTGGAAGAGCCTGGACGGGCATCCCCGGCTGAGCTTTAAGCAGGAACAAACAGTGCTTGGTGGGTGAGTAGGGCCGGGGTGGGGGGGGGATGGGGGGGGAAGGAGGCCTGAGTGAGAGCTCCGGTTCAAGGCTGGAGGACGCGGAGGCTGCAGCCCGAACCCGGCAGGTCAAACTGAACGCCCGCTGGAGCTCTCAATCATTTCCAGTAGCTGTCTTCTGCCTGCTCAGAGGTCCGAGCCCCGTGGGTGTTCTTCGATCCGGCCACTAGACGTCGCTGCAGCGTCACACTTACAGCCTGGAAAGGTGAGGCAAGGAGCACTTTTGGGTTTGGGTTGGGGTTGGGGTTGGTTGGTTGGTTTTTGTTTTGTTTGGTTTGTTTTTGTTTTTGTTTTTGGTCTCAGCCGGAGACTGAGGGGCTCGAGGGTTGGCAGCTGGCTGCCTTCCTCTCCCTCTTCCGCACTGAACACCCCGGCCCGCAAGCAGAGGGGCGGAGAGGGGGCGGGGGCGGTGCACCGGTCCGCCCCGTGACGCGCCCGGGCTCGGGCGGGCAGTCCCCACCCCCTTCCCCAGCGCAGTCCGCCTGCCCGGAGGCGCCAAACTGTGGGTGAGGAGAGAGGTGGAGGACGTTGCACACGGGGACTTCCTACAGTCTTTTCGGAGGGTGCGCCCCGGGCAGCCGCTGGCCACTAACCGGGCCGGGGCGGGCGCCCGGGAGAGCCGGGGGCTCGCCCACCCACAGGCGCACGCACGCACGCACTGAAGAGTAGACTGGGCACACCTGCCGGGGCACCTGTGCGGCTCGCCGAGCCCCTCGCCCCGGCGGGCGGGAAGGACTTGACCAAAGGCAGGCTCGGGGATCGGTCACTCGGGATCCGGGCACCCCTGAGAGAGTGCCCAGGGGCTGCTCACCGAGCCCTTGTTCATTTCTGCCCGACGGAGCGGGACCTGCTGCTCCGGCACAAGGCTCTGGAAGAATTTGGGGGACTTACTTGGCTCCCCATCTGCTCCCACCCTGAGTTTCTCTAAACGTCCCCTTTATAATCAAGGAATTGCCCCCTCGAGTTAGGTCACGGGACACTTGCATTCCTTGCCGCTGCCGGTCACCAGGAGAGAAGGGACCAGGTGCGAAACTGCGGCGCGCACTCCGGGGACCAGACCCCGAGTGAGCGGCGCCGGGGGGACTGGAGCCTTAGCCCTCCGGCTCGGCCTCCGCAAACCTCCCAGTCTGATCGAACCCCGGGGACTCTCGAAATGGGATCGCATGCGGCGTAAACTCCCCCTCTAGCTGAGCTAGCTGTTCCGCCAGAAACAGGTAAAGCCAGCGAGCCATCCGGGAGGGGCAGCTTGGCTCCTTGGAGAGGGAAGGGGCGTTGGTGTTTGAGACCCGGGCGGGGGCCGGGGCCGGGAACTTTCCGAGCGCTCCGGCTCCCACACCCCTCTTTTGGTTGCCCAGTGTGGGAAAGCCTTGCCTGGCTGGATTCTGCCCTAGTAGAAAGTTTGCGAGCTGGGACTGCAGCTAGGGATATCCTCGTTGGAGAAACGCAGGTTCCTTTTGCCCGTTACCCGACATCATCGGAGCATAGATTTAGGGCTGGAAGGGGACCCCTGAGGTTAGCGAGCACGCCGCCCCGCTTTTACAGGTGAAGGAATTGAGGCCCCCAGAAGGGAGGAGACTTGCCCGAGGTCGCAGAGGTGCTGAGGGGGAGAGGCAGGATTGGCACTCAGATCCTCCGACTCCCACTGTGTCAGCGCTTGGGAGTGGGCAGTTGAGCCTTGCAGGGGAATCCTTGGTGTGCGCTCCTCATTCTTCGTTTTTCCATCACCGTTGCGCCTTAGGGGGAAGAGCTAAGGGGAAACCCTAGATTCGGAGTGGAAGCCAAGCCTAGCTGCATGGGGCTTCCTGGAGTGTGTGCTGTGGATCTGGGGGATGTAGGGCATGCCCGCCAGCCCTTCGGCACTCGGAGATTCCCCTATCCTGGGGATAGAGGTGGGTGTGTGCTCTGGCGGAGAGGACGATTCCAGCCCTGTGGATGGTTGTCTTTCGAGTTCTCCTGCCCTCCCCAGGCCTGGTCCCTCCAGCGGGTATTCGTGCTCAACTGACTTATGCGTTTTCTGGCCAAAATGGGGATAGCTTCGGAGCAGTCCCTGGCTTTATCTTCTGCCTGGCTTCCCCCCCCCCCTCACTTTACCTCTTTTGGGGGTTAAATCCCTTTTCCATAAAGATTTGGAACCCTTCAGTAAAGGGGAGGTCATTCAGCTGGAGCTGAGAGGGTGCTCAGAAGCCATCTAGCCCCAACCCTCTTATTTGACAGTTGAGGAAATCGAGGCAGAGAGGGATTAAATGACTTGCCCAAGGTCGCACAGCCAGGAAGTGTGTTTCAAGCCCTACACTCAATCCACTGTCAGGTCACATTTGTTGGGACAACTGTTCCCCTTTCCAGCTGTTTCTTCCCATTTTTGCCACCCCTTTCCAGGTACAATTCAGGGTTGCGCAGGCGTGTGTGTAAGTAAGTAAAACACACTGGGGGGGGGGGCGCGGCGGTGTCAAGTGCCTCAACAGCCCTAGCTAAAAATGGAGTCAGGGCCGAGGGGGCAACCAGCTTGAGGCAAAGCCCAAGGAATCCATTGAGAGCGTGGGGGTCCCCCGAGTTGAGCCCTTGTTTTCCTTCTTGGAAGCCATTCTCTGCCCCCCCCCCCAGCAAAGTGAGCTGTGGAGGGCAGCTGGAAGGGTCCACTCCAGAAGGGCCTGTCCAGTCTCCATGTGGAGCTACTTAGCCCCTCTCTTGGGGTTGTTGAGGCCGAGCTTTGCCTGCCCAGTCGGACTGTCTCCCCTGGCTTCCTTTCACATTGGTTACCTACCAGCCGTTCTGAATCCGCCCTTTCCCTCTTTCCCGAAATCCGTCTTAGACAAAAAGGAGGCACACTTTCTTTGGGGACTCAAGGGAGGCAGGGGTAGGGAAGTCCCTGGGGTGGCCACTCTTCTCTGTTCCCTTTCAGGCACGGGTAAGGGAAAGGATTGGGGTCCTGGGTAGGAATAAAATACCCAGGGCTACACATTCTTAATTTCTCTGTGTCTGTCTCTACCTGCATGTCTGTCTTTCCGTCTCCCTCTTCCTCTCCCTCCCTCCTCATCCTCAACATCTTCACTCTCTTACTCTTCTTTTCAACCCAGAGGCAGCCCAGGGAGACTGAACGTGGAAAGACCCCCCCCCCCAGGCGATATAATTCGACTCCCTCATTTTACAGAAGGGGAAACTGAGACCCAGGGAGGGGAAACAAACTACCGAAAGTCACACATAGGATCATAGAATTATATGTGGAAGGCACACCAGAGGCCATGTAGTCTAGAGGCATCAAACTCATGCAGCACTCTGGAATGCAGCCGGAACCGCATTAAAACGGAATCGGGAAACACTTAACAAAATGAATACAAAACCGATAAAATACAGACTGTATTACCTTGTAAAACTAAGTCAGCACACAGCCCGTAGGGCTCCTCATTGTAGGTTTCCATTTGATTTGACCTTGCTGAACTAGACCACCCCCTCTATTTTACTGGGAGACAAAGTGGGGTAGGTGCAGAGAGCAAATGAATTGCCCAGAGTCACTAAATAAGCGCGGGGGTGAGATTCAAATCCAAGTCTTCCGACGCCAGAGCTAGCTTTTTTCCCTTGTGCTGTTCTACCTTCTTTGGGCATTGCCAATGCCTCTCCAGCCAGTGGCAGCTTTCTAGTTGGAAAGCCTTTGTCAATAGAAACCTTGGCAAAGCTGCCCGAACACTTTGGGACCGCCCACGAGCCCTTTCTTTAGTCCCCCTTGGCCCTCATTTGTTGGGGTTGGGAGGGAAGCAGCTCTCCAGCTTCTTTCCGTGCTGGACCCACAACTCACCAGCCCTCAGGTTCTGGGTGTGACTGATCAGGGCACGGGGCAAGAGCGCACCTTAATTTTAGGAGAAGCTGCTTTGGTAGTTCAGAGGTCGGAAGGTAAATTCATGCCTTGTAGTGGGGATTAGGAACTGGGAATGAGTTTCAGTTAAGGGAAAGTCACATTTAGGTGTTAAGTGGCATTGGGGCTGAGGGAGATGGGGGGGTATGGAGTCAGGAAAACCTGGGTTCAAGTCCTGCTTCTGACCCATCCTGGCTGTGTGACCTTGGGCTAGTCCCTTAAGTGTTCAGTGCCCTAAGACTATCAATCATAGAATAGTTGCAGATCTGAATTGATAGAGAGGGAGTTTGCCCACATTGAAAAGATCAAAGGTTCAGATTTTACAAAACCAAAATTTCACTAAAACAGTAATGCCCAATTCTCAGGTCCAGCGAAGCTCAGACAGTTTGGACCACACCATGTGGGAGGGAAGGCCCTGGTCTCCTTCCCTTTCCACATATAGATATTTGGGGGAGGAGCACCTCAGGGACACCTGCTCAGACCAGCGGTGGCTCTTAATTGTTGGAATCAAGGAAGGAATAGTGAATTTATTTCAGGATTTCCAAGTAGGGAAACAGCTTCATTCAGCCCAAGAATTGGCCAGTTGGATTTGAGCAGGCAGAGATGGCCACAATCCATTGTGGGTATATAATGTTAAAGCCTCAGGATGCCTGATGATTTTATTGCTCTTTGTCCTTGGGTGTGTGTGTGGGGGGGGGATGCATTGGGGTTGGTGATAAGTGTCCAGTGTCAAAGCGAATACACATACTTCTTGCTTCAAAAAAAGATCAGCTCTTCCCAATGGCTACAATTAATGCAGCTCATCAGGCACATCAGGTTAACTTGGGCTATTCTTGTCTATGAATTTACCCCTGATGGGGGGCATCACCCAACAGGTCACAGGGACTTTCTTCCTGGTACTTTAAGGAAACTACAAAGCGAACCCTGAATTTCCAGAGCCTATACTTTAAGGAAGTGGCTACTCACTGTAAGAGAAGATTCTTTCCATGACACAAGGCTTGGGTTCTGCTGAATATACGTGGCCAATATTTCTGAGGCACCTAGTACAGGTAGGGTGCTATTCTGGGTTCTAGGGGTAGGAAGACAAAAAAGGAGATGGTTTCTGTCCTCAAAGAGCTTTTATTCTGTTGGGGGACACATATCGACCCAAAAAGCATTTTATAAGGCCTAGTGTATCTACCATGTATAGAGCCAGGGGCATATAAAGGGAAACAAAGATCAAGAAAACAGTCCCTGCCCCTAAGGGCATTTTATAGGAGAAAACAACAATATCAGTTGTTGATTCTGGATTTGGATTTTAGGCTACTTTTCTTGCTTCCTTAAGCTTTTATTAATCTCTTACTGTGTATCAGACACTGGGCTGTGTTCTGGGGATACAGTGACAAAAAGGGACCTGTTGGCTCTGCTCTCAAAGACCTTACATTCTATAGAGGTGAAACTCCATCTACACAGATAAGGAAATGGAAAATTCTGCAAAGTAACTCCAAACGTTTTGGGGATGGGGGAGGTAGGGAGTTGGCAAATTGAGGGCCCAGATTAGGCCTGTAGGAGATGGGCTCTGAACTAGGCCTTTAAGGAAGCCAGAGATTCTAGGAGGCGAAGGTGACAAAGGTGCCCCTCCCAGGCAAGGGGAGGTGGGGCTGTGGGCACATCTTCCTCAGCCCTGACGTGGCCTCCGTGCTGCTGTGCTCTTTGGCTTTGGGAAGTGCTCGGAGCTCTTCAGCAGAGGGGCACAGACATGTGGAAGAGCTCCCAACTCTCAGGCTCAGACTGTTTCAAAGAATCTCTTATTTATGAATACCTCCCCTTCCCTCATCACCAAGTCCAAATTGGTATTGAGCCTCCTCCGAGTCATTACTTGCTTTTCTGGGCAGTTTGGGAGTCTCAGGCACATAGGGAGAGAATCTTACCATTCTGCTGATTCTCCAGTCAGTCCCTGAAAAAGAGGGAGCTCTGGTTGGGTTATAGTGAACCTGTTTTCTTTGGGAGGAAGGAGAGGGGTGGGAAGCAGAGCTAAATGTTAATCCCCGTGGGGGATGTGGTGGCTAATTTATTGCAAGTAGGGGCCAGTTTCTGATCCCCTAGAGCTGCTCATTAGCTCTAGCCTCTAAACTTGGGATGCCTTATTTGTTATTGGCTAGTGATAGGATGAGGAAAAATGCGTGCATCTAGGGGATCGTTTCTGGAATTGAGATGCAGCTGGCAGAGCCTGTGGGGTCATAGTGTTGGGCTTCTAACTATTTGGGTTCAACTCTTGCTTCAGAAACTTAGCTATGTTATACCATGCAGGCCGTTTAATTTCTTTGGCCTTCAGTCTCTTCATTTGTAAAATGAGAAGGTTGGATCTTATCCTGAAGGCCCCCTCCAGCTTTAAATCTATGATGCTTTGAGCCTATGGTAACAAAGCTCTACCAGTAGGAGTCCCACTGGTATCTGTTGTTCAAGTATCAAGAGCAGCTAGCTGGGTAGTGGGAAAAAACACACTTGATTAAGAGTTGGAAAGTTTGTGTTTTGTTGCATGTCTTCCATTAATGAGTTGTAGGAATTAAGTGTCTTCTGGGCCTCAGTTTCCTTCTCTGTAAAATAGGTGTTTGGACTGTGGTAGAGTGGAGAGAACTCTGGATTTGAAGTTAGAGGACCTGGAAGTTAGAGGAAAGTTATCCTTTCTGTTTCACCAGCTGTGTGACCTTGGACAATTCACTTAACCTCTTTGGGCCTCAATTTGCTTTTTTGTAAAATGAAAAGTTGAGCTTGAGACCTCTAAGATCCCTTCTACTAGCTCTAGATCAGTGACCCTGTGACTAGATAGCTTCTGAGGCACCTTCTAGGGGCCTGAACCTGAAGTCTGTAAACATGTTTTCATATTTTGATATATAATTTTTCAATGTAATTGGTGTCCTTTGTAATCCTATGTATTTTATTTTGTACATTTAAAAATATAATTCTGAGGAGTCCATCCATAGGCTCCACTAGATCACTAAAGAGGTGGGGGAAAGGTCTATGACACAAAGTCTAGATCCTTATGACCTTGGTCAAGTCACTTCCCCTTTTTGTGCCACAACTTCTTCCTCTGTAAAATGAGAGGGAGATCTCCTGACCATACTGCAAATGTCTCCAAGTACTGCCTTGTGAATTGTCAGAGGAGGAAAGGTTACCTCAGTTGGGTAAATGTCTCTGTGAATTTCAAACCAGGCCACTTGCTGGGATGATAGTTTACTTTTTCCTCAGTGTTCTACTTTGTAAATCCATGTCTGTTTTAGCTTCTCTGCTACAACCCTTTCATTTTTTAAAAGTTTCAGTTTTTACAATGGGGAATAGCTCTTTCAATGGGTATTTTTGTTTTAATTCACCTGTGGCCCATTAGTGCTTTTGGGTAGGACGATGTCCAAATGAGGCCAATGGTATTGGCTGTATACCTGTATGGGCCAGTTAACTTCTGTTCTATGAACCCAGGGACTGTCCCTTTAACCATGGCCAAATGGCTCAGTGTTGTGCTGTTTGGTACAGTGGGTCCTGCTGAACCACAGAGAGGGGGGACTATTGAGGGTTCAGTGCAAATCCATTTCCATGAACAAAGAGAGAACTTTAGTTCAGGGAGGAACTGTTGTTGAGTGCCTACTATGCATTATGCCAAAAACCAGTTCAAAGTGTGGAGTCACTAATGATGGGTACCAGTAGTACCATGTACAAAAAGTGGTGCATTCTAAGTAACCAGGTATACTTTAGGATTTGAAGATGGGTCTCTGCTACTTATTAGTTGTTACCTTGGCTCAGCTAAATCACCTCTCTGAGTCTCAACTTCATTATCTGTAAAATGAAGATAATGATCCCTGGCCTGCCTAGGTCACAGAACAGACCAGTGCACTAATATTCTACTTAAAAACTACTTTTGGAAGTTGAACAAAAGTACTAAATTGTAAGCTCAATCAGGATGATGCATATGCTCTCTTAGTCCATTGTGTCTACTGGCTGTCTCTGGATACTGGATTGTACATCACCTTCACATCCCATCCAGTTGTCCACCCAGGCCATGTTACTGTCTGCCTTACAGCCTGTCTTCTTTGCTTTCCCTCCCTCTCTCCCTGATACTTCCCTCCTTATTTTTTAGTCATGTCTGACTGTTCATGAGCACTTTGGGGGTGTTCTTGGCAAAGATACTGGCGTGGTTTTGCTATTTTTCCATCTCCATCTCATTTTACAGCTCAGGAAAGTGTGGTGAACAGGGTGAAGTGACTCATTCTGGGTCATACAACTAATAAGTGTCTGAGGCGGGATTTGAACTCAGGAAGATGAGTCTTCCTGATTCTAATCCCAGTGCTTTAGCCATTGCAGCACCACCTAGCAGTCCCTATATGTGTTACCTTCCCCGTCAAAGTGGACTCTTTCTCTCTTTTTATATATGTATCTTCAGTATTTAGTATAGTGCCTGACATGTAGAAGCATTTAGTAATTGCTTTTTTATTTATTTTTTTCATTGAATGAATGAATTTATTCACCAAAATGTATTCATCTTGTTCCTATATAATATTAGGGTTTTTTTTTATTTTGAAAGCTTTCCATTCTGTTTAGTTTAGAGCTTGAGTATTTGGTATGGCAACATCTCTGAAAAAACACATTTTTTATGTTTTTATTTTTTGCTTTTTGTAGGGCAGTTGGGGGTTAAGTGACTTGCCCAAGGTCACACGGCTAGTTTTTGTGTTAAGTGTCTGAGGCCGGATTTGAACTCAGGTCCTCCTGACTCCAGGGCTGGTGCTCTATTCACTGCGCCACCTAGCCACCCCCCACAGTTTTTATGGATTGGGGTAATATCTGGATGATTCTAGGCAACAGTTCTGTTGGTAATAGTGGTCTAGTTTCAATACAGTTTGTTGAATTCTCCAGGATATTTTGAGGTTTGTATTTATACAGGGATTTATTGTCTGCTTATGAAAGATAGTGAGCTTCTGACGTATAATCCTAGCCACTGGGTTGTGTCTTGTTAGGCACTGGGTGGGTGCTAATTTTTTTCAGCCTGCAGTGATGTATTCCATGATTTTCCCAACTTCCTTGGATAATCTGCATTGATAAATAAATCTGGCATCCTTAAAGAAGATCTTTCTGTAGTTTCTGGTACTGGTGTCCTGGTTGTGAATTGCCACCATAATCCTCTCTGTTTCTGTAAACATATCTATGTGGCTCAGTCATTTGTGCAGTGTTTCCTTGTTAACATATCATTGATTGAGCTCATGTGGATGTTATGCATGGAGAGCCTTTTGATTCTACTCTTGGATCTTAGCTTTCTCATTGACTTTTATCTGGAGGCAAATCACTCCATTACATTTGACAAATTCAGTAATGTGTACTTATTGTCACCTTGTAATTTTGCCTGTTGAAGTGAAGGCTGTTTATTCCAAATGTGTTTCTGTAGTTCTTTATCTTGCTTATTTTGTGCCCTGAGGACATTCATAAATGCTTCTTTTCCTTTTTGAAGAGGAAGAGTTAATCTTTCCATAGAATCCTTAGGATTATGAACTCTGTGCTTTGTTAATATTATATGGAATTTTATTAAGATACTTTCCAAATCTCTTATCATCCATTTTGCAGTTACAAAACTGTGCATTAAGACTCATTCTATAGATTTTAGTTTTATTTAATCTGTTCTTCCCATTGTGCTTTGGCTTCAGGATGCCAGTAAGCTTCTTGACAAGACATAACTGCAGCTTTTTTCTTGATAGCTTTTTGTACTCTGTGTCTGGAGTTGCCCCAACAATCATTTTAGAGAATGTAGAGAAGCTGAGATTATTATTGCTGTTGTTATTATCATTAATTATTAGTATTAAGGTCTCCATTGGTGAGTATAATTTTAAAAGTCCATACAAGGTAGCCTCTGTATGTGTTCACATATAAAGAGATGCTAGTATAGAAGTAGGGCAGCTAGGTGGCGCTGCGTAGATAGATTTCTGGCTCTGAAGGCAGACATCTTCCTGAGTTCAAATGTGACCTCAGATACCTATTAGTTGTATGACCCTGGGCAAGTCACTTAACCTTGTTTGCTTCAAAGTGTAAGTAGGATGGTGATGAGTGAAGAGGCTTAGGGGTATCTTTCACTCTAAATATTATTCTTAACTACTAATAAGCAGCTGGAAGGGAATGTAGGCAATGGGGAGCAACGGCATGACATCAGCAGAGGAAGCCATAAAAAGATTTGCACAGTGTGCCCAAAAGGCAACCCTTTGCTCTTTCTTTGTTTCTGTCTGCCTTGTCTGCCCTGAGGAGCTTAACTTCTCTAGCCTAGGGGATTTTTAAATTTATGTCAGGTTATTCATATCTCTCTCTCTCTCCCTCTCCCCCCCACTTCTCTCTCTCTCTCTCACTCTGGCTCTCTCTCTCTTGTTTAAACTCTCCTGTAAATCTACTTTGAGCTGATGAATATAAGTACAGAGTGAGTGAAAAAGTTTGTGGTCTGCTAGGGCAGAAATCATTATGCTGATGCCTCTCACCAGAAGCTGGTTATATCTTCCACTTCTCCCAGACTGACCATTTTGTCCAGGCTCTATCCATGGTGCTAGCATCGAATATATAACAAAGGTTGTAGTGCTCACTAATTTCTTTTATATAAAGGGATATAGACAATATGATAGGACAAAGTACAAAAGGGTAAAATGTGATAGTTTGTTAGCTATACAACAGTGATTAGTACCAGGCATTTCTGACTACAAAAGTAGAAATGGTTATCTGCTTAGATTTCTTCTCTTTTGGGAAAGGAGGAAGAAAGAACCCTCAGAGGAGTTTCTTAGTCAGAAGGATAGGGTCAAGCGGTCAGCTTGCATTTTTAAAGTACCTACTATGTGCCAGGCTTTCTGCTAAGTACTCCAACTCAGCAGCAGAGGAGAAAGGTAATGTCTTGGTGTGGCACTTGGGTTATCTCACCAGTCTTTGTTCCTATCAGCTCAGCAAACATCCTTGTTGACCTCAGTGGCTAAAATTTAGTGGCTTCTTATAATCTCTTGGGGAGCAAAATACTTAGATACCTGTTTCCCTCCAAGGTATCAAGATGGAGGACAGAACACTAGCATAAAAACTGCTTCCTTACTTTCCCCTTTCCATTTTTTTTCTTTTCTAAATACCTTGCCAGCAGTCCCAGTTCCAACATATCACTGGCTGATGGATATTGGATGGTGTCTCCATGGCAATTCCTGGCTGCAATGATTGTTACTGTTGTTATTGTTATTATTATGTTGTTATTTGCATTTCATTCTGTGGAGTTTAGATAGAAACTGTTCTGTGACAGATCAGTATTCTGATATTATTCTTTTATGTTTAGTGGACTATCGTGCAAATGTATGAAATTATTGCTCTTTGCAATTCACTATAAGTATTGGATTGTAAGCTCATCTTTTATAGGCCCACTGAAAACATCTTTGGGGGAAATCCAGTAGCAGACAGGATGATGGGGATGATACGGATGCATCCTATTCCCACATGGTTTTGACTTCTTCCATTAGGTATCTATATTTTAAAAGCTTTACATTCCACACAGTTTGGAGGTTATGAGAATTTGGTATGGCAGGATCTATTAAAAAAGGTTATTCTTAAATTTTTATAGGTCCATGTTATTTCTCAGCCATTGCCAGTAACAATTCTGTTTGTGATGATGCTATGTTTCTAGCACAGTTTATTTGTTGAATTCTTAAGGATATTTTGAGGTTTGTATTCATATTACAGAGACAACTAGATGGCTTAATGGATAGAGCACTAGATCTGGTGTCAGGAGAACCTGACTTCCAGTTTAGCTTCTGACACTCACTAGCTATGTGACCCTGGGAAAGTCTCTTAACCTCTGTTTGCCTTGACCCACTAGAGAAGGAAATGGTAAACCACTCCAGTATCTTTGCCAAGAAAACCCCATGGACAGCGTTGGTGTGCCATGGCCTACAAGGTCACAAAGAGTCAAATGTGACTGAATAACAACATTTTCTGCTACTACTGTGATTTGTTTCCTAGGGCTTTACCATTTCCTTGTATAACCTGTACCTATCAATACATCTGGGCCCTTTTGGAATGACTATTCTGTAATTTCTGGTGGCAGTGATCTAGTCTAATGTTGTTATGATAAATTCCTCTGTTTCTGTAAACAAAACCACCAGACAAAGCCTTTTGTCCTAAGATTCTTAGATGGGTCATTGACCGAGTTCTTGTAGATATTGTCCATGGAAGGTCTTTTGGAGCATTGTTGTTTTAAAGCAATGGGAAGTCCTTGACTATGCTTGGTATGGTCACTTGTCAATTTCAGGATGACTGCCACATAATGAAAGCATTCATATCTTGAGCCCATTGAATAGGTAGTCATGACTTATCCTTTCTAGTTGTCACTTCAGTCTCTACTGAAATATTCCTAGGAGTGGTTCCATTGTACTGACTGGGCTCTGGATCCTATCAGTAGCAATTCCAGAGCCCAGTTTGTCAGTCTTTCAAGGTATCTGCCTGGCCTCTGTAGCTGCCATAGTGGTCTCAGAGCACACATCAAGTCCCTTTTACACATCATCTTGACTGGCAGTCTCCTACTTTTGCTGCCTCTGCCCCATCCTGTCTCCTTGTTGTAGACTATAGGTTGGACTTTGAGAGGGTTATAAATATTTATATCGTTGTTTTATCCAAGGACAAAACGCTTCAGTTTCCTTTTGCCTTTACAGTTGAAACCTGGCTGAGAAGCTGCTTTCTGTTAGATGTTGGTGTCAAGTTTAGGTCCTAGAAGGATAGCTGAGCCTCCAGCTCTGATGGCAAGCCTGCTAATTCTTTTCAGGTAAGGGGAGAGAGAGGATCGTGCTGTATGATGACTGGCAAAGGCCTCTTTTATATAGGAAGCTTCCCAGCACTTGGAGAATTCTGTTGATCGTTTTTTGTGAAGGAAAGGAAGCCCATTAACTTTCTGTCCTCCATACTGTCAAGGGTCTTGGCTAGTCTAATTCATTGCCTCATAGTCCTGGGAATATGTGGTCGATGATGACAATTTTCAGGTTGTGATGTGGCCGTGATCTTTTCTGGACAGCAGTTGTAGAAGATGTCAGTTCTTTTATTTAGCTAGCCAAAGCATTCTAGAAGTAAGAAACTATTGCCCTCATTGTGTGATGGCAATATTTTTTCTCACAAGTGCTTGGCAAAATTATGGAAAAATTTAATTTCAGTGCCCTCCTACTACTTTTTCATCATTCTGCATCCTTCTGTTTCCTCTCCCCAGCTTCCCTCCCCTCATTTCTCTCCCCTCAACTCCTCTCCTCTCCTTTCTCTCCCCCTCCCCCTTTTTATGCATGCAAACATAAGGAAAGATGACATTTATATGGCACTTTATTGTTACCTAGCACCTGGAACAGTATGTGGACCTCCAGAAAGAAACCTCAGGTTCTAGGCATTCTGAATGGGTCAGTACCCACCCACACCCGGAACTCATAAGCCCCAAAGGACAAAATTCAAAATAAAAGGCAAAACAATAACTACTCACATTTACAGCTTTGTAAAGTGCTTTTTAGACCTAATTTTGTCTGTTCAAATAACAGAGTAAACAAAAGTCAAGAGATGACCTCCATGTACATACATGATGTACACACATCAGTGGTAACCTAGGGCACAAAGAGCATGCTTGGCCAAGGAACAAACACGAGAAGGGCCTACACAGAGAACACATATGTGATTGGGGCAGCACACATCTCTGGGCCTGCACATCTTTGTTGCGCATCTTTGCTGTACTTGGTGACTCTGTTGGTCTAGTGACTGCTAACCTGCTCTTTATGACTGTTTCTTTGCTAGGCCTTAGCTCAGCAGGACCATAAATACAATAGCTGGAAAGCCTTTTCCTGACACTGGCAAATGGAAACACTTTTTTGGAAGGGGGAATGCAGGGCAATCGGGGTTAAGTGACTTGCCCAAGGTCACGTGGCTAGTAAGTATTAAGTGTCTGAGACTGATTTGAACTCAGGTCCTCCTGCTCCATTCACTGTATCACCTATCTGCACCTGGAAACATTTTTAAGACATAGCTACAGAGGTTGAGTAAGCCATGCCTGACCGGGAAGCCAAAAAGAAAGCCTGTAGAATGCACCATGGCTAAGATTAAATCTATTCTTTTAGTTGTCCCTTTTTCAGTTAGGAAAAAAGAAGGAAATAAACATTTATTAAATGCTGAATGAATTGTAGATAGCAGTTTCTGTTTGGGCCAGAAATCCTGAGGGTCTTCTCCTAGATGATATTTTTTCTTTTTGGACTAGGTAAAGAGGCCATTCTCTGCTTCATTTCTTAAGTCTTAATCCCTGAATAGGCATTGCCCCAATCAGACTGAGACCTGTTAAAAAACCTTAGTTTAAAAAGACCCAGGTCCCCTACTGCATCCTGGGCCATCTTCAGTCCTCGTGATCCATATCTGGCTACTGGACCCAGATGGCTCCAGAGGAGATAGTGAGGCTGGTGACTTTGCCCAGCCCTGCCTCACTTAAATCCAGTTCACTTGCATGTCATGGCATCACCTTGCTCGTGCCATAGTCCTCTTTTGGAATGAAGGCCAAGCAAAGTTACAACAACAACAGCTAAGTACTTTACAACTCATATCTCATTTGATCCTTATAACAATTCTGGGGGGTTTGTGCTATTATTATCACCCCCATTTTAAAGATAAGAAAGCAGAGGCAAACACAGGTTAAGTGAATTACTCAGGGTCATACAGCTAGAGTCTGACTTAGCTCCAGTCATGGTATTCTATCTACTTTACCACCTGGCTGTCTAAGTCAATATTGATCAAAGTCAGTGTTCTCTGGCAGCTATCTGTCAGAGAATTCTTTGTAAAATTTCTTTAGCCCTGATTATATGAACCTATATCTCCAAACTCCACGTAAGAGTTGTATGGAAGCTGGGGAGGTGATGCAATCTACCTTGCTCCCAAGATCCTCTTTGATTGACATGCAAACAAAGTTTGAGCTAGAAAAAAGGCCAGGTTAAATAGCTATCTCCCATTTCTTTCTTTACTATCCATCTTTATCAAGCAATAAATCTGCATTTATTGTGTGCCTAATATATATCTGGCTGCATGCTAAGCGTTTCCATTACTTCTTTTTAACCTTGGGAAGCAGTTAAACATAACAAATGTCACGCACACCTGACTGCATTTGCAACATTCTGCCCCCATGCTTTCCCACCTCTCCAAGGAAAGGGGAGAAGTGCATTTTCTCATCTTTTCTTCAGTGCAAAGATTGTTTTTTAGAATTGCAAAGTGTTCAGCTTTGCTTTAGTATTTTTTTTTTGTTTATACATTATAGTCACTCTTTACCTTTTTCCTTGGTCCTACTTACTTTTGTTGATCAGTTTATATGAGTCTTACTAGTTTTCTCTTATATTTGTCATTTATTATGTCATAATATTTCATTAATATTCAAGCACCATTGTTCAGCCATTCTCCAAACCAATCGACATCTACTTTGTTCCTAATTTTTTTTTTGCTGCATTTCATAATTCTTTTTTAAAAACTATTTGTTTTCATTTGGGAATGTCTTTTGGGTTTATATCTGTGCTTATTCTTTATATATCTTGGAGAGTGGACCCTTATCAGAGATATTTTATATATAGTTTTTTCCCAGTCAGCTGTTACCCTTCTAATCCTCGCGATATTGATTTTGTTTATACAAAACTTTAACATTTTGCCTAGTTAAACTTATCTCCTTTCTCTACTATGTTCACTTCTTGTTTCATTAAGAATTCTCTACCTAGCTATAGTTATGAAAAATGGAAAGCATTCTGGTCCATGCTAGGAAGTCAGAGGATGTGGGTTTAAATCTCCCTTTTGGTGCTTAGAATCTATGTGTCTTTGGCAAATCACTTACCATCTTTGAGCTTTGGTTTTCTCACCTATAGAGTGACAGAGTAAACTACAATGGCCTCTGAGGTTCTTTCTAAGCTCTATGGTTCCATTCTCTTCTAGATAATTTTATTATATATTATAATATATATTATCTATAGAAATATAATTTTTTTTCTAGCTCACACTGACAATAGTACTTTAAGGTTTGCAAAGCACTTTACGAATATTATCTTGGTGAGAAACAAGACATTTTCTCTGATCCTCATGACTTCTCAAAACTCTCCCAAAACAGAAGTGAAAGACAATCTAGAAGAAGAAAACAAAAAAACCCCAAGATCCTTAAGAGAAAATGTTTGCAATGTGCAAGCAAAACATACGGGGTCTTGAAAACAGGATGTGTTGAGACTATCTAAGGATCAGAGGTCTCCGAGAAGAACATGAAAGGACAAATCCCTTAACATTATAATGAACGAAATAATAGAAAAGAACTTCCTAGAGCTTGTGAACATAGAAAATGAAATTCCAATTGAAAGAATTCACAGATTGCCTCCAGAAACAAAACAAAAACCCAAGACTACAAACTCCAAGACAGATAGTGGTTAAATTTAACAATTCAATTTAGAAACAATAAGTTCCTGCAAGCCACCAGGAGAAAGGCCTTCAAATACAAGGGAAAGAATATTCAAATAACGCAAGACTATCCTGCTTCCACTAGAAAAAGGAGGGGAGAATAGAATATATTTCAAAGAGTACTGGAACTCTGGATATAACCTAGGGTGACCTATACTGCAAATCAGCTTAATCATACTTGATGAAAGATGGACATTCAATAATAAATTGAGAGAATGAGGTGGTATAGTGGATAGGAATGCCAGGCCCAGAGTCAGGAAAAACTGAGTTCAAATCTGGTCTCTGACACTTCCTAGCTATGTAACCCTGGCCAAGTCATTTAACCTGTGTTTGCCTCAGTTTCCTCCTCTCTAAAATGGGGATAATAGCATCTACCTCCCAGGACTGCATGACCTTCCTGGCTTTCCTTAAGTTCCAACCAAAATTCCATTTTCTATAGGAAGCCTTCCCTAGCCCCTTCCAATGCTTTCCTTCTTTTAATTGTTTCCTATTTATCCTGTATATAGCTTGCTTTGGGTTTATCTATTTGCATGTTGTCTCCTTCATTAGACTGTAAGCTCCTTGATGACAGAGGCTGTTTTTGCCCTTTTTTGTATACTCGTCCATAGCGCCCGGTACGTAGTAGGCACTTAATAAATGTTTATTGAATTGGAGACCAAGTGAGATAATTCTTGTGAAGTGCTTAGCTCAGTGCCAGGCACATAGTAAAAGCCATAAAAATGTTTGATATTGTTGTTACAATGCCGAGTTTGGAACATTTTTACACAGAAAACCCAAGCTGAAGAGATTGGTTGCTTCTCAAAAACCCCAAATGATAGAAATGCAGGAGGAGTAAATAAATGCAAACAGCAACAGCAGCCTAAGGAGACAGGGTGAAGGGGGGAGCAGTGAAGAGGCAGAAATGGGGCATTCTTGACAGAATCTGGCAACACCTTGCCTACAACTGGAGGCTTTTGTGGAATTATATTACAGCACAAGAGGAGACTTAAAAGGGGGAAGAGGGCAACAGGGGGTAGAGAGGAATCTGGCCATGAGGGGAAGGGAACCTCTATGATCTCAGAAAGAGAAGAGCCTCCAGGGGAGTGAGTGAGGTCTAAGGGGAAATATTGAAAAGCGAATGAAAGGAAGGAAGTCAATACTTTGGAGGTGGGAGTGTGTTGTGTGTTGTAAGCCAAAATATTTGATTCTCTGGGGTCCATTTTTGTGTAGATGTCAGTCAGTTTCTATGCAGATGCACCTGATCTGTGGCTTTGCTCTCCCCCGCCCCCAAGCCTGCTCTCAGAGCATCCTTTGTTGTGTGAGTACATTTGACAGAAGCTAACTGACTTTCCCAAGACTTTCTGGTGCCTAGAATTACAAAACCTGATCTCACCTGAGCTGCTTCCAGGATGTGACAGACTATTATAATGATAAGACTATGATAATGACAATAATATTCCAAGATGTGACAAACTAAGCTTATTGATAAGAGTACTTGAATCTTTGCTTGTGCTATAAAAACCTTGTTCAAAGAATCATTAAATGGAGTTCATGGTTCTTACTTGAGCTACCCACATTGTCTGGTCATTTCTTATTCACATCTTCGATCATGCTTAGTGCTGGATACTGTGCAGCCCATGGCAGGAGTGGATTCTTTTGTCATCAGTGCTTCTATGCATGGAGAGGTGGACCTTTTACTGAATGAGATCTGGAGGACTGGTGCCTAAAAAAAACCACCTATTTGTCCTGGGAGGCAGGGGGGAAGAGAGGAGTTGGAACTCCTGGGGGCAACTGGCATCTGATGGCATCTGAAGGAGTGGAAAACATGGAAACAAGAAGGAGATTTTCTCTGCAAATGTAGAAACAAAAGGTCAGTAAGAGAAGGTAGTGGAAGGGCAAGGGTTCTTAGCATGGTTGTTGCCTTTTTTTTGACACCTTTAATAATTGGCATTGTTCTGAAGGTGGAAGCACAATAAAAAAGGGGGAATCCTTGGGGTAATCCTTTCTAGACAGTGACAGAAAGAAATAGGGCAGAGCTTAGAATGAGTACCTTGGAAACTTTGAAGAGAAAAGAGAGAGGCCTGATGATTATAAGAGTAATGAATCAAAAAATTAGGGTCTGGAATAAACAGAGAAGATGGCTAATGAAAAGAGTGAGAGAGATCTTTGTTGGAAAGGGGTACAAAATGAAATGAAAATGACAGTACTAGTTTAAAAGGAGGAGAGGAAGGGGGAAATCTACTTGACTGAGAGGAAAAAAGAGGAAAAAGAAATATATGTCCAGATAAAAGCAGGAGAGAGGAACTAATAAACAAAACCCTAAAGGGAAAAAGGTAACAAATGAGAGAGGGGATCAGGGGTTGAGAGTATGAGAGCCAGTGGGAACAGGGCTATCTTAAAAAAAGATTAAAGTAAAGTAACTAAAGGAACATGATACTGTGTTTACAGCAGAAGAGGGAAAAACTAATAACTTGGAAAAACCCCAATTTTAGAGACAGATGGAAGAAAATAAAAACTTAAATCTTTTAACTTTAAATGTGAATGGATTAAATAATCCAATACAATGAAAATGAGTGACAGATTGGATAAGAAAACAAAATTCTACAATCTGTTGGTTAGAAGAAACACATTTAAAAAACAGACATACACAAAATAAGACTGAGGGGGTGGAAAAGAAATTTGCTATGTATCAAGTCAATACAAAAAAAGCAGGAGTTGCCAACATACTATCCAGACAAAGCAAAAGGAGACATTAAAAAAAATTAAAGGGAATAGAATAATAAAACTATATCATTAGTAATAAATTTATGTGCTCCAAATGCCTGAGAATCCAGATTCATAGAGGAAACATTCTTTGACCTTCAAAAAGACATGGATTGTAACTTCCTAGTGACAAGAGACATTAATATCCCCCTCTTGGTTTTGGATAAATCTAACAGAAAGACAAAGGAAAAAGGGAAAATATGGAATTGAATGTATTTCTGGAGATACTTGTTAGAAGATTTATGGTGTCTTCTAAATGGGACAGCAAAAGAATATGCATATTTCTTTGTATGTGGAACTTTTACAAAAATTGACCATGCCCTAGGGTACAGAGATATTGCAAAGAAGTAAAAAAGTCAGAAATAGTCAATACATCTTTTACAGACTATAATGCAGTAAAAGTAGAAATTGATTCAAGGACCACAAGCAAAAGATATAGACCCAAATGGGGACTTTAACAATGAAATTTTAAATAATGAGTGGGCTGAAGAACAAATCATAGAAATGATCAATAGCTATGTAAAAGAAAATAATGATAAAACACCGCATTAAAATTTTTGGGATGCAACTAAAACGCTCTTCAGGGAGAAAATCATGTCCTTACAATCATACGTTAACAAAATAGAAAGAGAGAAGATTAATGAATGGAATATACAGAAAAAATAGACAATGAACAAATAAACTTAAATTAGCACAAAAGACAAGATAGTAATAATTAGAGGGGAAATAGATAAACTGGAAACGAAAAACCCCACAGAAATGGTAAATAAAACTAAAAGCTGATTCTTTAAAAGACTAATAAAACTGATAAATCTTTAGCTAATCTGACTAAAAATAAGAAAGTAGAAAAATCAAATCAATAAAAGAGCAAATGAGGAAGGTAAATTCATGGAAAACCAGTAGAAATTTTTTAAAAAATCAGAATACAAAGAGCTATTTTTATTCTCACAAAGGTGGGCAGTTTTATTATCCTCATTTGACAGACACTGCAACAAAGGGTACGTGACTTGTACAGGGTCATGCAGCTAGTATCTGAGGCCAGATTTGAGCTAGATCATTTTGACTCTGAGCTCACTGCTGTTATCCATTTATGGCAACTAGCTGCCTGTAGCTATGGTGTGGATTTTTATATTTAGATAGTGTATATGTGTGGAATATAGTTTAAGATGCTGGTCAAATTTGTTCCATCAAACTGATTTACAATTGTCTCATTAGATGTTGAACAGATAGCTCTTTCCCAAGTAGTTGATGTTCTTGGATTTATTGAATGATGGGGCAGTTAGATTTTTCTGACACTTGTTTATTTAGTCTGTTCTCCTGAACTATTTTTCTATATTTTTCACCAATACCAAATAGTAGAGAGGCAGGAAAACCTGGATTCAAGTCCACCTCTGATGCATACTAGCTCCATGACCCTAGACAGGTCTTTTAACTTCTCAGTACTCTAGCCTCCTCCCTCTGACTTTAAGTTGCAGAGAAGCTGTTGACTTGCATTGGTAGAGGGAGTTTCCTTACCTGGGATTTCTCTACTAATGAAAACACAGGTCCAGTCTTTATCTCCATCCCAAACAACTAGTTGTGTTGATTATTGATTTACAATATGGTTTGAGATCTGGAAGTGCTGTTCCTACTAATTTTCATTATTTCACTTGAGATTCTAGACCTTTTGTAACATCAAATGAATTTTGTTATTATTTTGTCTGATTTTCTAGAGTAATCCCTTGGTGGTTTGATTGCGGTAGCACTAAGTCTGTAAATTCACAGAATCCCAGAATTTCAGAGCTAGAAAGAGATTTCATCTAGTCCAACCTATACCCCAAAGAAGTCTTCAAATAATATATCAAACAAATGGTCATTGCTTGGAGACTTTAGTAATGGGAGACCACTGTTTCCCTCAGTGACTAATTCCACTTTTGTACAGCTCTGATTTTTCTGGAAATTTTCCCTGATATCAAGAGAATTTGTCCATCTGAGCCTTACTCCCATTACTCTTTGTTCTGTTTCCTGGGGTCATATTAAATAAGTCTAATCCTTCTTCAGAATGACAGTTCTTCAGGTACTTGAAGACAGCTAGCTATTCCCATGTTTTTCAAATGGTGCTTATATGATGTGAACCCAAGGCCCAGTCTTCTACTTGTGAGGTTATTTTTTTAAACTCCCTGGGAGGGAGCAAGTGGTGACAAAGGAAAGTGAAGCCACTCTGTTTTCAGGATTTAGAAAGAAATGGAAAGACTGCCATAAGTTTGATTTACTGAAGTGTCAGCTCTAACTCAAAACCCTAAAGCTTCATGAGGATCTCCTGATGTGTTTACTTTTGCCAACCAAACAGAATTTTCAACAAAATGCATTTGATGAAACAACATAACATATAGAACAAACAGTTCTGCAATGTCCACACGGGGTGTAGTCTCCAACAGTACCACACTAGCAGTGAAGAGAGAAAATATATTCAGAGAACACATATAACCAGGGGATCCATATAGAGTCTACACAGGTAGGGCCAGTTCACACCTCCAATTTGGTAGAACTTCATATATCCTCTGATCATTCAATCATGCTGCTTTCTTCCAGGCATCCTGTCTCCATTCTCTTGTGGGCTTTGTTTCAGTTGTCAGATGTTGTATAGTCTCTGCTCGGCATTCTTTTCCTGTTCTCTGTTGTGTTGACTTTTGATCATATGATTGTTGAGTTGTTCTCTGCTACCATCTGCCAGTCTTCTGTCCATCTTCTCTCTGTGATCCCATCTGCTAAGGTGCATTGGCTGGAAAGCCTCTCACTGTCAGGGGCAAACTGATGTTCTTTAAGTACATAGGTGAGGCTATGAGCCACACTACACTTGGCCAAGGTAGGAACTACCAAAAGTCAGCAGAATGCCTCAGGAAAAAATGAATTCTATGATTTTGACTGACTTTGGTGCTGATTCAGTGCCTGAAATTCCAAACAATTATCTGACTTAGGACCCCCAAAATTCCTTATGACTCCTATTATATTCTTGATTGTGATCTTATACCCCAGTCCATCACTAGAGTTGTGTGGATGCTTCCTAAGAACTTTTTCATTGACATACAAATGAAAATAGGTGAAGTAGGTGTGAGAAATGTGTTTGCTCAAGAAAGTACTTCACTTCTGGTGAAGCCAAGAAAGTTCCCATTACATTTATTTTGCATTCATTTTGAATGGATAACTCCCTAATGGAGTACACTTGCTCAGACAAATGCAAAGCTTTTTATGCTCTGTTCAAATGCTCAAATATGCTCAATTCAAATTTCCACCCTTGCTCCCATTGGCTAGGCCCTTCAGGGTTCACAGCCTATCTGAAAACACCTAAACCCCACCCCCATGTGCATCTACACCTCCGGTTTATGTTTCTCATTTTCTTTATACTTTACTTAATTAAGAATGGCAAGTCATAAAATCTTTTAAAGGAATTCTCTCAGTTGATAAAAGGTGGAACTCAGGATGTTCAAGTTTCCTTCACCATTAACACAAGAAGAGTCCCAATATTCAAAATAATGTTGTTCAGTGAAGTTTTCCTCAGGCCTTTGGGGTTGTGGATTTTATACAAAGTACTAGGAAGAGAAATTTGCCTTTAGGATATGCTGATAAGCTGGTGCCTACTTCCCATTGAGTGACTTGTTAATCAACATTCCCTAGACTTTCTTTGAAACCTGTTTGTTTTCCTGAATTCTGCAGCAAAAAAAAAGAAAAAGACTTTCTGGTATACCACGTTTCCTGTGGAAACTCAAGTTCAGTTCATCCCTCACACATGCAAATTTCTACACTCTTGCCTTTACAACAACCCTGACTTTTGCACTGTATTTTATCCACCACAAAACCTCCCCATTTCCCTTATGTATATAACACAAAGCTCCATTATGAACGTGCCCTACCTAACACTGCCCAACCTCAGAGACGATTTCGGAGTTGCCTGGCAATCCTCCTGGGTATATCTCCTGTTGAGTAATCCCATTCCCCATAGTGACTGTTGTAAACCCACTCAAGCCCAGCAGCTTCCCCCCTCCCCCCAATCTCTCAAGTTACCTTGTTTTCCTATTTTACTGAGATCAGACCATTCAGTGTTGAGTACTCACTTCCTTACTTCCAGACCTCTGTCCTTTCCCATCCTCTCCCTTGTCCTTTCAGTCTCAAAAGAGGCAGCCCCTTTATACTCTTCTACTTGTGACTTTGTTCCTAATCTCTTTGAGGGCAGAGTCCTCAATTCCTATCTCACTCTCCACATCTAGACAGTGCTCAAATCCTGCCCTTTGTTGTTAGATGATAAACTAATTCAAGAAACTCATTCCCACTAGTATGTTCCTTGAAGGAATGCCTTTGCTTCGACCTGATAACTTTTGTCAACTCTCACCTTGGTCCTATGACATTGGTCTACTGGTAACCAGAGGCAAGTGCGGTGCTGACCACACCTTTGACTGAACTCTGAATTTCTCCTTCTAATTTGCACTATTCTCCCTCTCATGCCTAGGGCTAATGCTGTGAAACTATCCCCATACATACAGTGCCTTCCCCTACCTGCTCCCTAACCATGTGGCAAGAACTAACCTGAAATGTTTGTACCTACCTCTGAACCTAATCTCCCAGAGATAATAGGCTGGAAGTTGTATCTAGTAAATAACATTCTCTTATCTATAAAATGGGGAGATCAGACTAGGTGCTCCTTGAGGTCCTTTCTGGTTCTGAAATTCTGAATAAGATGTAATAATTATTTTTAACCTTAAGTATTTTAATTGATATCTTTTATTTTTATGTTCATTTCCGAATATATTCCTGTCTGTATCAGAAAGCCATCTCCTCTTGCAAGGAATAATACAAGAAACAGAAAAAAGAAGGTTTTTACTGAACCTGAGAGTATATATTATATATGTATGTGGTATATATGTATATATGCATATATGTATACAAATGTTTATATGCATATGGGTATATACCTCTACTTAGACTATATATGCATTTCATACATGTATTTATATGTGTGTCTACACACATGTATATTGTTTTCTTGGTTCCTAATTTCACTCTGCATCAGTTCATATAATTCTTCCCATGCTTCTCTGTATTCTTTATATACATAATTTCTTATAGCACTATAATCCATTACATTCATAATGTTACAGTTTCTTTATCCACCCATCAATTGATGGACATTCAGTTTGTTTCCAGTTCTTAGCTGGTACAAAAGTGCTGCTATAAATATTTTGGTATAAATAGTATCTTTCATTATGTCTTTGACCACCTTGGGGAGGATATGTCTGGAAGTAGGATCTCTGGATCAAATGGCATGTACATCTCTTTTCCTTCCTTCTATCCTTTTCTCCCCCCATAATTCCAAATTGCTTTCCAGAATGGTTGGAAAAATTCATGGTCCCACAAGTGTATCTTTCCCCAGACCTCCCTACATTGACTGTTTCCATATTTTATCGTCTTTGTTAGTTTTCTGGGTCTGACATGTGGGGTATAGGAATTTATTTGCTTTCGGATATGGAAACTGTCACAAAACTCAGAGCAAAAGTTTAATAGTTTGGTCACAATATGGCTGGAAAAGATAAAATTCACGTGGTTATGAGCATTAACTAGAAAAGGTTGGTACTAGAAGAAAGAATTTATTTTCAGCCATGTAACTCAACTCAATAGCTGTATGACCTTAGGTAAATTAGTGAATTCCTCTGAGTTTCAGTTTATTTTACTTATAAAATAAAGGAGTTACACTATATGAACACTAAGATCCCTTCCCAATGTACCATTCTATGACCTTGTGATACTTTAATTTTGAATCAAGAGACTGTGTAGGCCTGACCTTATGGGCATCCTTTGGGATTCTTTCCTAATTCTCCATTTTGCTGGTATACTCCCTCCCCAAACTATCTGGTGCTCATTTTATTTCTATTATATATATGTTGGTTCCTCTCTTAGACTGTAAGCACCTTGAGAGCAGGAACTATTTTTTTGCCTTTGTATCCCTGGTATTTGGCACAGTGCCTGGCATAAAGTAACCACTTAGTAAATACTTGTTGATTGTGTGGAGCCTCTAACTGGTGCTATGGTAGGTAGAGTTCTGGTCTGAGGCAGGAAGTCTTATTTTTCTGAGTTCAAATCCAGCCTCAGATGAATACTAGTCGTGTGACCCTGGGCAAGTCACTTAACTCTCTTTTCTTCAGTTCCCTCATCCATAAAAAGAGCTGGGGGAGGAAATTGGCAAAACCACCCTACTATCTCTGCCAAGAAAACCCCAAAAAGGGCTATGAGGAGTCAGACACAGCTGAACAGTAACAACAAAAACTGGGTTCCTGGGGCAGCCAGGTGGTGCAGTGAGTAAAGCACTAGCCCGGGAGTCAGGAGGGCCTGAGTTCAAATTTGACCTCAGACACTTAACACAAGAACTAGCTGTGTGACCTTGGGCAAGTCACTTAACCCCAGTTGCACTCCAGAAAGCCCCCCAAACCCCCCCCAAACTGGATTCCCAACACAGAATTAAATTTTGCAGTCATTTTAAGTAAAGTTTTAAAATTTATTTATTTATTTTTAGTTTTCAACATTCATTTCCATAAGATTTTGAGTTATGATTTTTCTCCCTGTCTTTCTTAAGTAAAGTTTTTGAGCAGAGATTTAAAGTTGTTTCAAAAAAGGCTTATAACAGCTATACTTGAGTTGATGTTAGCCCTTCCAGGCAATAAATGTGCATTTAGACATTGATTTGCTGCCAAAAGAGTAACTCTAATGATAGTAATGTCAGACATGGTGGCAGTTGGGCAGAGCTTGGCACAGGGAGGCCCTTGGTACGCTTCACATGAGTGCTGGTTTATTCTGCTTGAGGAGAGGACTGACCCTGCAGTAGACAGGAATGTGGAGGCCAGTGTTTTAGTCATTTTCTCATTAGGGGACAACTGGCTAGGATTTTGTAGGACAGAGACCCAAAAGGCAGGCAGTTTGCACTTGAGGTCATGTATCCTGGACTTCATAGCCAATTGTGTCCCTGGAAATGTTTCCTAAATTAAGAAAGACTGGGGGAGTACTTAATTCCAGGTCTGGTGCCTAGGGTTTCCTTCTTTTCTCCACAAACAAAAATCTTATCATGATGAATACAACTACAAAACACTCCCTACCGATACAGAGAAAGGGAGACAGAATTGGAGTTGTCCATTGTTAATGGCCAGGCACTGCCAATATAGTAAAGATGATAGTGCCTGCATTAATTTATAGATTTAGTGCCATACTAGTCAAACTACCAAGGGGTTACTTTATAGAACTAGACAAAATAATAACAAAATTCATCAGGAGGAAACAAAAGGTCAAGAATCTCAAGGGAAATAAAGAAAGTAGGAATGAAAAGGGGCCTTGTGTTACTGGATCTCAGACTGTGTTATAAAGACGTAATCATAAAAACTGGTTAAAAATTGAAAAGATTTTCGATGGAACAGACTAGGTAAGCAAGACCCAGAAGCAGCCTGGTTTTGGATAAACATTCCATCAAAAACTATTAGGGGGGCGGCTAGGTGGTGCAGTGAGTAGAGCACCGGCCCTGGAGTCAGGAGTACCTGAGTTCAAATCCAGCCTCAGACACTTAACACAAAAAACTAGCCGTGTGACCTCGGGCAAGTCACTTAACCCCAACTGCCCTCCAGAAAGCAAAACAAAACAAAACAAAACTATTAGGGCTAAAGACTCCTTGTTTGCCCAGAACTTCTGCAACAACTGGAAAGCAGTGCGGTAGAAATGAAGGTTTGCTTAACTCAGAATCATTGGATCAGAGCTAGAAGCAATGCTAGAGTTCAAGCCTTTCATTTTACAGATGAGGACACTTAGGCCTGAGATTAAGAGATTCCACTAACCCTTATTCTTTTACTCTGTATCCCACAAATAGTCCAAATGGACGTGAGGGACAAAAATGTCACATCATTTAAAATAAACACGGAGGAGAATGAAAGGAAATGCCTTTTACAGACAGTGATGGTTGTGGGGAGAATTTTTTACTGGACAAGGTATTGGGCTTCCTCAATTTCTTGCTCTCCAATAGCAAAATGGATATTGTGGTGGTCTCTTTAGATGGTCTCTGAAGTCTGTCCCTTTTGACTTGGTTATGGCTAGTGCTTCCATTAGTGCGAATAAGAAATCCCATGGTCTCGTGTATTCAGATTCGTACCATTCGAAATTATAATTATGTAAAATATGGTAATTGGTTCCAGCCCAATGGAAATAATGCAGTGTGAATTCGAATAACGTGACCACTTCAGGGATTCATTATCCCTGCTAATGGGGACCTAGCTGTATTCGTTCTGGGGCTTCTTGATTGCATATCCAGGTGACAGATGGGAACGTGGTACAGAAAAAGAGCAGGGCTTGAGGGAATATTAATTCCAAAAGAGGCTGGCGGTCCAGTTTTTCCACATATGCTCTGTAGCTTTCTGGGATCAGGAAGTGATTGATCAGCATCGTTGGTACCTCTTAACACTATGAGGATCAGAATTTAAGCTGTGAATGACTCAGTGAATATTTTTTCTTTTAATTTAAAAGGCAAAGGAAATAGAGGGAGGCTGGACATTTTTATTTCTGTGTAAAATTATAAGATGTTTGTGTCAATTGACATGTCTGGTCCTTCCAGTGTAATGGCCAGGCCCATGCGGTGATTGGTTTTATCAAATAAGAAATGGATGTCAGGAGCAGAAAAATTTCTTGTTGCCTGGCTGCAGAGTTTGGAGAAAGTGTATTATGCCTGCATGGACAATTTAAAAAGCCAACTCAAGGGGATTGAGTGAGGAATTCCTGCTTTATGCATGCACATATAAATTGCAAACAGCTTCACGACTATATCCATTTCTGATGGGCCCCAGGGGTCTTTCCTGCTGCTGAGGGTGGATGCTTAGGAGAAACTTGTTACTTTTCAAGTATATAAACCTGTTGTGGTTTCCCTTTAATTAAGCCTGCCTTTTTTTTTCTTTTTACCTTTTAATGAACTGCTGCTGTCTGGGCTGCACTCAGTCCTCTGTCTCTGCTTCTGACTCTTTCTTTGATTGTCTTTCTCTGACTGCCTGTCTCTGTCTCTCCCTGTCTCTCTCTCTCTCCCCATCTCTCTCTCTCCCGGTCTCCCTCCCTCCCTCTCCCCCTTCCCCCCTCTCTCTCTCCCTTTGGAACTGGATAAAACAACAGAGTATGTGTGCCCAGGAAGAAGAGAGAATGTATAAGAAAGGAAATGCCCACAGCATCTTTTGTTTGGTCTGGATCTAGGCTGAAACATTTCCTTCAAAGTGAATTAAAAAACAAAACAAAACAAAAAAAAAACCCCAAGCAACACAACAAGCTTGCAACGACAAAAGGAAGCTTATTCCAGAGCTCCTAGCTTTGGCAGGTTCTGTTCTATGTCTTGGTTATTTTTATAGGGTAGGTCTTTTTAAAAGAAGGAGAAAGCCAGCTGAATTTCCAAATAGCTCACAATATTAGTCCCATGTCCCAATCTGTTAAACTAAATAGCTAGTCTATAGACCATGTGAAAGAGATTAGGGGCTTATAGGAAGGTATGCAAAAAAAAATCCATCTTGCAGTTTATAGATTGAAATTTAATCTAATTTTGCTCAGTTTCAAATCTCCTATCATTTTTATTAGTCTTTGCATTATTCGCTATTCAGGGGACCCACACAGCACTGAAAAAACTGGCATTAGTACAGAATGTGCGCAGCATCTTGAGATGGTTTAGTGCCTATTTAATAAAAATCATAATTTGAGCATCTTGATCCTGTTGTTTCTGAAATGCACAACAGGGCAAAAATGAAAGGCTGGGGACTAATCTAAAAAATCTAAGCAGAGAAACCCATTTCTTCGGCTGCAGAGAATACTTGCAAGGTCTTGTTTGGGCTTAGAGATTCATTAGGAATAAAACACTCGTTTGCAGTTGTATATTTCAAAACTTTGTAAGGCTTCCACCCATCTCTTGTCTGTGCTGAGCCTCAGGACAGCCTATTGGGTTAGGTTGAACAGAGGTTATTCTCATCTGAAGGGCTGTCAGGGGAGAGGAGATGCTACTTGCCTTGTTTGATTCTAGAGGGCATAGCTAAAGAGAAATGAGTGGAAGTTTCAGAGAGGCTATCTGAGGCTAGATGGAAGGCAGGGAAAAACTTCCTTCCAATAAAGACCCTGAGGTCTTCATGTGGAGACTGGAGGGCCACATGCTGGGGGTTGGGGTGTGCTGTTAAAGGCTGACTGCTCAGCCTTTGGTGGGACCAAATGCCTCCTGGGTCCCTTCTGCTTTTCACATTCTCTCTGTGACCATTGATGAGATGGTGACGCAGGATGAGACTTGCTTCAAGTTACATGGCTAATTATTCCTGACCATGTTTAAGATACTCACTTTATAAAATGGTCAAAGTAGAAAAAAACATTGAAGGATGATGCCAAGATGGATTTTCCAGGTTTGGGAGGTAGGGATGAAAATTTTGTAGTTCCTATCTCAGGGTTCTAATCACAGACTTTTTCTCCTAGTCCTTTTTATATATACCAGTTCTACTGTTTCTTTATATCATCTTTACTCTTCATAGCTTTATTTCTTTTAGAAGTAAACTTACTTCTAAATTTAAATTTAGAATTTAACTAAACTTAAATTAACTTTAAATTTTTGGAAGTTAATTACCATTAACTGCTACTACATAACCCTTCTATAGCCTCCCAAACCATTAAATGACATCAACTGACATGAACTTTCTTGGTCTAACAATCTTACTTTTATGTTGTCTTGAGTATTTTTTGGCAGCCTGAGGTGCCATCTACATTCAGAACAGAATAGATATAGATGAGAAAAACCTTAATTTTATTTCTGTCTTGGCTTTTGCATCATGTTTCCTATTATAGCCTTTCTCCACTACAGAGTAAGCCATCCTTTGTGGCAAAAATGTGAAGAGAAAGAGGGGAAAAAAAGTTCAGAAAAATCGTATCCATTTCTGTTTCTGACAATGTATATACAACATTCCACATCCATAGGGCCCTCCCCACCTCTCCAATGAAGGGAAGAAAGTATGTTTTTTTTAACTCTTCTCCATGGCTGAACTCTGCCATTATAATTTTTTCAGTTGTCAGGTGTTCGTTTTTGTTTTTGTTCTCTTTATATTGTTCTGTGTTGTTGTTTCTGGTACTTTGTAGTTCAGCATCAGTTTATATATGATCTCATTCTTCTCAAAAATCCTTAATGCTTGTAGTTTTTCTCAGATTCTTCTTTTTAGAGATTTTGCATCATGTATTTGCTTTTCTTCTACTCTGTTCTTTGTGTTTTAAAATTCTGCTTATAGAGCTTTGATGTCTGATCTAATGTCTTTCTTAAGATTTCCTCCTAACCTTTTATTTCCCCTTTGAACCAATCCAGAAACTCTTGCTGCTGTTTTATGAACTCTGGGGAATCATCTAACTCTTGCTTTATGAGCCTATATGTTACCTTGGACCAATCATGTCACTTCCTGGACCTCAGTTTCCCCCTCTGGGGCCCTGAGGTAATTTCTAGCTCTAAATCTATGTATGATCTTATGATCAAACTATGGTGATTTTGGAGGACGTTTGGATATGACAAAATGATTGGGGTGTTAGGGAAGCTGGGAACAACCTGGAACGTAATCCCTGAACTTCAGCTCTGAACTTTACCTGATCCCACCACATAGCATTTTAAAAATGTTCTCTCTAGTCCTTCCCACTCTTTTTTTTTCTGGGTTCAAAATCAAAAAACAGTTTTCCTTAGGGTGGAATGTGGAAAGAAATGGTATTATCTTGGAACTATGAGGTGTTAAAACCAGGGTTTCAAGGACTGGCCATGCTTACAGCAACATTGGCCAGGGAAGATATATGTGTGTGTGGGGAGGATGGTGGGGAATATTCCTCTGACTGGGTGCAGAAAACCCCTGGGAGGAGATTGGGGTGGTCAGAAGACAGTTTGGTCTGATTGGGTGTAGTCCTGTTGAGTAAGCTCCTGGAAGAGGTGGAGGGGAAGGATGGACAATACAGAGTACAGTGCTGGGGTAGAGGCCTTACAGTGAAAAGTAGACCAAGGGAGAGGAGTGTGGTCCTTGTGATGCTCTCTGCCCCTACACAGGGTCTTCAGAGAACCTAGAAGCTATCCAGAATGCTTCTAGGGGTAGATGGTCTGGGCCACGGATGGGCAACCTGCGACCTCTAGGTCACATGTAGCCCTCTCGGTCCTCGAGTGTGGCCCTTTTACTGAACCTAAACTTCCCAGAACAAACCCCCTCTAGGTTCTCAAGGGTGGACCTTTGACTGAATCCAAACCACACAGAACAAATCCCCTTCAGAAAAGGATTTGTTCTGTCAAACTTGGATTAGGTCAAAATGCTGCACCCAAGGGCCTAGAAGGCCACATGTGTCCTTGAGGCTGCCAAAGGTCCTTTTTTCATACCTCTGGCATTATGCTGAAGGCAGCTTATATTTGCTGGAGTTCCTTTCATGTGCCCTTTTGCTCCCCTCTCTTCCTTGCCCCTCTTCTCTCCTTCCTCCCATACTTTTGAAATCACTGGGATTTCAGACAGTGCGATTTCATTTCCTGTAATAATAAGCAGCTGTCAGATGGCAATCTTCTTATCTGAAGCCCCACAGGGACTTTCTCTGTGCTGTAGAGTCAAGCATCTGATTTCTTGTGTAAGCATTAATTTGCAGAGCTTTAATTTGACCAAAAGCTGCTTGCTACAGCGCCTTGTGAGGGCTTCCTTCTCTCTTGGCTTTGAAATTTTCAGGAGTGTGGGTTCCTCTTCTCTAAAATGATTTTTTAAAAAAATGGTTTTTCTCACTCTCCTTTTCTCCTTCTGCATAGGAGTTAAGGTGTTTGCCTAACACTTTCTTCTACCTTACTTTCCTTCCATGATTTCTTTTGCTTTCCTCCTTGGGTTGATGTAGAGACCTGTGTAGCCTTCTCAGTGTCCCTGCTAGGCCAGACTTTGGGAATGGAGCAACTGCCTAGGACTGGACAGCTCCGGAATTGCCTCAAGCACATTTCTTCTACAAGGTGTCCTATTAACATTTCCTAAAAAACCCTAACCCCCATCTTTCCCCCAGCCTAGCCAGGTTCATTTCTTATAGCAAACCTTCTGCAGAGAATTAGGACATATACCAACTTTTTCCAAGTTGCTAGGATGGGTTGAACCTCAATTCTCATATCCTACCTCCTGACCTTTATGAATGTAGCTAAAATTTGCTCATTGTTGGAGGTTAAGGGTACAGTCTGAGGCAGGATGGCTCTTATGGGAATAGAGCCTGGTTCTCATTTTACAGAGGAGAAAACTGAAGCTGGGGGGATGTGAAGTGATGCCCAGGGTCACACAGATGGGATTCAAATTCTGGTCGTTTGACTCCAAAGCCAGTGTTCTTTCAATACTCCCAATGCTTATTGATTGATTACCATAGAATAACCTAACATCTCCAGCTCCTTTGTTCCTAGCTATTGCCACAACCTCAGTCCATTTTCTTTCTTTAGAGAAGGGATTTGTAGTTTTTTCGAAAGGCCGTTAAGCTCTCCTTAGCCTTCTGCTCTTTTTCCCTCTTGAAACTACTGTCTTTTTACATCACTGGGTCACCCTTCAGCCTGTTGACAAGTACATATGTACAGGACATCCTATCATCTTGTTGGGTTTTCTCATGGTCCAGAGATGTATTCAGGCCCATCCTTGAACTTAGTGATAAAAATTAAAAAATGAGCAGTTACTACAAATTCTATCTGTTAAAGCTTAGGAGAAAGCTTTCATCTTAGGCCACTTTGAGAAGCTAGAAACTAAATTGCTTTGGTCTAGAGTGGTTTTACTCACTGTTTTTCTAGAGATACAGCAGAAGTAGATCTTAGGAAGTTTCTAGGGGTATTTTTTTTTTCCAAATGGCTTTGCTAATGGAGACTAGAACTCAAATTCGAGATGCTGAACTGGCAGTGACTTTAGCACTTATCGAGTCCAATTCCCACGTTTTCTGCAAGAAATCACTGAGACTCAGACAGTGAAGTGATTTTTTTCCCCCAAGGTTACATAGGGAGTTAAGTGGCAGACAGCAGATTTGAACTCAAGTCTTTTGCCTCCAAATCCAGTGCTGTCTGTACCAAGTTAGTTTCTATGTTCTTTATTTATTTATTTTGCTTTTTGGAAGGGGGAGGGCAGGGCAATGGGGATTAAGTGACTTGCCCAAGGTCATGAGGCTGGATTTGAACTGAGATCCTCCTGACTCCAGGGCCAGTGCTCTATCTGCAGCAGTACTATATAGTGGTCCCTAGTTTCTATGTTTTTAAGAAGTCCTTTTGTGACTGTAGGTCAGTCATTTTCTCCAAAGTGCAGCAGAAACCTCATTGACTCCAAAATCAGAGGCCTTGGATTCAAATCTGTCTCCGTCACCTTGGGCATCTCGCTTTAGTTCCCTAGACCTCCTTTTTTGTCCTCTGTAAAATGAAGGAATTGGACTAGATGGACCCTTCAAGCTCTGGATCTGTGTTCCCATGTGCTTATGTGGGTTCTTGGGCAAGTCATTTCCTTGTTCTGAGCTTCAGTTTTGCCATCTGTAAAATGGGAAGATTGGACTAGCACCAAAGGCTTTTCCAGTTTGAAATGTGTAATTCAAATATCCTTAGACATGTAACCCCATTTACTACTCAGTAGAGCTTTATGATCACAAGTGTGTTTTTGGCCATGTTAGACCCCCTGGCCCATGCTCTGTGGAACCTAGGCCTATGAGGTCATCAGTGCTGATATTCCTTATTGCCTTTTTAATAATGATGAACTGAGACTTAGCAAAGTACGGTGACTTGCCTTGAGTCACTAGTTAGTTTCTGGTAGGGTCAGGCTATCAGGGCTACCCCTTGTGGCCTTGAGGCCACACCTCTAGATCCTCAAGTATGGCCCTTTGACTGAATCCAAAGTTCACAGAACAAATCCCCTCAATAAAAAGATTTATTATGTAAAACTTGGACTTAGTCTGAAGGCTGGACCTGGGGACCTAGAAGGCCACATGTGTCCTAGAAGCTTATAGGTTCTCCATCCCTAAGCTTCTGACTCTTTGCCCAACTCTGCTACTCTCCCCACTTTTCTCTCTCTGGATTCCATTTTCTATGTTGTTGTTGTTGTGTTTTTTTTTTTTTGGTGACGGCACTTGCCAAATGAGTCCTGGTAGTAAATCACAAGTCATTATTGTATGAATAATGCTTTCGAATAAACTGTCGAACATGCACGCCAAGCCTCCCTTCAAAGCCTGTCCCTGGAAGTGACAAGTCACTGTGGTGAATGATGGACTAGCCTTTGTATAAGAGCCAAAGTGGGTTGATTTTTGAAAGAAGAGATGAGTCTTGTCAGCTGCCTCCCAGCTTTTGTGAAGGTTTTGTAAACCAGGACTGCTTTGCCATATATTTCATTTCACAGTTGTCTTTGTCAGAAGCAAAAGAACCCTTTTAATCAGCTCCTGCATGAAGGTCAGATAACACTGTGAACAAAAGTAATTTCTTTATGATAATATCAAAATAGAACCGTAGCCGCACTTCAATTATGAAGTGGGTTCCCCTTATCTGCAATATGTTTGTAGGGATGACTTAATAGGATCTGAGAGGATGTCTTATTTATGCTAGGGGGAAGCCAAGACAAGGGCCAGCCTTCAGAGGTTGAAGTGCAGCTATCTGCTTCAACTCTGTCCCCCTAGTCCTGTCATTTAGACTTCTTTGGAACCTGAGTTGTGTTCTCTAGGAGGCGTGGGCACTTAGGTAGGTCCTGGAGTTTGAGAAACATGTGGTTTTTTTTATTGTTGTTTGTTGTTTGTTGGAGGGGACTTGTGATTTCATTGGTTTAAGCTGCAGGGGTGGGGAACCTGCAACCTGGAGGCCCCAGGTGACCCTCTAGGTTCTCAAATTCAAGGTCCTGGGGCCTCCAGGTTGCAGGTTCCCCACCCCTTCTAGTGAGGACGCTCCCTCAGCAGTGTGGGTCAGCAACTGTGCAGTGGCTTACACTCTTAGAGAGTGGCTTGGCTCATGCCAAGGCCCAGTGAGATGCCTGGACTGGGTCAGTCAATATGTGTAAGAGTTAGGACTGAGCCCAACTTTTCCTGACCCAGATTCCAGCTCCCTATCCATTATGCTGATATCCTTCTCTGTTCTGAGGTGGTATTTTTTTTTAGAGCTGCCTGTTTGGATGCAGGGAAACCAAAGTATAGTGAATGGGAAAAGAACAGATCTGTTTTGGACAACACAAAACTACTTGAGCTTGAATGCTCTCAGAATCCCCTCACCCCCATTCTGTGTGTAGCCAGTACCAGCTCAGGCTTCAGAAATTGCATTAAAATTGGGCTCTAGCTCCTCAGTGAGCACCTTGAGGATAGAGATGAGTCAGCTTCCTTGGTATTCCTCACATCTAGAATTATTACGAAATTTCAACTGGGTCTTGACTGCAGCGTGCCGGTCCATGAATTGATTAAAGCTCCATTGTACTCCTATCATGTCTCCTCCAAATCTCTTTTCTCTTCAAGCTGCCTCAACACATTCTCCGCTCTCCTGTTCATCAGAGAACCTCAAATTATGCTTCAGTAACACAATTGTGGCCATCTGTTGCAAAGTCCCTTTCTCTTCTCCATCCCAATGTAAACTTCAGTTGACCTTATCATAGCTATTACATTGCCCATCCTCTCTTCCTTGGCTTCAGCCACAGAGGTTGGGGAGCTCTACTAGTCTCAGCTCCATTACCATTTCCTCCAAGCAGCCCTCCCTGCTTCCCCCACTTTTTAGTTCCATCCCTTGAAGTACTTTGTATTTTTTGTTGTTGCAAAATGAAGGGAGTGAGTTGGGCATCTAGCGGGAGATGGAGTGGATAGAGTGACAAGTCAGGAAGACTCATCTTTGTGGGTTCAAATCTGGCTTCAGACACTTACTAGCTGTGTGACCCTGGGCAAGTCACTTCACCCTGTTTGCCTTAGTTTCCTCATCTGTAAAATGGGATGGAGAAGGAAATGGCAAACCACTCCAGGATCTTTGCCATGAAAACCCCAGATGAGGTCATGGAGAGCTGAAAAATGACTCAACAATCTATCTTGTGCACTCTCATTTGTGTTTAAATTGAATGCCGGGAATGTCTTGGTTTCCTCTTTGCATCCCCAGTGCCTAGTTACAGCCCCTAGCACATGGTAGGTGCTTAATATATGCTTGCTGAACTGAACTGGCCACAGAGTTGGCGTTTAGTAGGTCTACTAAATTGAACTAATTGACTTGTGGAAAGTGGGAGTTTTAGTGATGGAGAAAACTGGGCTGCCTGTCCTCCAAATGTTCTCACTGCTCCTCAGCTAATTGTGTGTTATTTGAACACACCAGACTGCTGTTTGAGCAAATATTGACCTGTGGAGAATTGCTCATATTGGCAGGACTGATTCACTCAGGGAGGGAGGCCACAGAGACTATGGAAGGGCTTGTGTGTAGCTGTGAGCCAGAGAAGGGCCCATTCATTCATTCATTCATTCCTGGCCAGGAGCAGAACTGACCAAAAATTGTCACAGGTGAAGTTAGTCTCAGGAATATTCTGTAAGGGCCCTGTGGTGCTATCTGATATTCCAGGGAAAGTATACAGAGAGCTAAACTCTGGCTTGTCATCTGAGGGGAAAAACTGTGGGAAGCTTTATTGAACTGGACCTATCCTAGTATGTGTATGTTCCTGTTGTGGGCCTTGACATTTTAGGACCTGGATTCAGATGCTGTCGGCTTCTAGGTGACCTTTGACAAGTCCTTTCTCTTCCCTGTCCTCAATATTTTCCTCTGTAAAATGGAGGGGTTGGATTAGATGGCTTCTTAGGTCCCTTCCCATAGCTAAGTGTCACTGCAGTGGATAGTGTTGGACAAGGAATCAAGATGACCCCAGTTCAAATGTGACCTCAGATACTTCCTAGCTGGGTGACCCTGGGCAAGTCAATTCACCCTATTTCCTCATCTGTGCAATGAGCTGGAGGAGGCAATGGCAAACCACTGTAGCATTTCTGCTGAGAAAACCCCAAATGGGGTCAGGAAGAGTTGGACATGACTGAAAAATGACTTAACAACAAGGTTCGTTTGAGGTTTGTTTGATCTAGGATCCTACGTGTTTCTTTGGGTCAGTTGCTTCCCCTCATTAGTAAAATGGGGTCAGACCAGATGGCCTCTGAGGTCTCAAGCTAGTGTCCTGTGTGTGACTTCAGAGAAATGAACTTTTTTTTTTTTTGCTTTTTAGAGGGGGAGGGCAGGGCAATTGGGATTAAATGACTTGTCCAAGGTCACACAGCTAGTGTTAAGTGTCTGAGGCCACATTTGAACTCAGGTCCTCCTGATTCCAGGGCCAGTGCTCTATTCACCGCCCCACCTAGCTGTCCCAAGAAATTAACTTTCTAATTCCGAGGAATCTCTGACTAAAAGTTGTAGCACAGGTATGCCCATGCTTTATTGGCTGAAGGAATTTCCTCATCAGGACTTTCTAATACTGATGAAATCACAGGTTTTAATTTAAAAAAAGGACTTCCCCACTGGTCAAAGGGTTCCACCTAGTTATATAGTAAGAGCGTGATGAGGCCCACATAGGGACCCTGGCCAGTTCCTGTAGCTCTGGGCCTGCCAAATCCTCCCATATTGTGACTACATTTGCTTTCAGGGCATTTGTAATCTCTCAAGCACTTTTGAGACTTTTCATCAGCCCCTTCTGACAATTGTCTGTCTCAGTTCCTGCCATGGCTGTATTAACTGTTTCTGGTTTTAGAGCTGGCCTTCAGAAGTTACCTGGTCCAACTCCTCATTTTACGAAGGAGTAAACTGAGGCCCAGGGGAGGGGAAGAAACTTGCCCAAGGCCACCCATAGGAAGGAAAAAAAGAGGAAAAAGAGTTTATTAAGTGCTTATGTTGAACCGGGTACTGTGTAAGCTTGCTGCAAATGTTATCACTTGATAACCCAAGGAAATGGGTGTTACTATTATCCTCATAATAGTTGAGAAAACTGAGGTGGAGAGAGAGGTTAAACTACTTGCCCAGGGTCACACAGTATCTGGTGCCAGATTCGAACTTGGATATTCCTGACTCTAGACCTAGAGGTGGAAGGAACCTCAGATGCTTTATTATTATAACTTCCTCATTTTGCGGAGGAGGAAACTGGTACCTAGGCAGGGAAGTGACTTGCCCAAGGTCACACCTAGGATGATCATCACTCAATAGCGGGAAGGGACCTCAGGGTCCCTAGTTCAACTCCCTCATTTATTTCTTTTTTTAAATTTTGCTTTTTGAAGGGAGGAAGGTAGGACAATTGGGGTTAAGTGACTTGCCCAAGGTCACATGGCTAGTAAGTGTCAAGTGTCTGAGGCTGGATTTGAACTCGGGTCCTTCTGACTCCAGGGCTGGTGCTCTACTCACTGCACCACTTAGCTGCCCCCATTTATTTCTTTATTGATAATTAAAAAAAACTTTTTATTATCTGTTCTTTCCAGTGTCTCTGCAACCCCCCACCCCCCATCTTTTTTTAAAGCCTTTACAACAAAATAAATACAGATAGTCCAGCAAAGCACATTGGCCAGGTCCAGATATACATGCATATCCCATTCTGCATTTAAACCCTGTCACCCCTCTCACAGGTCCTGGGTGCTGTGATTCATCATCAGCCCTCTGGCCTCATGGTTTCTGGTGGCATTAATCAGAGTTCTAAAGTTTTTCAAGGTTGGTTTTTCTCTATACTGTTATTTTATAAATTGTTCACTTAGTTTTGCTCACTTTGCTCTGCATCAGATTGTAGAGATCTCAATTTCCTCTGAAACTCTGCCTTTCATCCTTTTTCCAGCACAATAGTTTTCCATCATGTTCATGCATCATATCTTATTTAGCCATCTAATGGACACTCCCACCCCCTTCCCAGTTCGAGGTTGCTATGAAGAGGGCTACCATAAATACTTTGGAATATATGGAACCTTTTCTTCTGCCTTTGATCTCTTTTGGGAGCAGGGCTTGCCAGTACTGGTGTAGTTGGGCCAAAGGGTATACACAGTTCAGTAGCATTAGTGAGCACCATTCCAAATTGCTTTCCCAACTGGCAGGACCATTTCCAGCTCCCCCAGCAATGCATTGGCATGACTTTTCCCCATAGCCCTTGTAACCATTTTGTCAATGTCCGCTTTTGCCATGGTTGTCAATTTGATTGGTATGGTGTGAGGTGGAAACTCAGTGTTGTTTTAACGAGAATTTCTCTAATTACAAGCGACTTGTAGCAACTTCCTCATTTTACAGAGGAAGAAACAGGCCCAGGGAAGGGAAAAAGAAGTCTTTTGCCCAGGGTCACATATATAATGTGTGGCAAAGGCAGGATTTGATTCCAGACCCTCTGCCTCCGAATCTGATTGTCTTCCCACTGTCCCATGTTGTTTCTCAGAGACTCAAAGGGTTCCTCATTTGATGAGCCTGAGTCCATCCTGTACTGAGTGCCTTCACTGGCAGGCCTGTTGTATTCTCTCCAGGACAATCAGCCCCTCTGGTGGCTGAGCTACTCAGAGGGATATGATTGCTGGCCGCATACTGCTGAGATAAGCCACATTCCTTTGGATCATACTTCATCTCCTGCTTATTCTCATTTTGTCCCCATGTCATTCTGTCTCCGACAGGAAAGTCTCAAACTTTCTCACCATGGAGGGATTTCCCTCAGTAATTCCCCAGCAGCCCCAGTTAGTGGTTGTATCTTCGAGAATGCCAGAATGTGCCATTCTATCTGGAGTGCTTGCACCATAGTGTTTCTCCTTTAGACAGAGATAATCCAGAGAAAGCCTGGCTTCTGTGCCTAGCTGGAGACATTATTCTCTCTCGCATGTGATCTCACCTGTCCCCATGGCTTCAGTTGTCACCCTGCTGCATAGCTACCATCTCATTATGTCAGTCTTTAAGGTTTACAGAGCACTTTACAAATGTCTCCTTTAGGTAGGGCCTATGATTCTCTTCATTTTATAGATGGGGAAACTGAGGCTGACAAAGGTAAAGTGATCTGCCAGGGAATGCCCAAGGCCAGATTTAAGCTCAGTTTTTCTTGACATCAAGTCTAGCACTATTTGCTGTAATACCGCCTATGTATCTCTGTGGTTGCTGATTACTCCCAGATCTAGCTCTCTAGTCTGAATTCTTCTTTTAAAGCTCTACCCCTACCTCTCCAACTGCCTCTAAGAAGTCCCTGTCGAGATTTCCTGGGTGTCATGGTGTGGCAGGAAGAACTTTGGAACTGGTCAGAGGGGCCTACCTTTGAGTCTTAGATCTCTTGCTTCTTATCTGCCTGAACTTGGCTTCCCCATATAGGCCTCAGTTTCCTCATCTGTAAAATCAGAAGTCTAGATTTTGTAATCTCTAAGACTCTTAAAGGACAACTAAGTGGTGCTGCAGCAAATAGAGCACTGGGCTTGGAATCAGAAAGACTCCTTTTCCTGAGGTCAAATCTGTCCTAAGATACTTCCTAGCTGTGTGACCCTGGGCAAGTCACTTAATCCTGTTCACCTCAGCTTCCTCACCTGTAAAATGAGCTCCAGTATCTTTGCCAAGAAAACCCCAAATGGGGTCATGGAGAGTCAGATGTGACTGAAATGATTGAATGACAACCTCAGAGCTTCTTAAAAGCTCTAAATCAGCAATCTTACTGGCATCTCAAATTGAGCATGCCTAAAAGGAAGCTTCTTAGCTTTTATTCTAAGCCTGTCCTTCCTTCTGACATCATAATTCCTGTCAATGGTGTGACTATTCATCCAGTAACCTATGCTTAAAACCCTGGTGTCACTCTTCTCTCTTCTTCTTCCCATGTGTCCAATTAATTGCCAAGTTTCCCTATAGATCATCTCTTTTCTCCCTTATGATACCACCTGAGTACAAGCCCTTATTTCCTCCTGCAGTAAACTCCTAAGAGGTCCTTGCCTGTGTGCTCTCCAGTGAATCCTTTCCTGGCAAAGCTAATATGCTTTTTGCACAGATCTGGTCATAGTCCTTCTTTGCTCTAAGACCTCCAACTCCCCATTGCCTATGGATCCAGTTCAGACTCCCTAGTCTGCCATACAAGGGCCTTTTGAATCTGGTACCTTTCCAACTTGCTTTCATATATTGGGAATCTCACCATTTCCTGATAATTTTTGATCGTTGAAACCTCTGGCCACTGGACCCAAATGACTCTGGAGGAGAAAGGGAGGCTGGTTACTTTGCACAGCCTTCCATCACTTAAATCCAATTCACTTGTAAGTCATGGTATCATCTCCCTGAGGCCATGGTCCTCTTCGAGAATGAAAGATAAACAACAACAATCTCTTGATCATACCCCCTTTTTCCTTCAGCAGGGGCAAATGTCAGTTTCAATCTTAGTAAGGCAGGAATTCTATTTAAAAATAAATTTATATTGATAGATTTTGCTTTTACGTTATCTTTATCCTTTATCCTAATTCTTCTTTATCCTTTCCTAAGAGCTTGTTGTTAGTTGTTTCAGTCATGTCTGACTCTTTGTGGCACCTTGTGGGGTTTTCTTTTTTTTTTTAATTTTATTGACTTATTTGTTTACTTTTAGGTTACCAGATTCAGTTCCAGAATCACTTGAGTTTCAGATTTTTCTCCCCTTCCTCCCC